>CM018693.1:55801045-56310671 GCA_009363875.1 Mikania micrantha
CCTCTCAGTCCCGAAGTAAAACAAATAAGTTTGAAAAGGGACAAATGACTCACCTTATGTCCGTAATGATTGACTAAGTAGAGTAAGAATGCACGCGCTCTTTTTTTGCACTTGTTATGATGTTCACGCTCCTGTATTAATTTCACATCGTTTGTAATTCATAAGTATAAGTTTTAAAGTGTTGTGCACGCATATGTGTTACCCCTAACATGGTCATCACCCTTTGGCTTAATCATCATTCGGCCTTGCATAGTTGTGTATTTGCCCACACTTATCCCACTAGTTCTTAATTATCTTGTTTCAGCTTGACTTTAAATTGTCATTTAATTCTTTATAATACCCAAATAAATCTAAGTATAAATTAGATTTGTACATCAAATATTATAACCCTTTTGTTTCTCATTTAATAAAAATTAGACCTTGTGGGCTTCATGTTGGGAAAAAATATGTGCATATGGACCAACTAAGTCATTTGGGTCTTATAAATGTTATGGGCCGCCCCAATTATGATTTGGCCTGTAGGGTTGGGCTAAATGGAAGGATTGGGCCAAGTAGATGTTGTTGGGCCAAATTGGATTTCCCTTGGGCCGGCTGTACAAGGATGGGCCGATTTCTTAAGCTGTTAGGCCGGAGGTTAATGATGTGGGCCGAATTTAGTCAAGTGGTTCCCAACCGATTGAAAGTGGGCCGGTATAGCTACTGTTGGGCCGAACAGAATAAAATCAAATAGATGGCTTGGCCGGTCATCTTCCCAGCGAACCTATCGTCGTATGGGCTAAGGTTCGGCCATGTTGAGACTGGTTCGGCTGGCGTGGTTGCGGCACAGGGGTTCGGCAACAAGGGGATGAAGGTTCGCCGGTCTTTTCCTTAGGGTTCGCGGTAGAGGAGGGTTCGCCTAAGGAAAAAGGGTTCGGTTATGCATGGTTGATACAGAAAAGTTTCGTAGGTTCCACACCCAAGTATGGTTCGTCTCCGTTGGTGATAATTTCGTCCAGTGAAGAGGGTTCGTCAACTGGTAAAGGTTCGGGTGGGTTCGGCTCTACAGGGTTCGTCCCTCATAGAAGGCTCGGCTCCTCATCAAAGGTTCGCTCCTGAGAAATGGCTTGTAGCTGGTCTACAGGTTCTGGAATGGTTCGGCTAACTGCATCAAGAAGGTTCGTTGGGCTGAGAAGATTCGCTGCTACAGGTTCGGCGGTTTAGGGTTAGTAATCATAGGTTCGGCCGCCACATGAAGGTTCGGTCGTTCAACCCCCAACGAACCTGTTGCAACTTGTTTTCTTCATCAGCTATGATCCATTGCCGATCCACTCCACCGGTTGTGATGTGTCATGAGGGATTCTTAACATGTTATGGTGCGTGTAACATGGTCTAGAACCGAATAACAAAGGTGGGTCGAATAAACACATGAAAATCCTAATTTCCGTTACTTTTCTCGAGTCATACCTCAAATTTCAGTGGCTAAAACTCTAGATCCCTTGTACTTCTAGGTAGAGGAGGTAGAGAGCTACGCGTGGACACTAAGAACACACGTTTTGGTCCACAAACGAGTGAGATATGAAGCTTGGAAGGTGGTTAATGATGGTGAGAGGGTGGTAGCCGGAATTTTCTTGTAGGGAGAGAGTGGGAATGTAATAAATGAAAGAAATGGTCTCACTTAAGGTTTAAATACCTCGAGGGTATTCGGGTTCGTTTCGATTGCTCGGTTCGTAGTTTAGTCGCGTATTCGGCACGTTACACGCGTTTATTGTAATATTAAATAAAAAGGATTATTTTAAACTACTTGGATAGTATTTATTTCTAAAAATTATTTTAAATTTCGTTGCGTTTATTTATTTATCGAATCAAAATATTTTACGCGTTTTATTAATTCATTCACGATTTAATTAAATAGTTTAGTTTAATTTATTTATGATGAGTTTCAAAATTGTAAAATAGGAAATATTATATTTCCTTAAATTTATGATCGTTCGTATCGTTATTCGTTTTCGTTTTAGTTCCGTCAGATCGCGTCGCCATCGCGCGTATTCGTTCGAATCGTCATTCGAACGAACACGTCGATGGTTTGGCTTTCTAATTTTTGTTTTCTACTGTTAAGTCATTATTCCAGAACATTAAACTATCAGAATCATTCGTACAGATCGTCACATATACGAACAATTCGTCGGTTTAGCATTCCGTAACAATAACCGTTACTGTTTTTGTTTTGTTTAACCTCACATACGTTTACACAAAATAGTATCACATCAAGTATTTATGTTTCAACACTGTGTTGTCTGACATGTTTCTGACTGTTAAACCCTAAGGTTTCAGTCAGATTCAGACAATCGTATAATAGTTTCATGTTAAGTAAAATGTATCAATAGAATAAACATAGTTTTCACGTAAAGTGTACCTGAGTTACTGTACGGTTTACTGTTGCGATCACTGTTCCGGCACGCGTCCGGCATTGGTGTTACAGTACGTAAACGTTTTAAACGAAAAAGTTTTTTGGGAACTAAATGTAAAACTAATTATATTGATTTAATATGTCTAGATGAGACATATTATAATGTGGGTGTTATACCATATCCCACACCTAGTAAGATCTTGACATGATCATCCCTTTTATGACCACCCTCTTGTGGCTTCACAACACCATCAAGTGCTAAATGTTCCACAACCAAGAATAAAAATCAACAGTTATTACTCCCTCACGTAGAACATCCTTTCAACCACCAATAAACACTTAACCATATGATCCACTGGTTGTTACTCAACCATCAACTATTGCATATCAGATTAATGTATTAAGCGAAAATCAACAACAACTGATTATGATGATGCAACAACTGATGAATAATATGTAAACTAATCATCTTCACAACTGGTTATTATCTTCATCTGTACACCAACCCAAGAATTCTAGGCCTTAGGGACCCAGATCTAACGGATTGTTTTTCATATGCAAAGAGTCTGTCCACTATTAAATAATCTATGGTATGTAGATAGTGGAGTTTATCATAATATAATAGGATGTAGATCTCTCCTCAACAACTTCACACAAAGAATGGAGGATCTGTATTTTTTGGCATAGATGCAAAAGGTTGGATTGTTGGGTCGAGCATTGTCTCCAAAACCTCAACCCATACATGCTTTCTAGGGAAAGCTTCATCTTATGAGACTAAGTTGTGGCACAAACAATTAGCCATGTATGTTGGATATCGTATATTCGATTATCTATAAATTCAACGTTACTGTTAAGGTATGATCCAAAGATTTACACTTTGGAAGGCAACAATTTTATGGTTAATAGTTAAACAAATATACGATCTCGAATCATCGGTTTTAAGGAATTGGTTACCATTATTATTTATTAAATAATAACTGGGAGTTATATGCTGTCAAATGGATTATATACTCTTATATAGATAAGAGAAGATATTCTAGGAATATCTAATATAAGGGATACATAGATGAGAACGATAATACTCGAACAATATATGAGATTGAGAAGATCCATGTCACATGTTCAAGGAATATCTAATATAAGGGATACATAGATAAAGGTTATCTAAGTCTGTAATTATTAGTTAAAGTAAAGACTTGCTCAAATTAAGGAGTTTTAGTCAACTTAAGAAGTCATACCTTGCTAGGGGCAACGTGATGCAGCTAGGCATCCAACATTGTCTACGTCGAAACACTTAGTCAATGAATCGTCCAAGTGGGAATCTGTTGGATATTGTATGTCCGATTATCGATAAATTAAATGTTACTGTTAAGGTATGATTCAAAGAGTTACAATTTGGAAGGAAACAATTTTATGTTTAATTGTCAAACGAATATACGATCTCGAATCATCGGTTTTAAGGAATTGTTAATTAATAAAAGTAGGATTTATTTATTAAATAAGTGATGTTTCATTTAGTTAAACATTAATTATTTAATGGATATTAACTAGTTAATTGTTACTTAATTAAGCAGAGTACAGTAATTAAATTTTTTAATTACTATAGGATTTGAAATGTAATTATTTACAAGGGTTTTAGCGTAAATGCTTTCATAATAAATAAAATTATTTTAACAAATTTCTAAGTGCAATAAATGGTCGATCTTTAGTTTTTGTTTGTCCAAACTTTTGTTTGACAAAAAGATCGAATCTTTGATTGTTATGGTTGTGATTGTAATTATGAATAGACTCTTAGGATCCGACCCATGTGATTGAATCTATTGGTTTTGTTTGTTCGCTTGTGTTTGAAATATTGTATTTGTATGGGTATTTGGACCTGATGTAATAGATTAGGTTTCATTTTTTTTCTATAATCTAGTTAGTATTTTACAATGTAATCAAGCAATTGGATAGAAGACTAAAGAATAGAAACAATCGGGAGTATGAAGATGGAGATCTTGGCTCAAGTGGGAGACAGGATTCAAGATGTTGAATTGTATACCCTAGAATAGTTCGGTTTAAGTTTGATGACTCGAACTAAACCGAACGAACGAAACTTTAGCTCATTTCATAGTTACATTTGGTTGTTTATGATTGTTGAATATTTTGGAACTATATAACTATTAAAACCAAGTATTTTGACAATCATTACAAAACAATAAGTAATAGAAAAAGGAGTTTTGTAGTTAATTAAAAAGGGTTTCAAAATAAAATTGTTTTATTTCAATGAAACAGTTTATTTTATAAAATTAGAACTTGTTAGTTTAAAATAGTTCGCGGTAATTACCGACTTAGTTTAAATAAGGTATTTAAAACTAATCGAGTCAAGAAATGAACGGAGTTTCGAACAATCGCAAATCAAAAATAATATATGACCTTGTTAAAAGGAATTTGCCTGATTTATATCATGCTTCAATTCGTTCAATAGTTTTAAACAAAAACAATGACATCAATATGATTGATTGAATTTACAAATTCGTGATTAAGATCAATTTAGCTTTTAATAAGGTATTCAAACAAATTAGGTCAAAATTGACTAGGATTTCAATTAAATAGTAAATGAAAAAAATAGGGATTTTATAAATAGGCACAACTATCCTCATATAAAATTAGTTGCCCATAATGTTATTGAAATATTAAAAGTGATCAATTAAAGTGATTAAATAACTCATTGGTCAAGATGTTTATTTTCTAAATATGAAAACCTAAAGTTAGTGTCTACCCTGCAATAGGTTTATGTGCTAGAAAAGGAAAAACATTTTGAATTATAATGCAACCTCAGATATGAGACATGTTATGTCAATTTAACCAAAAATCTATTGTTAGTGCACAGCCGACACTAGGTTTATTGTTTTATTATAAAAAAATGATCAAGATTCCAAATACACTTAGGCCGATCACTTAGTTGTTTCATAAGGTGCATAATTCAAGAGTCAAGTTGGCATAATTGGGGTAAATTTACAAAGTTATAAATTAGTGTTCTAACAAACCTCAAGACTTGAGGATTATGATTCTCACAATTGGTCATCGTAACGCTCCTGTATTATTGTGAACAATAAATAGAGTGCTTAGCCATTTCACTGTACATTAAATAAACAATATCTCACAATTCTAAATTAATTTTGTTAATGGGTCATAATTAATTAGGATTTTATAAAGCATGAAATATTAAAACTTTTTCTTTTGAATTTTATATATGTCTATCAGTAATGCAAGTAAACCACATAGGATAAAACTTTTTCGAAACAAATTCAACAGGAATAACATTTCGGCTTGGATGCACCACTTAAGAGATGTACTTAGAATTGAGGGAAAACTTTATGCTTTGGATAACCCTATTCCTCCCGAGCCACCATTAGGTTGTATCACATCTGAGTGGTTGAAGCATATAGGTCATTGGTGTGAGATAATGTATCTCATATTGACTTCAGTTTCTCTTGAGCATGTTGATCAGCTGATGTATCTCTCTAGTTATCAAATGATTGAAGAGATAAAGAAGAGTTTCTTGCTAAACATGTTTTGGAGATCTAAAATCCTGAAAGAGGTCTTGAAGTGTATGAGATCAAGTGGAGATATAGGTGCTCACATTAATAGACTTCAAGGCTATTATGATAGGCTTGATAAACTTGGATATCCTATGAACCTTGAAGTAGCTATAGACTTCATACTTGTTTCTTTACTAGAGGAGTATTATTCTTTTGTAAAGAATTACAAAAGAAACATCTTTGGAGGAACAATTTTAGAACTCAAGGGGATGCCCTTGATTGAAGAAAAAGAGACCATTAACTAAGGTCGATGAGATTGAGTACATTGTTGCTCGGCGTATGAAGAGTTTATATGAGCCAGGATCTTCTTGTATTCCTTATTACTTCAACATATTCTTTGATCGACAAATCTTTGATAATAATGTGAGTGTCACAATCATTTCAATTATTTGCAGGTGTTTGAGGTGGTTGATATATTGGCAGCTTATGTCCTGAATTCTATAGGATGGAAGACAAGAAAACAGAAGAATTGATCTTTTATTTTTCATTAGTTGTTTAAATTTGTTTAAAATAATTATGACTGCTTTTGACATTCTATGTTTGACTAAGAACAATACTTCTAGTATTATTTATGTGTTGATTGAATAGTTATATTTATGCTTGATGGATTGTTTTGATAGCATAATTGATAATGATTATTAATAATGCAAAATGAATTCTATATGATAGAAATAAAAAGAAAGGCAATACTTGTGATTCATATTAATAGAACAATTTAAATTGTTTAAATGTTATATTAGACAAAATTCACCTTTAAATTAAAGTGTAATACATGAATCTCTAAACAATTGAAAATGGGATTCATTGTTACAAGAGTTTGATAATTGTATGACATTCTTAAGGAAGGTTGAAGATTATGATCTTTTATATGTAATTCTTTTGCATAAAATGTCTAAAGATTAAATATGATTATTTCATAAGGATGTGAACCTATAGGGTTTGCAATGTAATTATTTACAAGGGTTTTAGTGTAAATGCTTTTAAAATAAATAAAAGTATTTTGACAAATATTTAAGTGCAATAAATGACCGATCTTTAGTTTTTGTTTGTCAAAACTTTTGTTTGACAAAAAAATCGAATCTTTGATTGTTATGGTTGTGATAGTAATTATGAATCGAGCCTTAGGATCCAAACCATGTGATTGAATCTATTGGTTTTGTTTGTTTGTTTGTTTTTGAAATCTTGTATTTGTACGGGTATTTGGACCCGAAGTAATAAATTAGGTTTCATTTTTTTTCTATAATATAGTTAGTATTTTACAATGTAATCAAGCAATTGGAAACAAGACTAAAGAAAAGAGACAATCGGGAGTATGAAGATGGAGATCTTGGTCCAAGTGGGAGACATGATTCAAGATGTTGAATTGTATACCCTAGAATAGTTTGGTTTAAGTTTGATGACTCGAACTAAACCGAACGAACGAGACTTTGGCTCATTTCATAGTTACATTTTGTTGTTTATGATTGTTGAATATTTTGGAACTATATAACTAGTAAAAACAAATATTTTGACAATCATTACAAAACAATAAGTAATACAAAAAGGAGTTTTGTAGTTGCGTAAAAAGGGTTTCAAAATAAAATTGTTTTATTTCAATGAAACAATTTATAAAATAAAAGGTTTATTTTATAAAATTAGAACTTGTTAGTTTAAAATAGTTCGCGATAATTACCGACTTACTTTAAATAAGGTATTTAAACCTAATCGAGTCAAGAAATGAACGGAGTTTCAAACAATCGCAAATTAAAAATAATATATGATCTTATTAAAAGGAAATTGCCTGATTTGTATCATGCTTCATTTCGTTCAATAGTTTTAAACCAAAACAATGAAATCAATATGATTGATTAAATTTACAAATTCGTGATTAAGATCAATTTAGTTTTTAATAAGGTATTCAAAAAAATTAGGTCAAAATTGAAATAGGATTTCAATTAAATAGTGAATGAATAAAATAGGGTTTTTATAAAAAGACACAACTATCCTCATTTAAAATTAGTTGTCCATTATGTTTTTGAAACATAAAAGTGATCAATTAAAGTGATTAAATAACTCATTGGTCAAGATGTTTATTTTCTAAATATAAAAACCTAAAGTTAGTGTCTACCCTGCAATAGGTTGATGTGCTAGAAAAGAAAAAAACATTTTGATAATAATGCCACCTTAGATTTGAGACAATTTATGTCAATTTGACTAAAAATCTAGTGTTGTGTACACCCGACACTAGGTCTATTGTTTTATTGTAAAAAAATGATCAAGATTCTTAATACACTTAGGCCGATCATTTAGTCACAAATCATAAGGCGCATACTTGAAGAGTCAAGTTGGCATAGTTGGGGTAAATATACAAAGTTAGAAATTAGTGTTCTAACAAACCTCAAGACTTGATGATTATGATTGTCATAATTGGTCATCGTAACACTTATGTATTATTGTGAACAGTAAATAGAGTGCTTAGCCAGTTCACTGTACATTAAATAAACAAGATCTCACAATTCTAAATTAATTTTGTTAATGGGTCATAATTAATTGGGATTTTACAAAGCATGAAATATTAAAACCTTTTCTTTTGAATTTTATAGATGTCTATCAGTGATGCAAGCAAACCACATAGGATAAAAATTTTTCGAAACAAATTCAACGGGAATAACTTTTCGACTTGGATGCACCACTTAAGAGAGGTACTGAGAATTGAGGGAAAACTTTATGCTTTGGATAACCCTATATATTCCTCCCAAGCCACCATTAGGTTGTATCACATCTGAGAGGAAGAAACATATAGGTCATGAGTGTGAGATAATGTATCTCATATTGACTTCAGTTTCTCCTGAGCATGTTGATCAGCATATGTATCTCTCTAGTCATCAAATGATAGAAGAGATGAATAGTTTATAATAAAACTTTCATACTTGTAATCATACTGGTTCACCTACAAAGTAACATTGATAATTAATGGAGCACCAGAAACCATAACGCTCACACGAGACCCTTGGTATTGTAGGGACTGCATAGCAACATCGCACGATCTTCCTAGACTTCCAACATCAAGATTCAAAACTCAACAGTGAGTTCACAACCCCTTTTATACTATTTTTTGTATTACAAAACTTATGGTGAAAAACATGATTCAATAACTACTTTCTTTACTATGCTATACATGTTCATGGATTGTTCATAAGTTAGTTGCATTGTAGATTGCATGAGACATTTGTTACAATAATAAGTAAGACCCATCCTAACTACACAACTATTAACTCATAGATTTGAGCCAATGGATAGATATTTGATATTACTATTTGGGTTGTTTTCATTCCTAGGTTAGATTTGCTAGATACAGTCGCCATAATGACGTTGTCATCTTAATAAATGAATATTTACACTTACATATTACATGACTTAGGTGAGTCTATTGACTAGAAATTGTCATGGGCATTCAGTAGTAGGTTTGGTTGTAGATTCATATAGATTTCATCCATCATACTTATGATTAACATGTTATATAATAGCACAACAATATAGGATGATTATCATATAAAAACCTTTATTGAGTCTTCAAAGCTTGTGATCTCCCCAACTTCTGGTTGATCATTTTCTCATGTTTTTCAGGGAACTAAAACCAAGTAAGCTTGTAGGCACAACTTTTGATTACAATGGAAGAGTGCTTATTATGGCCTTTTTATGGGCCATATTATGAAATCTTCAATTTGTAATAACTATTTAGACAATTGCATATAACATTTGGATACAATACTTTTGGAATGCATGCTTTTGTAACTCTAAAGAAACCATGCTCTTAATGATTCCTAGCTACTTCGTCATAACTCTCGTGTTTCCTCCAAAGGCAGGGATGTTAGACGAGCCAAATACATTGACATTGATTACCATTTTGTTTGGGAGCTCATATCATCGAGTGGTTACATACAAAATTTGTCTATATCAATCTCCAGGTTGCCGACGTATTCACTAAAAGCTTACCTAGATCCCTCTTTCAACGATTTCGTTTAATGATACACGTCGGTCCCTCACCTGTGCGATAGAAGATGGGTTATTATACACTGTAAATTATGTGGTCCAATGACTATATATTTGGAAATGATAGAGAGAGTTTCTCGTAAATTTTATCTTGCACTTTGTATATATTCTTGCATTTTGGTCTTGAGTAAAATTATGTTTTGGAGTTTATCAGCATGAATTCCCTAGATTAAAATTATATGTATCAGTAATAAATTACGGCTCTTCAACAAATAAAATGCTCTTTTAAATTACAGAGATCTTATTTGAATCTAATACTTATTCATGTTACACTATATCTTCTATATTATGTATGTAAGGTTGTTTGTTTACCTCTTAATAGAACCATTCAACACTTAACCATTCAACGCGTTTGGTTTGAAATAAATTAACCTCTTAATGACTCAGTTCAGCACTTAACTATTCAGCACCAATACCACACTTAACCATTCAGCACCAATACCACACTTACCATTTAGCATTCAGATGTGCAACCAAACGGTCTTAATCGGTTCAGCGCTTAATGGTTCAGACCCTCTTAACCATTCAGACATCTTAACCATTCAGCGCTTAATGATTGAGACCCAACCAAATGAAGATTAAAACACTTTTCTCTAACTTGTAACAGATTACACACATAAATGAAAAATATATTGAAATTTACTTGAAAACAGCTATAAAAATTCCATGAAAGAATAAAAATTATATTTAATTTTATAATATATGTTTTTATAAGAATACAAAAAAACAAAAAATAAGAGAATATTTGTAATAACCCGTTTCATACATATATATTACACATTATATAAACGTAGTTTTGATTTTTATACCTGGCTTTCATGTGTTTTCTCAGTTAAAATAAGGTTTTTAGTATATTCTTTCCGATATACGTGCACGCGCTCACACACACATATATGTATAAAACCTGACAAACATGATCCACAGCAAGCTAAATGGTTATATTTTGGTAAACAATTATTGCATTTTGGGTTAAAATGGATATAATTATGACATAAAATGGATAGAGATGGGTAACACTTTAACACAATGTTGGTCAAAATAGATAACTTGAAAACTATGTAAACATAATAGTTTCAAATGGATAATAATGATCTATGATATATTTGATAAAATAATAAAAATCAATCAAATAACACTACTACAAAATAAGCATAATGCAACATTTTTTTGTCGTAGAAGGTTGCAAATAGGTTGCATTAGCCTAATGCAACCTTTTTATTACATAATGCAACTTTTTTTAAAAAAAAGTTGCATTTAAAAAAGTTGCATTTGGAAAAATAAAGTTGCATTATATAACAAAAAAGTTGCATTAGATATAATGCAACTTCAGCTAATGCAACCTTTTTTTGAATATAAAGATTGCATTAGGGTGATTTTTGTAGTAGTGTAAACTATTTGTTTAGGTACAACTCATTTTAACTTGAATAAATTGATGTTATTTATAAAACCATTTAAACTAAAATGATTTTACTTAAAACTCATCATGACCCGAACCCTTCCGACCCGCACCGGCCCGATCCGACTGTTATCCAACTCAACCTAACCCATCAATTTTGGCAGGCTTAATGTGTGTGTGTGTGTATATACACGTGTGTGTATGTATATTTAAGATAATAATATATAACCTTTCTTCTCTTGTGACCCTCCATAAATACTCCCATCCTACCTCACACACACTCCCTCCTGCCCACTACTTGAAGAAATTAGTTGATTATGGTAAGTTCACTGCACCCAATTTACTTCCTTAAAAGTTTGTATGCTTAATTTCCATATAACTTACTCTCTACTTCATGCTTATAACGAATCCCATAGTAATTGCATGATATCATGTATGCTTACAGGGAATCCGAAAGCCTGCTTGGTTAGAAGCACTATACACACAGAAATTCTTTCAGGCGTGCACAATTCATGAGAACTCGAAGAAGAACGAGAAGAACATTTGTTGTTTGGATTGTTGTATTAGCATATGTCCACACTGTGTACACATTCATCGCCTCCATAGACTTCTTCAAGTTCGACGTTACGTGTACCATGATGTTGTACGACTAGAAGATCTAGAAAGGCTTATCGACTGTTCGAACGTTCAAGTAAGCAACGAAAGCTCGAAATTGACGCAATCTTTTTTAATTAGTTTGAGTAATTCGTGGTAGAATGATTGTTAATATGACATATAAATATGGTTGTTTATCAGGCTTATACCATTAATAGTGCAAAAGTTGTGTTCATCAAGAAAAGACCTCAGAACAGGCAATTCAAAGGTTCAGGAAACTATTGCACTTCTTGTGATAGAACCCTTCAAGAGCCTTTTATCCATTGCTCTTTGGGGTGCAAGGTATGTAAATTAATCATTCTATTTCTAAATTACATATTTCTTTGATTCCATATATGATCATGGGATTATATTTGAGCTTGAATTTTAATTGATCTGATGAGTTTTCTTATTTTATTTTTTTATTTTTTTGGATTTCCAAACTCAAATTCTATCTTCCTAAACAGCAAGAATTATTAGAGTTTATTTGTGTGTGTAATCTTTTCATATAAATCATGAAAAAAACTTTTTTTTTAAATTGACTATTGTCTTCATAATTAAAGATTAGGGTTACATAAGATGATCATAGAGATTTGGGTCAACTGTTAAGCTATTTTTTTTATTTCTTCTTTTCCCATTATATAGTTTATATAGTCAAAGAAATAAAACTGAATTGCAAGATGAAAATCATGTAAATAAATTAGATCTTAATATTTGATAAAAAAAATAATAATATTTTTCTTATTGGTTTTTATATTTACCTAGAACCAGAAGACCCATAATTCCTTGTCTTACTTCTTACAAGCTTGAATTCTTCTGAAAAAAGCTATACCATACTTACAATTTGAGGATATGACTATTATAAACACATACATATACACACACACACACACACATATATATATATATATATATATATATATATATATATATATATATATTAATAGGCATGTTTGTTAAACTACATATATTTATATTTACATATATGTTATTTATATGAGTTTGAAAGTAGCAGTTTTCCCTAAAGACAACGGTAAAGTCTGTTTACATTTCACACCTTTCAGGCCTTATAAATATTTATAATATGAGTGAGATTCTTTGCATGTTTGATTGACATGATTACATATATGGGTATGCATATATTTATTTTCAGAAAAAAAAATCTGAATTTAATTGATTTTGAATATCATATATTAGGTGGATTTTGTGCTCAAGCATTATAGAGACCTCACACCATTCCTAAGGGTATGCACCTCATTACAACTTGGCCCTGATTTCATTATTCCTAACGAGACTGGGGATGATGACATGACAAACGAGACGCCACACTCAACCATTGTGGACTCAGATGACCCGATGAGCTCAGGGTCAGGCTCGTTTGGGTCCGAAACCATGAGCTTGATGTGCAGCGGGTTCGTAAGAAAGAAAAGGAGTGGATTGTATACTTGTGAAAGGTTCTCTAATAAGGTTCATTCCGAAGAAGACATGGCCACAAGCATGAGTAGAAGAAAGGGAATTCCTCAAAGATCACCAATGTGTTGAAAATAATTAATTATAAAAGAATGAATTTTATAATACTTAACTTCCATTTTTATTTTTATTTTTTATTTTTTTTGCATTTCTTTCCTCTAATTTTTTTTTAAATATATTGAAGATACTTTAACTCATGCAACCACTCTCTCTATGATGGTTTTTATATTTTAATTAATTACTTGGTCGGGGTGTTTTGTCTTAATGGCATCACGTGATTCCCAATTCCAAGCAATCGTTTTGTACAATTTTGTATAAATTAAACCCATTATTATAATGATAATTATTATAAATAAAATCACGAATTCCAGGGCCTTGTCACCTTTGTTTATTTTCAAATTTTCCTACAGTATTCTATTAAAATCTGCGGAAAAGATCCGAGAGTAAACAATGTTTCGGAAGTCGAGTCAAACCCTATTTTCGATGTGTTTTGCATCGCAATGTGTACTCTAAACCGACTTAATATGTTTTTTAGATTCCCTTAATAAATTATATAGTATTTCCATCTATCATAAAATATACGTATACATTTATATTTCAGAAAATTAAATACTAATTCGACAATATTATATTTTTAAAATGATTGGTACGACGACACTCAAGACAAGGTTCAACCGAAACTTTGGGCGTACACCTTATACTAATATAAGAGGAACTCTACAACTGGGTAAACCTCCTGACCAGTAAATATATCTCTACTCAAATTCGAATCCAAAACCTCCCATTAAAAAATCAAGAGGGCAACAATTATACGGAGCCTAAGAACTCCTCTTTAAGAAGTTGAGCTGAGGAACAAATATAGCAACATCTCAAAATTTGTTTTTAAAAGCCTTTATTTTCTTGGATTATACGGAACTATTAATAATATATGCACATCTTTGTTTTCATGATGATGTCCCGAATCAATGTTCTAAAAAGGAAACTTTATGTTTTCTTTGACTTTGAACATATATGGCATAGGATAGGTGTTAAATACAACCGCTTTTTTTAATTGTCACTCATAGTACATTACATTTATTCTAGAACATATATATTATCAAAAAGACAAGTAATAACTTGACACGTTAAAATGATCTCCTAGATATTGTTCTCTATAACAATACACGTTTGAGAATCTCTGAGAAGTCTGTCATGTATTCTCTCATTATGCCATAATTGTGTGTAATTTATTCGTGTCAAATTGATGCAAAAGAGTGCGTAATAACCCTTGAGAGAGAACTATAATTAATTGTTTTGCTTACTTAATGAAACTATACCAATTTGCCAATTGATATAATTCTTTGTTACCAAAAGATTTCTAGCCTAGCAGTACCCCTTAATTTTTGTTGTAGGAAGTCTTGGTTCAAGTCAATTTGGGAATAATTTTTTCGAGAATAAGCTGGAGGTTTTCGCAATAAGTATAGCCTAAGATGTGAGTTTCCTTTTGAGAAGCAGGAAACCGGGGGTGTCACTGCGAGACCATGTATGTAGTAAAAAAAATAGGCTAGCAGTAAGAGACCTCAAGTCATTCCTAGTTCATTGCTCGGAAAAAAAATTATTCTATGTTGATTTCTTCTATAAAGTTTTTCTTTTTACTTTTTAAAATCTTCTTCGTATAAACTTGCTCAAGTGACTTGTCTAATTCACTATCCATTGAATTCAAGCTATGCATGATGTATGGAGTGTTTGCATGAGTGTTAACTTAATGCTTATTAAAGTTGCATGAGATGTGTGCTATAATTGGGGTTGCTTGTGAACTCTTGATTTTGGATAGATTTTGTAATTTAGATTATATAAGTCGATTGGTACAAGTGATATATGTGTGTGTGTGAGTGTAGGATTGAGAAAAAAATATAACCCGCTTTATTGCAATAACCCAAATAACTCCGTCGAGATTAAGCCAAAATCATGGATTTTTTTTAACATCATTGTAACACATTTAGAACATTTCCTTCTTTTATTAGTTTGTGTAAATTAATCATCTTTTAAGAGGTAACATCATTGTAAGTTTTTGACTTACAAAACTGTAACTGTTATAGTAGAGATGATAGAAGAAAGAAAAAACGATAACTTAAAGATTGTTAGTCTTTTCAATCTAGCCAAAGCTCTTATACCATTTGTTGGATCGAGTTGAACACTTGAATAACACTTAACAAATTTTTCTTCTTACAAGTTGATAGATGTAGAATAATCTATCAGCAGGATCTGACAAATACTTAGACAGAAAGAAATAAGAACACAAGTAATTACTTCAAGTTCAAAGTATGTTTCTCACAAGTTTGCAAAGTGTACATGACTCTACAAATCCCCTACCCTTCTCGGGTTACGATGAGCGATTATTTACTAAAAGATACAGCTGCATCCTCGTAGGATTACTAAGCTACACAATTATTGGAAACATAGTATAGCACTATAGCTTATTCTAGCATACTATTATGACTTGATTTGACAGGCCAATCAATATTTATTACACTTGATACAAATGACTTCATTAACTATTACATTAACTACCTTCATCTAGACTACAAAATTCATTAATGAGATTGTCTTCAGAAAATCGTTTGCTAGTCTGATAATTGCTGACTATCATAAAAATATCTTTTGATCTGAACCTGATAGTGGAAATCAACTCTGTAACTTTCCTTTATTGAACTTTAGCATCTCCATTTGTGTAACAACAGTGCCGAAATCGGTGCCGGAACAGTGATCGCAACAGTAGCATGAACAGTAAACAGACACCAACTATACACATTCTATTCTATTTCATGTTCATATTGATAGTCAAAGTCATTTCATGTTATCAAACAGCAGACTCATAAACATTTAGCAGAAACTAAGTACAGAACAATGGTTCTTGAGTCAGATAATTATCTGGCAACACTGAACCATCATGGGTTTATTTGTTAGGATCTATTAGGATAGCACGTATGCGAGGCTAATCAAAACAATACAATAACAGTTGTTGTTACGGAATGTTAAACCGACGGACTGTTCGTATAGGTGACGATCTGTACGAATGGATCTGACAGTTTAATGATCTGAAACGATGATTGTAAATTAGAAAACAAAATCAGAAAGTGAAACGTGCGATCGTGTTCGTACAGTTAGCGCTCTGTACGAAGACGCGCGTAAGTGACGTTTTCTGACGAAACGAATGACGACTCGATCGATAATAATTATAAGGAAATAAAATATTTCCTATTTTACAATTTTGAAACTCATCATAGTTACAATTAAGGCAAAACTATTTTAATTTTAGACGCGTAAACTATAATACGCGAATAAATAATAAAACGCGTAATATTTAGGAGTTTCGATAAATAAATTAGGGAAATACTATTTAATATCATTAATAGAAATAGCCACTTTCCAAACACCTAAAAATAAGCCTTTTATTTAAATTTCGTAATTTTACGCGTTACGATCCGGAAACGCGACGAAGACGTGAACCGAGCAACCGAAACGAACCCGAATACCCTCGAGGTATTTAAAGTCTCAAATGAGACTTTCATCTCATTTTTCACTCATTTCTCTCCCTCTCTAGCTCAATTTCCGTCACTCTCTCTCTCTCTCTAAAATCTACCACTTCCAAGCTTCATAACTCACTCGTTTGGAGGCGAAATCCGGTGTTCTTGGTGTCCACGCGTAGCTAGGAACGAGCTCTACAAGGGAGTACAACAGATCGGAAGCTTTGGCCACTGAAATTGGAGGTACGTAGCTTAAAACATCTCGAATTATAGGGTTTTCTTCTTGTTGTTCGACCCACCCACTACGACCGGCCATAGATCGACTCCTTCGAGAATAACACCTTCGAGAACTTGTTTACATGTAACTACAACAGATGAATGGTCGAACTTAGAATTAGAAAACGTTTGCTGATGAAAACGAACCATACAGGTTCGTTAAAAAAAAAAAACCACCGGCCGAACCCTCACACAGGTGGCCGAACCCTGGTAGCCACCCCGGCGAACCTTGGCGAACCCTTATGCTGAGACACGAACCATCAGGTCCCCACGAACCTTTCTCCTGGTTGACGAGCCCTCACGAACCCATGCATCAGGAACGAACCCTGGTTCGTTGGTCACCACAGCCGAACCCTAAATGACATGGTGTTAGCCGAACCCTATCCTATAGGTTCGCTGCACATTTCGTAAATTTTGAAGTGTTAGTCGAAGCCCAAGTCTAATATGTTAGTTTCAAATCGGCCCAAGTAAATTTAATTGGTCCAACTACTTGGCCCAAGGCCATGCTCCATTCGGCCCAAGCAAGAACTTGATTGGCCCACGTGTTGTAATGGCCCAACAATTTCAAGTTGGCTCATTGGGGAGGAAATTGACCGAGACTTTATTCACACTTAGTTGTTTAATTTAATTTGGCCCACATAACTCCTAAGGCCCAATAACCCTATGATTAGGCCCAATACCACTTAGTTGGCCAAATAACTAAGGTTGACCCGTTGTACATTTGATTAAGTTAAATATTAATCAATTGGGTCACACGAACAAGTTAGGCCTAATATAAAGCCCACAAGATCTAAACTTCAATAAAAGCCATGTTAGGGTTAACTATAAATTTAACATAGGATATTCTAGCACACTTATGGTATGAGATCATTGTAGGGGACGATCATTTAATTGGTTAGACATAAATGAGTCTTTTTTTTAAGCTAGGATATCAATATCATGAGAGGAATACATTCGGAATGGAAAACAAGAACCTAAAGGTTATGGTTTAACTTAAATGTTAACACCTAAACCATTGGGAATTTCAAAGGCATGATTAATCTAAATGGTTATTTACACCATCTAGGTTAATGACTTTATAAGCAAACAAGAGATCATTTGAAAATCAAAGTTTATTAAAGGGCCCAAGAATGGCCCAATGGGTTTAATATAAGCCCATCATGTTTAAATTACATTTTCTTAAATTAATTATGCTTTTCATAAAGGAAATTAAATTATAAACTTTATCAATATAATTAAACGATTTTCCTAAATAAATGATTTACTTAAAAAGGTAATAAATTGAAAATATTTTACTTAAATACTTTAAATGCTTTATGTGGGATTTGGGTTACTAATGGGTAATAGTTTAACTTAGATAGAGGAAATTCTAGAAACACACTAGTAATCTAGGACACGTAGTTGCACATCGAGACCAAACCATAGATACGACAATTTCTGTAGGTACTTATCGTATTCGAATTCTTTAAAATAACCCAGGTGTTAAAGATACTTAGGCAACAATCAAAGAGTGCGCTTATCTTTTGTGGTTCATTTCACGGCAACACAGGTGAGTTCATTGCCCCTTTTCTAACATTTTTGTTTTAAAACGCGGGGCTGAGAAGCATGCGTAAACTGTTTATTTAAATTGTTTACTTGAATACTTTTAAATTATATGTTTTACATATGTATAAATGTTATCCTAGATCAGGTCTAGGAAGATTTTATGCAGGTTATTAACTGATTTGCTTATATTTTAAGTGAATAATCAAGTTAAACTAAACTTTTCAACAAGTCAAAACATTTCAAACAAAATCAAACTAGACATTTTGACAAAACAAGTGGGTGTATTCAAGAAATCAAAACAAACATTTTGACAAAACAAGTGGGTGAGTTCAAGGGATCAAAACAAACATTTTGACAAATCAAGTGAGTGAATTCAAGGAATCAAATCAAACATTTTGACAAAACAAGTGTGGGACGTCAAGACATCAACAAAACAATCTTTGCAAAGACAATATTCAATGTTCTACAAACCAAGTGTTTGTTGAACAATGAATCAAGTGTACAACCGATCAATGAATCTTGTATTCCATGATCAACACATCAAGTACATCTTGTGACAAAATCAGACGATCATTAAATCATTTTAAGGGATAGTATGGGAAATATCAGAGATAACATTTGCCAACACATTGAATTCAGAAATCCTATATTTCAAGAAGTCCTAGCTAGACTAATTGACTTGTAGGTCTTATGTTTGATGATATTTACAGAATTCCCTAACTACTAAGTACCTAGATTGATAGACTAGTCTACTCGAGTATGACCATAGGCCCCAATCATAAGGACTTAGATTTTATTAAATGTTTATTTACTTGTTTATTTAAGCATTTATAACTGTTTATACAATTTCTGTGGTTGATCACTATTGTGATGAACTTAAGGAATCAACATAGATTCCAAATTGTTGCATTTACAGGAACAAAGGACTGACGAATCATTGGGTTAAGGTAGGGGTAAAATGCTTAATTTTCATTAACACCAATGTCCCATGTGGATTAGTATGTGGTGGGACGGCGTCTGGGCGGGGTTGTAGCCTCGACTCAGGGGTATGCCCTATATATAAGCATACCGATCTGGATGATACATGTGATGTTAATGAGATTAAGGTTGTTACCCGTGGGTTAAACAAAGGTTTTGTGAGAATATTTGGGTCATTGTGAACAAGAGTGTGTGATAGGTAAAGATGCTTAATTATCATTAACAACAATGTCCTATGCGGATTAGTATGTGGTGGGACGGCGTCTGGGCGGGGTTGTAGCCTCGACTCAGGGGTATGCCCTATACATAAGCATACCGATCTGGATGATACATGTGGAGTTAATGAGGTTAGGGTCTTTACCAAAGGAGGTTTTCAAATCATTTTCAAATCATTTTCAAATCATTTTCAAATACGAAATTATATGAACTCACCAACCATGTGTTGACTTTATTTTTGCATGACTTCTCAGGTGACGAACAGGTCAACTGAAGAGTTATTTCTTTGGGATTAGGTTATCTGATAGAGGACCTAGCTTTTTGGACCTGCATATTTTGAAGCATCATTTTACAGTTTGTTTAACATATCTTGTGCAGTTACAAGATTGAAGACTTATGATGTGATAGTGGGTTTACATTGTTAAATTGTAAACTTAATTAATATAATTTAACTCTGTAATCCTATTTTATTTTAGCAAAGTTTCTCACTTATATATCATGTGCAATGTGAACAATCTGATCAATCCGATTATCATTTCGATATCGCGCCTCGGGAACCTTCCGCCCGTCGGGGAAACCCGATCCTACCCCGCCGGCTCGGGGTGTGACAGATTGGTATCAGAGCCATGGTTATAGAGAAATATAGGTCACTATTTAAACGGTTTGGCCTAGACTATAACCTAGGGACCCTGCATGTAGAGAACATAGGAAATAGGAAATTACTTGCATTGTGTCTTCTGCATTCGATCATTGCATTAACCAATGTTCTGTTGGTTATGATTAGAATGTCATCAAGAAGGCATCCATCACCGCCTCTACCTCCACAAGAGACGGACCCAGCCGTTGAGGTTCTTGCAACACTGCTCACTGAACAGTTGGTGGCGATTCTCCCTGGAATCATCACCCGGATCAGGAACAGTGAGGAATTTACCAGGAACTTCCCATTACTTGCTGCAGAGAAGAAGGAACCAGAAGAAGGAGAAATAAGCAAGAAGCGAAAACGGAGTCGCTCTAAGAAATCAAGAAACCCTGAAATCCACACTGAGGCCATTCCCCTTCGTCAGATGGCCGTTGCTCCGGAGTCAGAGAATCGTAGGTGTTACGCGGGAAAATCACCCCTTTGCACTAACTGTCACCATCACCACCGCGCTGAAATCTCATGCAAGCAATGCATCCATTGTGGCAAGACGAACCATTTGGATCACCAATGCAGAACATCAATGGAATTAGTATGCAAACCGGAGGCTAGCGAATTTCCTTTATGTGCCACGTGCGGTCTCCACCATGCTAAGAATAAACTGTGCAAACATTGTCTGAACTGCGGAGGAAAGGGACACTGGAGTCGTGATTGTAATAATCCCCTGACTCATAACCAGAATCCTGGAAACACTACATATCCCCTTCCTCGACACAGCAAAGATTGTTATGTGTGCGGACTGTCCGAACACATTGCCCGAGACTGCCCTGTGAGGATATCTTTTACAAATCCTGCACCTTCTAAAGGAAAAGCTTCCCTCTATTCGGCTTGTCACTACCATGATCTGGCTGAACCTTCGTGCCTACAATGCACGCGTTGTGGAAAAACGGGACACTGGGTACAACAGTGTCGGCCACCAATAGCCTCTACTCCTCGTCAATATTTTGGTGCATTTCCTAAATGTGTCAGATGCGGTTTTCATCATGGTGAGGAGAAACCTTGTAAACACTGTCTGAATTGTGGTAAATACGGACACTGGATCCAACGGTGTCGGTTTATTCCCACTAGAAAATGGGAACAAAAAGCGAGCACCTTTGCTTCCCCTCAACATAACAACAATTGTTTCATGTGCGGGATGCATGGACATTTCGCAAAGGACTGCTCTAGGAAAATGTCTTCAGCAGACCCAGCAGACATTGAAGAACTACTCGCTTTACCAGCTCCTGGGGAACACTCGGAGTCCGATGACTCCATAGGTATGCAAATTTCTGCCTAATACCTTAAATTATCTATTGGGGTATTAATTAGGACTGCATAGTCGGTTGTAATTTTAGGAACCGTAAATTTAAGTTAGTCAAAAGCAAAGTCAGTGCCGAAAAGATAATCAGAATAATAATTGAAGGAACCTTTAGGTTAAATAAGGGTTAGATGATTAAATAGGGATAGAGTAATCCGAAATGCCGGCTTAATTACCGAAAATTAGAATAGGACCTTATCTAATTAGAACACTAAAAGCCTTAGAAATTAAAAATGTCAAAACTAGTGTGTAGACTTCCATTTTATACATAGATCTCCTAGAAATGGAGTTACCTAAATTTGAGAACTCCAACTCTAGGATGTTAGGAAAAGTAAATATGAGAACTGTGTCAGGTCTTTATGTAGGCTAAATAAGTAGATCAAGGGAAGTCATTTGAGAATACAAGATGAAGGTATGCTCGAGAAAATATTTCGAATGAATTATGGGCATTCCAAATTATGGTGATGTTCTTCGAGTAGAAGAATGCACCTATGGTTTCTTGGACCTCATGAATTGAGCGTGCAAACCGTAACTGGTTAGTTTGTCATTTCTTTTAAGGATGACATACTGAATTATTATAGTAGCACGACAGAACACGAACGACATCTCAGGGATATTTTGGAACCGTCAAAGAAAGAACAATTTCATCTTAAATTCTCCCAATTTGAAATCAGATGAGAATAAGAAATAGATGGAACAATAGTTACAATAGGTTTCACGAGTCTCATGACTTTAGGGCAAGCGTAAGATAGATATACACCATCACACAGATGGGTATAAGTGTACTAAGAAGGTAAATTCTTACCGTTATCCTAATAACTCTGCCGTATTTTAGGTAGACCTCCCCGCGGTATAATGTAAACCTTCGAGTTGAGGACAGATTAAACAAATGGTGAAGTATGTGTACGGTTATGTCAAACAACCTAAGTATCCACCATGGGTGACTTAAGGATCTCGATCTGAGGATCAAGACCTAGATGTAGTGAGAGTCACCTACGAAGATTTTAAGGAGTGTGTCAGATTTTAGAGCCGAAAGACAGTTTAAGATAAACCGGATGTAACACTTACTACCAAATTAGTGGGTGGACTCTGGTGATAGGTAAACTGATGGATTTTACAGCAACGGGATAGTGGTACGCTATGTGATACCATTGTTTAACATTTTGGTTAGAGATGTACTTGAAAATAATTACAGCCACCGTTCACCAAAGGACGGTTGAAGCGAAAGTACGACAAGAATCTTGGGGGATTTGTTGAGAATCTGTATGTCAAACTACAGTGGAAAGTTGGACTCACAAATGCCACCGATTACATCTTCCTACAACAACCGTCAATATAGAAGCATCGAATGCACACCATTCGAGGCTCCTTGTGGTCGGCAACGTCAGTCGCCGACTGACGGATTAAAGGTGTAGTCCATCCCAGAATAAAGGGACGAACAAGCACCACGAAACGTAGGACAATCTGAGATCATCCAATGTATTCGTTTCATGGCACAAAGATTGAGGTTATTATATGACCTTAGTTGGATGCGTTGCGTGTTTCACGTCTCGAACTTGAATAAACGTCGTGCTAACGAATCGTTCGTCATATCAGTTGAAGAAATTCAATTAGACGGACATTATACCTTAGGTAATAGTCTTCAGAGTTTACGGCTCGTTAGATTAAACAACTAAGGAAAAGTCGTATTTCCATTGCTAAGTTCATTGGAAATTCAAGGCGAAAACTCAAGTTTACTTGGAAAATGCGAAGATCACACGATGTTCAGGACATTCCCAACTGCTTACAGAGAAGGCTGTAACCGATAACTATTCTTAAATTTCGGGACGAAATTTCTCTAACAAGGGGAGACTGTAACAACAGTGCCGAAATCGGTGCCGGAACAGTGATCGCAACAGTAGCATGAACAGTAAACAGACACCAACTATACACATTCTATTCTATTTCATGTTCATATTGATAGTCAAAGTCATTTCATGTTATCAAACAGCAGACTCATAAACATTTAGCAGAAACTAAGTACAGAACAATGGTTCTTGAGTCAGATAATTATCTGGCAACACTGAACCATCATGGGTTTATTTGTTAGGATCTATTAGGATAGCACGTATGCGAGGCTAATCAAAACAATACAATAACAGTTGTTGTTACGGAATGTTAAACCGACGGACTGTTCGTATAGGTGACGATCTGTACGAATGGATCTGACAGTTTAATGATCTGAAACGATGATTGTAAATTAGAAAACAAAATCAGAAAGTGAAACGTGCGATCGTGTTCGTACAGTTAGCGCTCTGTACGAAGACGCGCGTAAGTGACGTTTTCTGACGAAACGAATGACGACTCGATCGATAATAATTATAAGGAAATAAAATATTTCCTATTTTACAATTTTGAAACTCATCATAGTTACAATTAAGGCAAAACTATTTTAATTTTAGACGCGTAAACTATAATACGCAAATAAATAATAAAACGCGTAATATTTAGGAGTTTCGATAAATAAATTAGGGAAATACTATTTAATATCATTAATAGAAATAGCCACTTTCCAAACACCTAAAAATAAGCCTTTTATTTAAATTTCGTAATTTTACGCGTTACGATCCGGAAACGCGACGAAGACGTGAACCGAGCAACCGAAACGAACCCGAATACCCTCGAGGTATTTAAAGTCTCAAATGAGACTTTCATCTCATTTTTCACTCATTTCTCTCCCTCTCTAGCTCAATTTCCGTCACTCTCTCTCTCTCTAAAATCTACCACTTCCAAGCTTCATAACTCACTCGTTTGGAGGCGAAATCCGGTGTTCTTGGTGTCCACGCGTAGCTAGGAACGAGCTCTACAAGGGAGTACAACAGATCGGAAGCTTTGGCCACTGAAATTGGAGGTACGTAGCTTAAAACATCTCGAATTATAGGGTTTTCTTCTTGTTGTTCGACCCACCCACTACGACCGGCCATAGATCGACTCCTTCGAGAATAACACCTTCGAGAACTTGTTTACATGTAACTACAACAGATGAATGGTCGAACTTAGAATTAGAAAACGTTTGCTGATGAAAACGAACCATACAGGTTCGTTAAAAAAAAAACCACCGGCCGAACCCTCACACAGGTGGCCGAACCCTGGTAGCCACCCCGGCGAACCTTGGCGAACCCTTATGCTGAGACACGAACCATCAGGTCCCCACGAACCTTTCTCCTGGTTGACGAGCCCTCACGAACCCATGCATCAGGAACGAACCCTGGTTAGTTGGTCACCACAGCCGAACCCTAAATGACATGGTGTTAGCCGAACCCTATCCTATAGGTTTGCTGCACATTTCGTAAATTTTGAAGTGTTAGTCGAAGCCCAAGTCTAATATGTTAGTTTCAAATCGGCCCAAGTAAATTTAATTGGTCCAACTACTTGGCCCAAGGCCATGCTCCATTCGGCCCAAGCAAGAACTTGATTGGCCCACGTGTTGTAATGGCCCAACAATTTCAAGTTGGCTCATTGGGGAGGAAATTGACCGAGACTTTATTCACACTTAGTTGTTTAATTTAATTTGGCCCACATAACTCCTAAGGCCCAATAACCCTATGATTAGGCCCAATACCACTTAGTTGGCCAAATAACTAAGGTTGACCCGTTGTACATTTGATTAAGTTAAATATTAATCAATTGGGTCACACAAACAAGTTAGGCCTAATATAAAGCCCACAAGATCTAAACTTCAATAAAAGCCATGTTAGGGTTAACTATAAATTTAACAAAGGATATTCTAGCACACTTATGGTATGAGATCATTGTAGGGGACGATCATTTAATTGGTTAGACATAAATGAGTCTTTTTTTTTAAGCTAGGATATCAATATCATGAGAGGAATACATTCGGAATGGAAAACAAGAACCTAAAGGTTATGGTTTAACTTAAATGTTAACACCTAAACCATTGGGAATTTCAAAGGCATGATTAATCTAAATGGTTATTTACACCATCTAGGTTAATGACTTTATAAGCAAACAAGAGATCATTTGAAAATCAAAGTTTATTAAAGGGCCCAAGAATGCCCCAATGGGTTTAATATAAGCCCATCATGTTTAAATTACATTTTCTTAAATTAATTATGCTTTTCATAAAGGAAATTAAATTATAAACTTTATCAATATAATTAAACGATTTTCCTAAATAAATGATTTACTTAAAAAGGTAATAAATTGAAAATATTTTACTTAAATACTTTAAATGCTTTATGTGGGATTTGGGTTACTAATGGGTAATAGTTTAACTTAGATAGAGGAAATTCTAGAAACACACTAGTAATCTAGGACACGTAGTTGCACATCGAGACCAAACCATAGATACGACAATTTCTGTAGGTACTTATCGTATTCGAATTCTTTAAAATAACCCAGGTGTTAAAGATACTTAGGCAACAATCAAAGAGTGCGCTTATCTTTTGTGGTTCATTTCACGGCAACACAGGTGAGTTCATTGCCCCTTTTCTAACATTTTTGTTTTAAAACGCGGGGCTGAGAAGCATGCGTAAACTGTTTATTTAAATTGTTTACTTGAATACTTTTAAATTATATGTTTTACATATGTATAAATGTTATCCTAGATCAGGTCTAGGAAGATTTTATGCAGGTTATTAACTGATTTGCTTATATTTTAAGTGAATAATCAAGTTAAACTAAACTTTTCAACAAGTCAAAACATTTCAAACAAAATCAAACTAGACATTTTGACAAAACAAGTGGGTGTATTCAAGAAATCAAAACAAACATTTTGACAAAACAAGTGGGTGAGTTCAAGGGATCAAAACAAACATTTTGACAAATCAAGTGAGTGAATTCAAGGAATCAAATCAAACATTTTGACAAAACAAGTGTGGGACGTCAAGACATCAACAAAACAATCTTTGCAAAGACAATATTCAATGTTCTACAAACCAAGTGTTTGTTGAACAATGAATCAAGTGTACAACCGATCAATGAATCTTGTATTCCATGATCAACACATCAAGTACATCTTGTGACAAAATCAGACGATCATTAAATCATTTTAAGGGATAGTATGGGAAATATCAGAGATAACATTTGCCAACACATTGAATTCAGAAATCCTATATTTCAAGAAGTCCTAGCTAGACTAATTGACTTGTAGGTCTTATGTTTGATGATATTTACAGAATTCCCTAACTACTAAGTACCTAGATTGACAGACTAGTCTACTCGAGTATGACCATAGGCCCCAATCATAAGGACTTAGATTTTATTAAATGTTTATTTACTTGTTTAATTAAGCATTTATAACTGTTTATACAATTTCTGTGGTTGATCACTATTGTGATGAACTTAAGGAATCAACATAGATTCCAAATTGTTGCATTTACAGGAACAAAGGACTGACGAATCATTGGGTTAAGGTAGGGGTAAAATGCTTAATTTTCATTAACACCA
The DNA here is from genome assembly GCA_009363875.1 of Mikania micrantha. Lineage (NCBI taxonomy): Eukaryota > Viridiplantae > Streptophyta > Magnoliopsida > Asterales > Asteraceae > Mikania > Mikania micrantha. Next base: position 55,828,510 of record CM018693.1, read on the forward strand.
ATGTCCCATGTGGATTAGTATGTGGTGGGACGGCGTCTGGCGGGGTTGTAGCCTCGACTCAGGGGTATGCCCTATATATAAGCATACCGATCTGGATGATACATGTGATGTTAATGAGATTAAGGTTGTTACCCGTGGGTTAAACAAAGGTTTTGTGAGAATATTTGGGCCATTGTGAACAAGAGTGTGTGATAGGTAAAGATGCTTAATTATCATTAACAACAATGTCCTATGCGGATTAGTATGTGGTGGGACGGCGTCTGGGCGGGGTTGTAGCCTCGACTCAGGGGTATGCCCTATACATAAGCATACCGATCTGGATGATACATGTGGAGTTAATGAGGTTAGGGTCTTTACCAAAGGAGGTTTTCAAATCATTTTCAAATCATTTTCAAATCATTTTCAAATACGAAATTATATGAACTCACCAACCATGTGTTGACTTTATTTTTGCATGACTTCTCAGGTGACGAACAGGTCAACTGAAGAGTTATTTCTTTGGGATTAGGTTATCTGATAGAGGACCTAGCTTTTTGGACCTGCATATTTTGAAGCATCATTTTACAGTTTGTTTAACATATCTTGTGCAGTTACAAGATTGAAGACTTATGATGTGATAGTGGGTTTACATTGTTAAATTGTAAACTTAATTAATATAATTTAACTCTGTAATCCTATTTTATTTTAGCAAAGTTTCTCACTTATATATCATGTGCAATGTGAACAATCTGATCAATCCGATTATCATTTCGATATCGCGCCTCGGGAACCTTCCGCCCGTCGGGGAAACCCGATCCTACCCCGCCGGCTCGGGGTGTGACAATTTGCTTGCCACTGATATTTCCTATCTTTGGAATCTTTGTCTTATGTCTTATTCTTCAAAAGAACATTCGTCAAATAATGATCATTCCCACTTGAATATCTTCCGATATTCATTTATCTTCGGAAACTTTGTCTTCTGTCTCGCCGTCAAAAGGATAAAGTTATTATTCGGAAGTATTTTGTATTTCGAAGGTTAATCGTTCCTTCTAAAGGCCAAAGACTTCCAAAGGATAAATCTATCTTTCCGACGCTTCTTGGACTTGTGGGAGATGGGATTGGTCATGGAAGATTGTGTTTTGATAGGCACCTGCCTTTTATGATCTTAAAGTCTCCCCTTAGGCTGATGCTATCAAAACTCTTAACTTTCTCTAAGGATTCTTGCCCTTCCCTTGACCATCTGAGCAGAAATCCTTCCTATCTTGTGGTTGGAAGGGTAGATTAGAGGGAGCTTTGGTAAGTCAAAAATTTGTGGGATTGGCAGAGCCAAAAATTTATGGTTGGGGAACTTTGTGATGCCACTATTTACAAATTTTAGAGTGAACATGTTTTCGGTAGCATCAAAGCTCCAACAAAGGACTGGGATATATACATTTATGGGCTCATGTTCCCTATCACTTGATTTTCCGAGCATATATTTTAGTCTTATAAATTTCTCAGGCACATGTGCACACTTATGTATTGTCATTATGTATGTGCCTTGATTTCTTCTCCCTCCCCAGCTTCCTTCCTCTCTTCTGCTTCTTCAGCTTTCTCTTCTTCCTTACTTTCAACCATCATAGAATGTTCCTTAAGAATAGGAGTTGATTGTTTTTTCTTGAAGATCCCCTTTTACTTTACCATAAAGAAATTGGCATGTTGTCATCTATTGGACTGGATAGAGGAGTTATGGGCTCCTTTATGGGAGTATCATTTTCAAAGTCTTGGCCTCTGAATCCTTCATACCTTTGGTAGATAAGGGTCTGGAAGAGGTCCCTATATTAGGTAAAGTCTTCCTTGTAAGACCTTGGAGCTAAAGGGTCTCCTACTGAGCTTGGACTTGGTCCAATGAAGGCAACTCTCCCATGGATATTTTACCTTGGACATCTTTGACATGTGTATCCATGGTGGAGGTCTTCATCGGACTTAATTGCTTGGGGGGAATCTGTTGTTTGTAAGAACTACTTCATTTTCTCTCTGAAGTTAGATTCATTTTATTTCTTGGAGGAAGCCAACACAACTTTGCTTGAGGTAGCAACTTGTTTAAGCCGACAACCATGTCTAGCATAGCACGCATTAGAAGGACCAACCATATTAGTATTTCATCAATTTCATAACCTTTTCCATGGAGAAGCCATGCCTTTTTGGCTTTGTCTTCATCCAGATAAGTGTCTGATTGGCCCTTCATCATTGATGGCCTCCTCTCCTCTGAAAGAGCTTCCTTTATTGGGCTTGATTTCTTTTTACCATTGTCTACAATAGTAGGCTTAGAAGAAGTAGACCTTATGGCATCACCAGTTGGTTCATTGACCATTTGTAAGATCATACAGCCTGCACTGTGCCCTCCGGTTGACTGATCACCATAAAAGGCTCCTTAGGAGACTCCTCATGAAACACAAGGTTAGAGGAAAGAGGTTTATCAGCCAGTGTCCCAAAAGGGAGGGCATGGATCGTTCTTGTTATTGTACATCCTCCATGGTAACCTCTTCATCCTTAGAGGAGGAGGAGCCATTATCTAAGTTAGAAGTGAATAGGGTAGGTTCCTAAGGTTGTTCCATCTCTCCCTTTACTGGACTAAAGTATCCCTTACGTTGATCCTCCCCCCCCCCCCTTGTAGCATCAAGGTAGAAAGAAAAACCTGATGGGGATCAGGGTGAAATGGAGTGGTGTAGATGATGGGTGGGTGAAGCTGCAAGTCCAGGAACAGTGCATCTTTGTCTTGAACTTGCAACCTCAGGGTAGTATATAATTCTTGAACTACGCTGCCCTCCGCCACCGTCTCCCTAAGCCTAAGCCCAACACCTCCATCACCATATATGAATTTCGAGCACTATGGATTCCCTTCATTGAAGATGATTTCATAATATGGGTTTCCATAGAAGAGGTCCTAAACCTTGTACCAGTGTCCTCGTGAGATTGAGAAGGCCCAATCGTAGAGAGAAACTACTCTGTATTGACCATTTCATCACTCTTTGAGTCAACCTCTGCAAAAATTGGCTCTGGGTGTGACACCCCGCAAATTTCAGGTCAGCATTCGATTTAATTAAATAATAATTTAAGTTATTATTACATACGTGGCACTAGAAATGGTTTAATTTAGTGTGACATGTGGCACGATAGTTCAAACACAAACAATAGCACAGTAATTCAAGGGATTTCTAGAAACTTACACGCGTGTCTCGAACTCATGAACATTGGTGAATCATCGAGCAAAGAAAATAAATGAACAATAATGGATGATATGTGAGTACCTAACAGACAAAGTCAAGACAAATTTCAAAAAATGATAAACAATAACGAAAATCGGACGAAAAATAAATCGATTAAATAAAAAGAGGCGATTAGGTCTGCCCTAGATCCATCGCGGTACATGATGGGGCTCGGTGAATTCCTTCGCGGTACGCAAAAGATGGGCGGCAAATTTGAAATCAGCCGAAATTCATCGTGGTACTCCACGACCGATCATTTTTCACCTCGGCGGTATGCGGCGTGTCTTGGTAGAGAACCCGTTTATTTTGTCCTTGGCGGTACCCGAACACCCCCAGAAGCCTAAAATCTTATAAATACCCACCCCTTCACTTCACACAAGTTCTTACCATTTCTCTCGATTGAAACATCACTTACCCGACCAATGTGTTATGTGATAACATGATCATATAGGGAAAAGGAGCAGGCTTAGAATGGTAAAATGTGAATTTATGTAAACTTACTGAAAGTGGAAACCTGCCAAATATGAAAACCTACTAGAAATGGAAACCTGCTAAAATTGGAAACTTACTATAAATAATAAGTTGTCCATTGAACATGTTTTATGTGTTTATGTGCAATACATGATAAACGATGAACACGAAACAAACAATAATGAACTAAACGAGTCACCAACGGGTCGTCGAGTCAACATGGTCAAACTTAGTCAAACATGGTGAAACACATCAACTTAAAGTTGTTTGGACAGAAACATGCTCTAGATAGGCCAACACGAACACAAACCTGAACTCATGATACCTATGTGATATAGGTGACAGTTAAGGATAAATCGTTCACAGAAACAACACAACAACGCAACTTAGGTGAGTTTACGGCCCCTTTTCTATCTTAACTGTTTTTCATTAAAATGGGAGAGAATACATTGCAAACTAATTTAGATATATGACTGGTATGTTGTTCAAACATTTTTGAGTGTGCTTATGTCGTACAAAGTCCTCACAAAACCATACAGTTAGTTAAACACTAACGAGACATTATTGGATAGTACTATTGGGTCTGACAAACCCCAATCAACGACAACTCTGACCGGCGGTCAGGACGAGCGTAATATCGACCTATTGCCATAGTTTTTACGATAGACATGGCGAAGGCATCTAATAGTCTAGTTTTGGTAATGGTGCAACACATACACTCGGGACTATGGCCTACAACTTAACATGCCCAATATATATATATCTCATGATTGTTTTACTGTTACTATTTAAACATGTGAACTCACCAACTTTATGTTAACACGTTTTAGCATGTTTTCTTAGGTAATTGAAAATGCACAAGGCTAGGATGCATAGGTAATTGAAAATGCACAAGGCTAGGATGCACAAGAAGTCACAGGAAGAGATTCATGCATTGCATACCTACTTATTTTGAAACATTTTATGTTATTATGTTTTGTAAACAATGTAGTGTTTACTTATGATTTTCGCCATGCAAACTTATACATTCCGTTGCGTTACACATTGAACTATTTGGGTTATTTATAATATAACTGAGTATTATATAAAAGCATATATATTTGTTCTATATGAACAACATATCTGATCCTGCCACGTCACACCCAGCTGTCTGACACCGCAAGTGGTAATTTGGGGTGTGACACTGGGTCAATAAACCTTTCTTGAAACTCTATCACTACTCTAATGAGATATAGGATAGTGGGAGAGTGTGGCTGATTCAAAGATAGCGGAAGCCCCTTGAGCCAAAGGGAATGTATGGGGGCATTGATGGTTGTGCTTCTCCCAAGGACATGGGAGATAGTCTCATAAATATGGGTATCGTTTGGATATTCACATGCATGTTTTGAGACATGATCTATGGGCTTTCAAGTTAGTATGGGGAATCCATTGGATTCGGAGAAAGATCTAATAGAAAAGTGCTTGATGTGGATTGCACCTATGGTAGGATTGTGCCCCAAGCAATCTTTTTAGCCCTTTTGTGGTGGGAGGCTAATTTTTATACTCATAGAATTCGTCAGGGGCGTAAGCTACGATATGGCTGTAAGCTATGGTCAAAAGGTTCTATTAAGGAAGGTCGTAGGGTATGCCCTAGGCCGTAAGAAGCCATTTTTGTGTCTGGTCGGCTGTAAGATACGGCCTTGGCCGTAAGCTGCAGCCTAGCAGACACCCACTTCTTGTTTTTGCCATACATTTCTCGTTTTAAGTCCGCTTTTTGCACCGTAAAAACCCAGGTCTTTGTATTTAGATCCTTTATCATATTTACTCAAGATCCCTTAACTTTGAAATGGTTTTGTGCTACCAAAATTGCTTCCAATCCTAGCATTTAACATGCAAACATGCAAACTTGCATAGTTATCTAATTCCGCCCAATCAAGTACTCAAATCTATGTAAGATTTGGCATTAAACACATAATTACCATTCAAATTCCCATCCATCACATTCCCACACTTACCTTTTGCTTCTCCTCAGGCAAACATTTGAACTATCATATCATCAAATCAAATACACCTTCCAATTTAACTCGTTCAAGTTGTGTTAGAACCGTCTTTTTGAACCCAATCTAACCCCCACCACCATACGAACCGGCTCATATGAACTCTAATGTACGTATGTATGTATGTATAGATAGATTTATAGGTGTGTGGGTGTCTGTGTGTGTATGCGTGTGTGTGTGTGTATGTGTAAAGATAAGGGCTTGGAATATTTCATAATCCAAAGTATTTGTTAACCCGTATGACTTCACCAACATCAATCCAAATATTTGATATTTTTCCAAACATCATTGTAAAATATGTAGAAACTTTTTCTTTTATATGTATATGTAAATTCATCCACATTTAAAAGTTAATATCGTTTTAAGTTTTTGACTAATATCATTGTAACTGTTTTAATACAAAATTTACAACAAAGTAAACTTGTAAATGGTGATAAATTTACACAAACATATAAAATAAGAAAATGTACTAAATGTGTTACAATGATGTTTGGAAAAAAATCAAAGATTTAGATTGACTTTGACGAAGTTATATGTGTCACTACAAGAAAGGATCTTGTGCCAATGAAACCAGTAGAGACGACAAAAGTCGACAATGCTGAAGACCTTGTGTAGATGACATGTAGTCAACAATACGAAAATTAAATTCTTTTAAATTCATTTCCTATGCCGACAACAATTGGTCATTGGAAGGACTTTATGGCGCAATCGTTGATATTATTGCCAACTAAAAGTTGTCGTCACAGGTATATTTTCATTTTCTATTTTGTTATTTTTCCAATGTACAAAAAAGTGTGTCTCGACATCGTTTTCTAACTTTCCCCTGACTTGTCAACGGAAAAAGTATATTTTTTTAAAATTCATGGGAATAATTTATTCAATGTTTTGGATGACGATCCTACCAACTTGTCATGAGCACAAGGAGATGGATCGTGCAATGGAAGAAATGAGTCTCCAAACGGAATAAATTCGTTGCCTTTGTGAGCTACAACATCGTCATGATCCGTAGTTGCATTTGGTTTGAATGTTGCGTTTAATTTGAACAATTTCGATATTTTTTTAAAAAAAAGTAAGATGTGTTTGGATTTTGTTAAATTTTGTTTATATTATATGTTATGTTATATTTGTTATAAATGTTACACAAGTTTAGTTATATCTGAATTTTGGATATTATAAATATTCTAGAAAAACTAAAAAACAACACAAAGTTGAAAAAATTTAGAAATCATGTCTTGACAACACGTCATTGGCATGAAGTTTTCAATAACTTTTAAATCAAGTTGTGTCGATCACTTGTTGTCGTTACATATGTTTTATTATGTTATGTTTTTTAAATTATTATTTATCCCGACTACATGCCTTCGACATAGTAAGATCTGTGTTGATGAGCTCTATGCCGACGACTTTTTACCCTATTGGAACTAAGCTATGCCGCTGAACTCTATACCGATCACTTGAAGTAGGGACAAGCCAAATTAGTCTATAACGAGAACAAGTCATTGACAACTGAAAAATTTCATCGCTCTAGCTACTTATTTGAAACAATTCACAAATTTCAGGTTAAAATCATGTACCTTTGTCTTAATTAAGTCTTTGAAAGATTAAAATAATCAAAACAAACCATTAGACTTAAATGAAAACTCATGAATCAAAGATAGTACAATGACATACATTTGAAGCATAAATCGCGAAAATTTTTGCGAAAAGGCAATTTGGCATACGTAATTGTCAAATTCATGACAACCCGAACTTCCTAGTCACATTAGATTCCCAATGGAATGTAATGGAAGCAAAAATATGGTCGTTGATCATTAGTAGCAATTCCAGAAAATACGCGCGAAAAATCTGAAAAGTAAATCGTAAATCTCTTTAACTCATGTGTTAGATGAGTCCTTTCACACTCAATTCCTTCTGATCTAGTTCAATAGATATTTTGATACAAAATATGATTAAACTTGGTGGAAAATCCTTCTAAGTAGAAAGTTCATATTCTAAATATCAACTTAACCAAATTCTACACTCTTCTTCACCAAATTCGACCTGAGCTTTCCTTTCTAACTTCTAGAACTTCAAAACACTTCCAAATATCATTTCTAGCAAATCCCAACTAGTGATTGAGGCCAAGATCAACCAAAGCAAGAAATCAACCTCCAAAAGTTGATTTTAGTGGGTTTTCAAGCTAATCTTCAACCAAGTAAGTTCTAGTCTCAATTTTTGATTTGTATATGTTCACATAACTTAAACAAGTGTTATGAAGCTTGGTTGAATGGATGGAAACCATCAGATCTTGAAAACCCGTGAAAAAGGGCAATATTATCCAAAAACTCCATTTTTCAAAGTTGTCCAAATCTAGATTTTTCTTCACCAAACTCTAAATATATATTAAATATTAGAATCAGGAGATTTTGGCACACGGATGAGGCCACACGGCCCCATGCGGCCCCTATGAGGCCTATGTCTTGAGTCGTTGCCAAGATTGTGCTAATCGTTCCAAGGATCGTGCTAGCCGTTACAGGGATCGCTTGATGAGCGACCAACCGGCTCGATCACGTCTCACCTAGCCCGGACCAGATTGCCTATGGTTCTATCCACTGAGCCAAAACCACCAAACCACTACCGAGCCACCACTACGAGTTGCCACCGGCACCGGACCACTGCCGTCGACCGGAATCTAGCCAACTTCGGCGACTTTTCAGGCAGAATATTCCGGCGAAAGGGAAATTCTGGCGAGACCCTGACTTTGTCTGTTTCGCGTTCCGAACTCAGTTTTGGGATCCGTTTCGCAATCCGATGATCCAATTTCGATCTGAAAGGCCTATTGATCAATTTCGTGTTTCAGCCTCGATTTTGTGATCCATTTCACAATTCGGTGACTCGATTTTAAGCTAGAAGCTGATTGAGACTCCAGTTTCGGTATGAAAGTTAATTTCTCACTAAATAAGCATAAATAACTCAAAGAACTCTAATCAGTTACAGATTTGGAGTCCAAGATTTAACAATACGAACATTGTACGTTGTTTATTGATTTATATCAACTTAGGTGAGTACACGACCCATTTCTGTATTTCGGCTTTCGAAACTCAGGGGATGGGAAAACATAAATTGTCATTTGAAACAACCTAATTATCGTGAAACATAATGTTTTCTTAATATTGGACTATGGAAATAGTGAAACATGAAAGCTGCTTGGATCAGGTAAACCTCTAAGCACTTTTGATACATTTTGCGAAACATGAAACCTGATTTGCATCAGGTGAAACTCTAAAAGCTTTTGATATATTTTGTGAAACATGTAAACAAAATTTTTGTAAAACAATTGGTTGAAACAAATGACTGAACTTGTCATTATTTCACGGGTTACACATTTGTCGCTAAGTCCCCTATTCTGTAACCGTTAATCATGAGGGAATGTGATTATTGGGAATAGATTCTATTTGGGATTGATAATCCACGCCCGTGGTTCGTAGCTAAAACCACGACTAGATGTCGAGCGGGCGCTCAATAAAGCAAAACATACAATGTCTCACGACAAGGACATTGGGAAGGGGCAAGTTCACATCGTCAGTTCGGTTACAGGAGCTTATGAGTTATAATGTACACTTAGTTAGAACATCACGACATTGTTGGTTTGAACAATGTTTGCATTGGAAACCAATGTTTTACACCCCTTTTGGGACACATATATTGTTTAACTCTTTTTATGAAAATACTTGATCTAATTGGATACATTGATAACATACATTTTGAAATTCTAAAACTTGTGAACTCACTAGCGATATGCTGATAGTTTAAAATCATGTTTCCTCATATGCATAATGATACAGGGTGTGGAGCTGGGAGCTCAATTTTTGGAAACCTATGGTCGAGTTTAAGAGAGTTAGACTCAGCAGTTGTGATGCATATTGTAGTAGATATATGAAACCAGTTATAACTGTTATGACATTAGGGTTTGTAACTAATGTAGTTGTAACATGGTTGTGTAATATATATATATCTATGTCTTTTGTTATTAACAATGACTGTGAAACCTTGAAAGTCACATAATACGCTTCCGCAATGACACGGGTGTGACATTATTGATGTAGTGTTTAGTTGTCAACAATTATCTTGTTTTTATATTATGCCCAATATCAAATTCAATATTGTAGCCTTTATTGTACCTTTTGTTCAACACCTCATTCGTATAAAGATGGGTTATTTTTAGTTTGTGTATGTATCTTTCTGTTACTTATGACTGTATCAGTATATCATTATAAATATATTATTGAATGAAGCCTTCATAGAAAAAAATCACGACAAAACTAAAACAAAACTATAAAAACCACCACCATCGGCGACTAGGCTGAAGAAAATATAGGCAACGGAGGTGTCACAGACCAGAACACCTCATACACGATATTCATGCCTTGGACTATTCAAGGAAAATAAACATGGATGGCGGACGAAAGTCTAAATTGATTGGTCTTATGTAATGATGAATTTCTTGTTTGCTGATAATAAGGCTTCATTCATGGAACTCTTTAGAACACTTGTGTTGGGGCGAAGTAGGACAGAAATAAATGGAAACAAAACTAGTATGGTAGACATGGATGTAAATGTTGCTTTGTTAAAGCTGAAATGAAAGCCTCTCAAGACCGACAAATGTTTGATGCCAAAAGGAGACTATTGATTTAGTTAGGAGAAGACAAATATTATTGTTACAAGTGTCACCAAGGAAGCGTATCATCATATTCAGGAAAAAGCAATGACGGAACTTAGCTCGATATATAGAGGCAGGTGGCGAACTCAACAGGTAATAATTTTTCAGACAAAAATTGTATAAAATTACACTTAGGAGCGAAAAACAGGGGGCGACGGCCCCTCTATCCTTCGTCTCGGGGAAAAAGGCAAAGCTTATTCCACATAGATCACATCTTTCTACATAAAGAAATATGTTGTTTAGGGGCCATGTCGGTTAGAGCAGCGAGAAGAACTAAGTGGAATTCATCCAACATTCTACGTGTCATATTTATGAAAGGGTCAAGATGATAAGTTCAACTATGTGAAAGGATTGGTAGCAATCATTCATCAATAAAGAATACATAAAAAGGTAGTTTAGCAAGTAAAAGTATAGCGGAAGCATCGTAAATAAGCTATATGAGTGTCAGAAAAAGATTTTACAAAACTTTACCCACAATTATTTGAAATGTAACAGGTTTTAGGGACGAAGCGTAATGCAAAGTTAATGGCTAGCTTGTAATACAATTATTTAATAGTTATTTAACACATGCACAAATGAGATGAACTAGTGGGTTAAAGTTTTAAAAATTGGGTGGTAGATGGGCCACAGGTGAAAAAAATTGAAAATCGTTTTATTGTAAAATAAGATAGACTCTTTACACTAGATATCACATGTTAATATTGAATTATGATAGAAAAGATGTTGCACGATGAATATCAAAAGTTATTGACGAGTTTCAACACAAAAGATAAAGTGTTGATGTGTTTTAAGTGAAATCTAATGAACATGGAAGAACTAGTGTTTTTGGGTGTTTTCATATCTTAACTAGGAATTGACTGAGTGTAGATTTGGCCACAAATTGTATTTTCTTTGGTAAAACTTCATAAAAATGTAACCAAATTTTCATTTTGTTCCAATCAAGTCACTCAAACTTTTTTTTTGCTCCAATTAAGTCATTCAAGTTATTTTTGTGTTAGAATTTTATGTTTTTAACCTGAATTGTAGGTAATACATGTTGATATAAGTTTGAGTGAATAATTTTTTAAAAAAAAAACGATTGAGTTCAATAAGTAATTATTAATTATTAATTATTAATTTTTTGTTCTTTGTCAGATATTAGTTAAAATTAATAATTATTGATTCAAATCAGTTAATTTTTAAAAATAATTATTCACTCAAACTTATATCAACATATATGACCTACTATTCAAGTTAAAAACATATAATTCAAACAAAAAAGTGACTTGAATGACTTAATTAGGACAAAAAAAAAAGTTTGAGTAATTTGATTGGAACAAAATGAAAAGTTGGTTACATTTCTACAAACTTATCCCTTTTTTTCTAGCAAGTTTACTTCTGAATGTCATGAGTTCACTTGAAAGTCAGTCAAATCACTTGAGGGTGACATATGTTACATGTAGTTGACCACCCTCTCCAACATGTCTTTGTAATCGGTTGAAGACGAGGCTTGTGGTCGTTTTCCATTATTGTTTCGACCGGGCGGACATTGAGGAAAGGGTGGGGGCATGTCCATCTCGACTTTCTCATCCGGACTAGTCTCAGCCGGAGCTTTGGTTTTGGTCTTACCAAACCACTTTCGTTTGGTACCCTTTGAAACATTCGAGGTACCGTCCTCACTACGGCCCACTGCCGTCTGAGTTTTTGTGGATAAAGTACCACTCCTTACTGCCTCATCAGTAAGCTTAGTGGTTAACAAGATTGTACGTTTGAGAGTGGTAGGTTTAGCAATAGTCACCATTCCCCGAATCTGAGGAACCAAACCTTTGATATACTTCTCAATTAAAGCTGCTTCCGTAGGAAACATATTAGGAAGCAGACAAGTAAGTTCATGAAAATGATCGGTATAAGCTAAGCAATCAACACCGACCATAGAATGATTCCAGAATTCCTCCTGTAGTTTTTGAATTTCAGTGATTGGGCAGTACTCTGACATAATCAGAGTTTTAAAATCGTTCCAGCCCATTGAATCAACTGTAGCTGAGCCCAAAGTTTTTTCCTGGGTATTCCACCAGGTTAAAGCTAAATCTTTTAGAGAACAAGCAGCATAAGACACCTTATGCTCCGCCAAACATTGGTTGGTTTTGAGTTTGGTTTCCATCTCCTCAATCCACCTAAAGAGTCCAGCTGCTCCTTCTTTACCCTTGAAAGTTGGAGGGTTGCAAGAAGCAAAGTACTTGTAAGTACATCCTTGCTGTGGTGGATTAGGAACAGTTGTTTTTGTTGTTGTTGTACCGGTGGTGTGATGAGTTTCTACATGGCCACCGGTAGCATTATGTTCAGTGTGGTCATGGTACCCACCAAAACCAGAAGTGATATTTGGTTGATGTTGTGTCAAAACACCACAAGCAGATAGTTGTTCTCTCACAATTCGGCCTATCATTGCTTCATTCAGTTCAGATCCACTTGCAACCTTTGGTGGAACCACGTTCACTTCAGGGTTTATGGGTGGTACTATATTTGTTTCCAGATTTTCAGGTGGAACCATGTTCGTTTCCGGATTAACACATGGACCCGGATTAGGTTCTACATTCACAGATGGAACTTGATTCGGTTAGGGTTAGTAACATTCTTGGCAGCTTTCTTTGCTGGTCGACTCATTTTGGAGCCATTGTTCTGCTCACATGCAAATAAACTCCGGTCAGTTCAAGAACACTAAAGATATAACCCTTTCGGTCACATAAACTCAACCATATTCAGTCATAATGGCAAATTTATGTTGAAATGTGATTATAAGAAACATAGTATATATACATTGAAAAGATCAGATATGTTCTCAGTACACAGTATTCATACAGATGTTTGTAGTTATACTCAGTCTTGTTATTTCAAAAACATGTTATTACACAGCTCACAACCTTGTAATATAGATATGTTATTACACATGTTTTTGATATATTATCATACAGGACATTGATATGTTCGCACACAGTATTTTGATACGTTGCCACATAGACATTTGATATGTTCTCCCACAGTATTTTGATACGTTGCCACACAGTAAATTGACATGTTCTCACACAGTATTTTGATACATTGCCATACAGACAATTGATATGTTCTCACATAGTATTTTGATCTGTTGCCATACAGACAATTGATATGTTCTCACACAGTATTTTCATACATTGCCACACAGGCAATTGATATGTTCTCACACAGTATTTTACGTTATCTAGTTACTGTTCATACAAGTTTGACATTAATGCACAGTTCACACATAACACATTTACCCATCGCACACAACACAACAGATATACAAAAGTAATCGTTTTATTATTACCCAACAGTTTTATACAATAAAGTGCCATCAGAACCACACGAACAACCATCTAAATATGTGGGATCTATTCTACAATCAAAAACATCCCATAATCTTACACACACAACCTATCCGCCTATCCTTTATAGTATTTACAATAAAAGTCCCAAATCGCCATACACTGATCATACTTATTGTATAAAAAACGGTAAGCAGGCTATCACTATGGCTATAGCAGCCATCCCTATAGCCATCACCATCAATCTCACCTCCAAACTCATTGTGCCCACAATCCCCATAACCATCTATCTCACATGCACCGACCTTTCCTTCAACGATGCTACTTGCTGCCAAAATGCAGCAATCACCACCTGTCCCCACGTCCTCTTCAGTCTGTCCTCCACAGTCACTCTCCATGCTCGGGTTTCGGTGTCCAAAGCATTCACCTGCTCCATAAGAGTCAGGTGCGATGTAAGGATATCCAGTACAGTAGTACGGGTATCCTCTAGCGTGGCACGATACTGCTGCAGGTCCTGACATGTCCCCTGCAAGTCTTGGGTGACCTACTGTAACTACGTCCGGAGCTCAGCTTGGTGGTAGGATTCTCCCACCTCATGGATAGTAGGAGGCACATCCCTCTATGCCATCTGATTTCGAGGAGGTAATCATGTAGTCTTGCGGGATTGACCCTGCATACGCCTCAATCTGTCCCACACCGGAACTCACTTAGGCGAAGAGCTCTGTTGCCTGTCTACAGAGGCGTTCTCAGCAGGTGGCTGAGAATGTCAAGGTGATACGGATTGTGCCGGTGGTGGTGGAGTAGCTGGTACAGGAGGTGGTGTCTGGGGTACTAGTGGTACCGCCTGTGATGCAGCTGATGACGCTTCCGATGGATCAGAATCGGAACTCGAACTCGAACTCGAATTGGGCGTGTCATCAAGTATGACATATGGAAACCTCTGATAGATATAACGCTCTGGTGGATTGGCCATCACTGTAAAATAAAATTCCCGGATCAGTACCATGAAATGAATATTGAATAATAATATTTAACACAACCATGACATGATATCTCTTACTATCTTAAAGCAACTACTCGTCCTTATAGTTATTACTGTTCTACTTGTATTGAATTTTACTAGAATGCACACGTGCTGCAAATTTTAGTGATGCTGACCAATCATAACTGGAATTCGTACCACCTGATTATTCTGGCTCAATTCAAAACAAGTTTTGTTCGTTAGTTACGTTTGGTGCTATCAGTGTCACTATACGAGCCTATAGTTATAGTCTAGGTATCTAAGTCCACCTAAATCCTATAACCTGTGGCTCTAATACCATCCTGTCAGACCCCGACCTATCGTCACCTGTTAATGATGTCACTGGGAAGGTTGCGGAAGCATAGTGGTGATGTCTCATAGATGAGGTGTGACTTACATGATCCGGTATCACCACACACAGATTAACTTAAAGTAAATACATTGTACAAGGGTTTCGTAATCACAACCAAACTTACAATTTACAAACTGAGTTTATTACACAATCTAACTTATTTAATTACAAGTGTTCCAAAAGTGCAGCCTCACCAATGGTCACTGCCTCCCTGCAAAAGTTCTTAGTTTAAAAACATCAGCACAAAGCTGGTGAGTGTGTAAAGTTCAAGTTAAACCATGTGATATGATATGCAAATGTTCGGTAGTTCAAGATAACCATGAGACCCGTATCTAGTTCCTTTCGGACTACTCCGTTATGTTCTATAAAGATACTACCCTTCGGTAAATATCTTAGTGCCTCATTGTCTTGATGTCTATTGATATACGTTAAATTATACATACTATTCGACACAAATTCCCCTGGTTTTAACGTTAACAACATGTAAATTCATTCATGAATAGTCCTAATTATTGTTTTTGTGAATTTGCAGGATAAACGGCCTTGCCCGAAAGAAAATCAAGTCGTATATAGAATTTCAGCATTTTCTGAGCAAATCCCCAAATGTGCACTGTCATGCCAAATTTTGCACTGGCAGTGCCGGCCTATGCACGACTGTGCACAACTTTGCACGAACGTGCAACCAGGTAGTGTTAGGCCGTGCATGGTAGTGCTGGCATACGCACGACCGTGCACCATCTTGCATGACCATGCAACTAGGTAGTGCACCATCTGACACCTCGAGTCGATTTTCGAGACTTAGCTAAAAATGGCAACTTCGACAACCGTCCCAGACAAAAAGTGAAGCACTGTAACACCTTGCACGACCGTGCGCCTATGGTGCACGACCGTGACAAGTTACATAATTTCTATAAATTGAGTTTTTCTCCTCATTTGAAGGGGTTGGACTTCCTGGAGCAAAAATACCCTCTGATCAGAATTCTTAAGGCTATCCAAGGGAGATTTTGAAGGTCTTGAAGATCCAAGGAGCATCCAACACCATCTTGTTTCCAATCCTTGCTTGCAATCCTTGCTTGCTAGTGGTTTGCATTTGTAATTTTAATCATGTTTCTTGTTAATTTCAGCTACTTTGTTGTTGTTCTTGTAAGCCTTATGGGCTAATCACTTCATTGTCTAGATTGTGATGAAACTTATGTTTATGTGATGTTGATTTTATGAATTGGTCAAATGGGTTTATGTCAAGATTCAAGATGAAGTTATGATTGTATTCCAATGATGTTGTAAATTTGTGTAGGTTGATTAATGTTCAAGAATGATGAATGTTTAGTCATATTATGTTGGAAAACCATGATCAAACATTTGTTTATAATCTTACAACTTGTTTTTAAGATTATGCCATGAGATTAGGAATGATAATTGGTTCCTTGAATGTTATAAAACTTGCATAAGTATACTTTCTTTTGCTAAAGTTTGGAAAAACCATGGTGATATTATGATTTGTTGAATATGATTAACATGTGAGTTAGGAAATTATGGCCAAATGACCTCATTTGCATGATTGTGTTCATAGATTGTAAGTTGGAAGAAATTGTGACTTTGTTGAATTTATGCAACTTAGGTTGATTAGTGTGTATAAGTCATATTAGTTTTCCTTAAGTTGTAAAATTAAGATTCTTGACGGATGACTAATTCTTGATTAAATCTTGACATAGACCTTGACATTAGGCTTCATAGAATAATCCTAGGTGATTAGAATGTGTTTATCATTTTAATTTTCCAAAAGATTATAGGATTAGATATCTTTGACCGGAATCTAGTCAACATTTGATTAACAATTCATATTAATCACATCACTAGACTAAGTGAATTCATAATCTAGGAAATTTTCTTAGACTTTAGATTATTTTAAAAATCTCCTTTTAGTTATTATTTTAAAATTCACAAACCCGACTTTTCATGTTGTTGCTAAACATTGACCGAGGTTTAGTATTGAGAGATATCGTGTCCACGGATTGATATCCGGTTCTTACCATAAGCTATATTATTATTCGATACGTACACTTGCCTATTGTGTGTGATTTAGTTTCTAGTAAAAACCATTTTAAAACTAAAATCTGCGTGAAAAATCCATCATTAAAAATATATAGTTTCACGCACATCATCTATCACAACATTAAGAAGTTCTGGAAACAGGTAACAAAAATTTACACCAAGGGGAGTTGCAAGCTCCCGGCAAATGGGTTGTCAGCCGATAGTACTCTCATTGTTCCCAGTTCGACCCCACATGGGTTCATTAGATACAGTTCAGGGAATGAGGACTTTTAGATACTGTGATAGTGTTCTGTTCTACAGGCAAAATCCCATGAAATCAACAAGTTCTCAACAAGTTCACATGAAATAACACAGATAACAGTGATACATATCATATGATCAAGAAAAGTTCCACAGTAGTACCCCGGTGTTTATAAAACATTAAAAAGGAAAAAGGGTTGTACGAAACTCACATGAAATCTCACTGATAGCAGAATATCGCACAAACTTGTAATAATAGGATGATTCTGCATCAGTTATGTTTAATGAGTTATTTATGTTTTAACTTACTGATTAGATCTTTCTAAACGTCCAATGTCAAAGAAATTGCAGTGAAAGTCATCAAACCGATATTAGATGTTTAATTAGTTAATTTAATGTCATATCATACAATGTATGATAATGTAGGAACCTATATTGATTAAGGTTCCTAATACAAGGTTGATGACACATTTGATTAATCAAAATAATCTCATATTAACGAAATAGGTAATGTTTTTTATTATAGTTCTGAAATAGTTTCTAGATGGATTTATGGCTTAGGAATGATCAATCCTTGTTATTGATTATCCAGATATCATGAAATATCATAATGTGACATTGGAATAGGTTTAATAACTATGTTCAACGTACTAATCTGAGTGTCATCATAAACATCAGATAGTTATTCCAATGATTATCTTAATGGTTGTGGTTAGTTTGAAACACTTGGATTTAACCTTGCATTTCAAGGATTAATCAAACTAATCACATACATTGTCACAATCAAATGGTTTAAACCATTATAATCATGGGTATAGTTTCATGATAACCGGGCATTACAACGGATCAAAACAAGGATTTACCTGTTAACACATCTAGTTCTTCGTTTATAATCATTCCTAGCCATCATCTAGGCAATAATCAACAATCCTAGCTATAGCATTACTTTCAAAAACAAGATCTAATCAACCATTATCAAACTAGTATGTTAAAACGAATCATTACCTAATCAGACGGATTTTCAACTGCAAAACAACGATTAGAACTTGTAAATACGTTCTATGGTGCAATCCAGATGTTTAGAAGGCTTCAAGATGGAGATTTGATGGTAAAATAGTCGAAGTTTTCGTCTGTGAAAGAAGTATGTTCGAGAAAAGAAGTAAAATGTTATCCTGCATGAAATCGGATATCTCATTCTGATTTTTGAAACTGCCTTACTCGTCGCGTACCACCAAGAAGGCAAAGTGGAGCTTGGCGTACCGCGAAGAAATCCGGAGTGGCCTCAGATATTTGATCCTTCGCGTACCGCCAAGGATGCTCAACTGAGCCTTGGCGTACCGCGAAGACCTCCGGATTCAATACTTAGAGATTTTTCTTCGTTTTTTCGATTCCGGAGAATCCGGAGCTCCGTTTCGCGGCTTTACGTTGTTGTGGTGTTGAGTCCGTACTCCGTTAAATTTCGGTTTTTTACGTTGTAAGTCATGCCATTTGACGGATATCATGTCGTTCGTCTGGTAGGAGTCACGACCCATTGCTGAAAAAAACTAGGCTCTAACGCGTTTCCAAAATTCCGTACTCGTTTGGCAGTTACCAACGAACGAATCTTCAGAAACATTAATGTAGGCACGAGCTATTGGCACCTACTCAACTTCTGACCATCGAGTAATGGCCGGTTTTGTTGTTTTTTCGGGCACTTTCTTTCGCCTATGCATGCGTCGCGATGCAGCCGGTTGGGGGCCGGGTCGTGTTTTCGAAACCACCTCAACGTCGGGTTCCGGTTTGGTTTCGGAAAGGTTGTCAAAAGCGGGTGAACTTTGATTGAAAAACGGTTTTTGTGGGTGCCAATTTGAAAACGTTAGAAATTGGTTCGGGTTGTTCGGATTGTTTGTATCGTCTTGAGGACGATAACAATTCATAAACGGGTTGTTTGGATCCATAGTGTGTATAAGTTTTTGAAGATATGAGAGCTGAAATTTTTGAAAAGTTTTTGAGAGATTAAGAGAGTATGTAAGTGTTTTTGATTGTGTGTTGAATGAGTTTATATAGGGTTTAATTTATCTTTATTTTTTGAACTTCAAACGGCTATATTACCGTTTTTTTATTTTTATTTATTTTTTTGCTTTCGCTTCCAACGGTCACGGGGCGAGTGGCCTCACACCTCCACCCATCACGCCCCCATCACGCCGGTATGCATTGGCGAAGGTTAGTGAGGGCCGCCCCCCTGTTTTTTCGTTCAGTGGTGTACATTTCCCGATTCGTAGTGCAAAAATTTTAAAAAAATTTTATTTCGCCCCCCCTCCTCGGAAAAAAAAAAATACCCTATGTTCGCCCCCCCTGAAGTTTCGCCCCCCCTACGCTTGGGGTCAAGCTCCGCCACTGCCGGTATGTAATGGGGGGACAGCGCCACCGGGCCGTGCCCGGTTCATCTCACTCCCCCACCATACACCATACACCATACACCATACACCATTCACCATAACACATACCTTACGAGTGAGTTGAACCACTTACAATTGATGTCACTTGCAGGTAACTTAAAACAAATGCAATTGAGGTAGGTAGGTCACCTATACACGTATGTGTGTTATTTTTCACAAAAAGATGCATGGTTCCATTTTGGGATCGACCTTAATGGTAGGTCTTGAAACATTTATGCTATTTCAGGCACATAAACAAATGGTCTATTTAAATTTTATATGATATTTAGTGATTTTTTCATTAAATACGTAACGGATTATTCTTACATATTTTAATATATTTTATTCACATAGTTTTTACGTTACTCAGCTTAACTTATATCATGTTAATATGTTACACATTTTAACATGTTTGTTATAATGTTACGTATATCAACTCAAAATACTGTTTACACAAACCAACTCATTTCTCTTTCTTTTGAGTCAATATTGTCAGACATACATCCACCCAAACTACTATATTTTGTTGTGTTTTTTTTCGTGGCATCTTTTCCTTATTGAGTTGTTACAAAATCAACATCTTTATAAAAAAAATTATAAAGAACTCATTTAAACTTAAATCAATTTATGAATGTAATAATGGTTTCGTTCTACACTATATATATTTTTTAGATAATGTAATCTTTCGAAGAGTGTTTGTTAGTTCTACGTAAAAGAAACCCAAGTAGAGAAGCAAGAAACAGTGCACAGATGAACACCAGTCTTGCTGGCCAGTTTGACCCACTTGGGTAGTGGGTATCGTCAAATGAGATATGAAGTCACAAACCCACCATATACAAAAAAGAGCCAATGAGATATTATATTTTAGCAAGTAGAGACGTGATGCCCAGAGGGATGTAACTTATTAAATAACGTTTAGGGTAATTATCGGCTCGGATAACGGTTTATTTGGACCCGGTTATCTGGATTTGAAACTTTAAAGCATATCCAAAATCCGACTAGAATAAGAAATATGCTTTTCCAATCTAAATTTATCCGAATAATGCAAATCATCGTGAAGTTTATATCCAAATAACCTGAACAAAAATGTTTTATTCGGTTTGTTAAGGTTGAATTCGAATATACGATCAGAATAAATAAGATTTTGTATATCTTATCTCCAATCTGATCATAATAAAGGAGTGGTTATCTGATCCTAATCTATTTGAAAGTTCTAATAAAAATTTAGGCTGTTGTTTTCGGTTTCGAACACGATTTGAATTTTGAATTTCTTCGGATTTTGGTGTTTTTAAACACTCTTAAATACCATCAACACATAAGAAGATATTTAGATAACATAATATTCTGTTTTAGGTATCATATTGTATTTTTTTTTTTTAATATTGTGTGATCTGGTTCTTGAATTAATCGGGATCATGTAATAGAGCACCTGGGTCACATATAAGCGGTGGACCACATTGTTGGACGGTGCAAATTAATTCGAACAATTGGTAAATCAATTATGGTTACATGTTAATATGGCGTTGTTCTTCATGTTGTTATGGGTTCAAGCCTCGTTAAATACGAATTAAGTATAATTTAAGTGGTTAAAAAGAAAAAAAAAAGGAAAAAGACGACAGAACGAACAATGAGGGGAAGCTAATGTAATTTCAACACTTTTATTTGTTAAAAAGCTAATTTTGATCTTTTACTTTTTTTTTATTTTTATTAAAAGGATAAGACTCAAACGTGACCACGTTATAATATTTTGGTATTTTAAATGGGAAAATACATTCATTAAATTATATTAATTGTAAATAGGAAAATACATTCATTAAATATGAAGGTGTCGTGCATATATGACATACATGAAAGCTATCAATTTAATTACGTATAGTTCTAGCTAGTTGATAGGGGTAAGCAAACGGTTTAGTCAGGTAAGCACCTTCGTTAGATGGAGGACATGCTTAAAGGGTAAAGATATAGATTGGGACCTCAAAAATCTTATGGCTTTAATTTTTAGCAATATATAGCAGGCTTTTATTGAATTGGTTCAAATAAAAAATTAGAGGGAACAATACAACAATTCTAGACTTCATGTGTGATAGTTTTGAAAAGTTAAATCACACATTCACCATTTAGGTTATTAGATACTAGACTATTACCACGTGTATTATACGGATTTAATATAAAATATTACGTAGTTACCAACAACATTTTTTAATTCATAAAAATGATATTTTAATATGAAATGAATAGATACATATTAATAATTACTTTAACTAATAAAAAATTTAATAGTACCTGACCTTTCTGATTTATAACGAATCAAATTTTAACTTAACTAATGTTATAAACTTAAGTTAGTTTGTTTGTCAAAAAATATATATATGTTGTAAAATCAAGAAGGTAATGTACTCTTTTGTAATTATTAAAGTTAAATGAATTAATTTGAAATTACCATGAAACATAATGTAACAGAAGTATAATTTTCCCTATTATTTTTATGACTTTTGGTTTTTGATGATATTATTTTTTTAAGCATTTCATATTTTTTTTTAAAAATATTTCATATTTTTAAAGTGTTTTTTATAAATACATTGATTTTTAATTTGTTAAAAAACCATTTTTAATATTAAAAAAATAAATAATATCATTAGTATTGTAATTATTAATATGAGAGATAACATAATTCGTAAACTAGGTTTTATCCCACCGCACGTTGCAGCGTCGTATCATAATACACTTCCAAAAACGGGTATTATATATTATTTGCAGAAACATACGTTACATAGCAAAATCAAATTTCTTATCACAAGCTCTATACAAATTTATCATAAATTCATACAAAATCCATACAAAATATGTTACGAAAAATAATTGAAAAATTACTCACACAATCCTTCTCACCGGTATGTGATGAAATAAAAAGATAGTATGTGACAAAACTTAAGCCATAAGTATATGTCTTAAACAAAATCTTTTGGACCAAACTAAAAATAAAAACAAAATAACTCATTGTTTCTTTTGGTTGGTTTTTAAAATATAGTATAATATGAGAGATAATAAATGTGATGAACTATAGATGACATGTGACAAGACTACTTTAAAAATATGACAAGTAACAAAAAAAAATTTATATTTGTTATAATAGTAAGATTTGTGACGCTATTAATATGTTTGTTAATAGGTCTCATAACTTGATCTATACTTCGTTGCAAACAAATAGTGTAAAGTTTTTTAAACTTGGATACAAGTTTTAGAATTTTTATATTAGAAGCAAACGTTTTATATTTAATGATAAATGGGAGAGAGAGTTTGACCTAAATAGTAAAATTATTATAGTTTAAGTGTTAGCTTTTCTCGAGTTCAAAGGTTCGAGCCTCGTCAAATACAAACACTATAAAGATAACTCTTAAAAAAGGTGCATGCTGAACTCTTTAATTTTTAAATCCTAAAAATTAATTTTACTCATGCATGATACATAAATATTACTAAATCAATTTAAATCGTAAGAATTAGATTAAATAAAACAACAAAATTTAGAAGTAAAATAAAAATAATATATTAATTGATACATATTTAAGTTCACCCACAAAGTTGAAATAACTATAACGATCATGTTATAGTGTACTAGTTATATGTATTTTATGTCTTGGAATTTTAAACACAACATGGTGTGACTCAACATTGAAGAGGTTATATTATTGTTTACACTGAGGGTTTTGACTGGTCAAACTGAAACAATAGCCAATATATACACTTAATATAATTAACACCATTAATTAATTCACAATTTTATCATGGTTGGGTTTGTGAGTTGTGACACCCTCACGTGGTAGGCTTATTATAATTGTTGGGTCCGTACAAATGGCTTTTGATTGCTCCCATCCTTTTAAATCCCCTTTTACAAAGTTAGATCCTTATTTTTATAAATTACAAAAGTTACCCCTTTACTGTGTCGAGATGATATGCTTAAAGGATACGTGTAACGTCTTAACGGTACCATTAGAAAACTTAAGTGGTTGTGTCAGATTGGTTTTAAATATTGAAACGTACGCTAGAAAACACTATTATGTTTTTATAATTTTAAAAGTAATTTAATAGAAAAAATATAAGAAAAATTAAAAGCGACATCAAGCGATGCAACCATGGGCGGATAGGCACAAGAGAGTTGGTTCACGGGAACCTACGTTTCGACTCGTTAGTAGGGAAAAAAATTTCAAAAAAGTTAAACAATAAGGTGAACCTAATAATATTTTAGGGGTGAATCTTGAGTACGATTTTGCCCCAAAGGTAAGGTGAACCCATAAATATTTTTAAAAGTGAATCTTTAATGTAATTTTCATAGCAATTTGTCAACTTGATTAAGGTAAGTGCTCTTTGTTAGAAAAATCTCATTAATCAATGCTTAAATTTTTATATGATCATGTTGATTAAGGTAAGTGTTCTTTGTTAGAAAAATCTTTTTAATCAATGCTTAAATTTGTATATGATCATGTTAAAATCATTTTCATGTCATATAAACTTAGCAAAAAAAATGGTAGTTATTGGTGGTTAAAACTACAAGTCAAGTTAATTTTGGTCATATAAAGTTAGCAAATTTCGTTTAGGTTTCGGGGCGTTGCCCGAACAATACAAGGGATGTTGTCCCCTTGACCCATGTCTGCTGACTAGCTAGCGGGTCCGCCACCTTGGACTTGCAAGGGTGTGACCCCCTTGACTCCCGCTTGATCAGCTCAGAAATCTTAAACGAAAGTTACTCTATACTTTCGAACTCTTTAATGACAATGTTTTCTAATTAAAATTTGACTTAATATATCACACTGTTATTACATGAACATTACAGGACCCAAACCGTCAACCCGACCCGAATTTTTTTTGTTCGGTTCTATTTAATTGAAACGTCTAAAAATAGTCAATCCACTGAAACCAAAATTCCTGGATCCGTCACTGGATGCAACGTATTTAGAAACTTCATTGTGTCCGTTGAGTTTGTGATATTAGTGTAGTTAGGCACAAAAAGAAACATATGAAATTATGAAAAACTTGTTATAATTATCTAAACACATATACAACTACTCGACCTACTAAAAAATATCGGTTCCATTATGTTTTAAACGTAAACTAGTTTTTAGTAGATATACTCCTTTTATTAATATTAATATTTGTATTAATTTACAAACTTAATAAATGGTTCTTCTTTTTTAGTATGGTATTTTTTTACTTTTACTGATATTTTTTGTGTGTTGACATTTTATTAATGTTTTGACTATATTTATTGTTGCATCTATATTTTTAATTTGGTTTGTTGATATTACACTTTCATAAATCATAATCATGCCACCGTCACAACATGCGCAAAAGACATCGTAGTTAATGCTATAAGAAAGCTTAAAAGAATATTTGGATTAGGTTATAAAATTACAAGACTTTAGCCCTAAAAATATGCCTTCAAACTACGAAGTTTTAGTTTTTTTGAACGACATTTGATCGCAACGTGTGAACCACTGATTTTCAGGTCATGTCACCAAGGTCTAGTTACCATAACCTCCGTTGAGACCCCACCACCACCAGTGGCGGAGCTTAACCGAAACTTCAGGGGGGGCGAAATAAAAATATTTTTTTTCAGGGGGGGCGAAATAAAGGTTTTTAAAAAATTTTACACTACGTATCGGGAAATATACACTACTGCACGAAAAAACAGGGGGGGCGGTCGCCCCCCTAGTCTTCACTAAGCTTCGCCCATGACCACCACCCCAGGAGGAAACCGCACCGGAAAACCCCCTGACCTCTCAAGGACCCCTATTTCATCTTGAGAGGGATTTGAACCCGTGACTTCTCACAGAGAAGCCAAAGGAGTAACCATTAGGCTAGAAGCCCTTGGTTAACTACGAAGTTTTAGTGTTCATCCATTTTCACATTGCAAAGTATGCTTGCTTTAAGTTGGTTTAATTTCCCCTAT
Organism: Mikania micrantha; assembly: GCA_009363875.1. NCBI lineage: Eukaryota > Viridiplantae > Streptophyta > Magnoliopsida > Asterales > Asteraceae > Mikania > Mikania micrantha. The sequence goes on from CM018693.1 coordinate 55,854,289, forward strand.
CTTAAAAAAAGCATATATTACATGAAATGAATACCAAAGAACTTCTAGCCTAGTGGTATATTATTGACGAGAGGTCTTGGGTTAAAGTCTTACATAGAGCAAATATTGCTCTAATTGGGCCAGGGTTTTTCTAGTTATAGGTTTTCTCTTATACGAGTGGGTTAGGTCACCACACTATGTTATTTGGACGAAAGGATGATCTATTTGCCAGGGTAATAACGTAGTTAGTTAATATGTAAGAAAATGATAAAACCTAGATACTAATGTGTTCACTCTCATTTAATATTAAAGCAAGAAGGGAAAACAAAGTTGAAGACTTAACATTTTGTGACATGATAACATGTGTCCATCTTAACATTTAGTGACATTTAGTGACATGATCCTCAGCTCAAGTAGTTGAAGAGAAATACCATGTGACTTCAATATTGGGAATGTCATGTGTTCAAGTCATAGCATGGACAAAATAGAGGTTTCATGCTAGGCTAGAGGGTTTTCTCTCACGTATGCTGGGTTTCCTCATATATGGTGTGGAAATGATCGGGTGGGTCTATGACCCATCAGTAATCCAAATTGCCGTTAAAAAAAACTATTTTTTTACTACAATAGACGTGCCCAAATACCCACACGGTTCATCTAATGATTTCTTACCCATAATTCGCCATTGTATATTTTCACATTGTGCATCGGTGCTGCATGCTTCTAGTTCTATCAGAAATCATCGCTTCCAAACTACCAACTTATTCCTCGATTGGGGTTATTGCTTGTCCATCAATTATTTCTTTAACATCCAATCACATATGAGGTATTTCTTGAACTATATATGTTACACTTGTTATACGTACCTATAATATGTAATGTTTTATATGATCATGCTTTTTTTCTTCTAATTTCAAAATCTTGAGTTATTTGGTGAACCAATGCAATACCATCATTGTTTTTATACCTTGTTATATATGAAAATTTAGTTACAAACATGCGAATTACGTAAGTTAAATAAATGATTTTTAAAATTATTTATTTTAAATATCATACTACAGTATTATTACTTACCAAATTGAATAATACCATTACTATTTAATAAAAATTACTATTCTCATTTGAAATTTAGGAACCCATTTTATGGGGTTTTGGTAAAGAAACAGGGATGCATTACTCAAACCCGTTATCTGTGAGGGAAGAAGAAGGAAGTTTTAGTTTTGACATTTTTAGTCCTTCAATTTTTATTTTTTATCACCTTTGTTAAGATACTTTTTGATACTCACAATGTTCTTTACCATTTCGGTCATTCCCTTCTATATTTCTATTATTTATGTTTTACACTTTTTGTAAAAGTTTATAAATAAAATGTATAACAAAATATTTATAACTCAATAAGTCTTATAAGATTTCATAGCAAATTAACTCTAAAAATTGTTTACTTTTTTATTATGCATTATATATACATATATACATACATACTGATTTTATCTAAATTTTAATAAAAGATTTAAGCTAAATGAATTCATCAAAATAAATTTTTGTCGTTGTGTAATATACAACACACACGCGCCCCTATAACTATGAATAATGTCAAACACCGAGCCGACGGGCTGGATCGGAAACCCGTCGGGCGGAATATTCCCGAGGCGTGATTGAATCGCAGTGATCAGATTGTTTACACAGCACATGATAATATAAAAACACTAAGATGCATTGATAAAATAAAATTAAAATACAACTATTTTATAATCTAATTCTATTACAACTTGACTTGGACATTTGGGACATCTGGGACATGATCCCAGATGTTTAACAAAATATCTTGCAAAGGTGCAAATCTTTAATCTTGTAGCCTGTGAGGCCTTGTAAGATTTCATACAGGAGTTGTAGATTCCTCTAATGGATCCTATCTTTCTCTCTCTAAAAGGCATCCAGCTTTCACCTGTTCTTCACCTGAGAACAAGTAAAATCTGTCAACACTAGGTTGGTGAGTTCACGCGAGTTTTAAAAATATCAGTTTTTGTAAAAGGTTTGATGAAAACTTTTTCCATTTACACCGGTTTCGAAAATGGTGTGTAAATGGTATTGAAAACACGAATTAATTACACAAGTGTTTAACCCTGAACATCATTACTGACACCATCCCAAATCATCGAAGGTAGTTTATGTATAGGGCATATGTAGAGCCAAGGCTAGACCTCCAACCCACCACCGCTTCGGTGATCCACAGGGATGTCCTTAATAGAAATCAGACCTCGACACTTTTGTACCTCTATCCGACCCGACACGAAAGATGTCTTTGGAAAAAGAAATGTCTTGAGAAAGAACTGTATGTTTTGTCTCCTGATATAGGAGAATCTTGTTTTGTTTGTTTGTTTGAAAATCACAATATTTACATTCCTTTCTTGTAGTTTAACATTGTTTGTTTTATACTCGTTTGAAAATCGTTCAAGACCCAACCTTGAACATTTGTTTGTACTGAAAACCCGAAATAGTTGTTGGGTCAGTTTATTAGTGTGGTATGTCAGTAATATCACCCATGTGATTATTTACCAAACCTAACTGATATGCCCTTGTTGATCATTTCCCATGAAACTGATCCAAGTAGTTGTCCTTTTGTATGTATACCAGCCTCATCGCTGGAGGTTGGTTAGACCTACCACGTCAACTAATGGTAAATGGCTCTAAAAAGGGACTTACTTGAGAATTCCTCAGCGAATTCTTGATGTGCATGTTATGTGGACACATGTTTCTAGTGAATTACCCTAGACAGATACCATACAAATTTGTTGTTTGTTTGTTTTGGATGTGTAACATCAGCTCTCAAGCTTTTGTCTCGATATTCTCAATTACCATAAATCCTTCACAACACGTTTGAGGAACCTCTCTTGATTAGAGAGACACAGGGAAACTATTGATCAACACCAATGTAATAGTTAGATACCCACCTCGGAAACAAACCGCATGGCCAAGAAGGAAACACGTACGGTTATCCTATTGAGACGACCAGACACTCACCCGCTTTGCAAACTCTTAGCTGGAATTCGCCACGAATAATTGTGTCATCTCACGACAACGGCGGCAAGCGTAAGAACCGTGCTGAATCCTGAAACATGATGATATTATATGTGGTCACAACTGACATTCCCTGACATTCCGATACAAACTTTGTAGAAAACACAATAGTTTGTGAAACCGCGTAGGGTCACACGATGAGATTCGTAACATACCATCCTCAAACTTTAACTCGATCTTGCGAGGCAATTTTGAATAAATTCTGACGCATCCTTGGGTGTCTATGCTTGTGTCACGAGGTATTCGTCATGAGAACATGACAGCTACACTCCTCATGGATTATCAACCTCTTTTGCAATTACGAAACACAATGTGATCCCTATTCAACTCTAGTATTGGAAACCGTTCGCTCGAAACTTGAACTGTGAAACCCTGCATACTGATTTATCAGTTACCTATCTCTCACAACGATCATATTACATGAACTCTCCATCTTCGCACCTCGGGAGACACAACAAGGACTCTCTAAGATAGAGATCATCCAAAGGTTGAACATGAGAATCAAAATCCACATATTTCCTTCTTATCCACAGAACAACAGGCATGGTAAATTAACCCAAATCCGTCTAAAGAAGGGGATAGTCACTCGGCACGGAGCGCCAACTACATTCGTTTCCAACTTACTGTTTGATTTACAACACGCTTTTGGATGTCCTCTCTTAAAACATCGGATACAAGATAAGGATATGAGCACTACGTATCAACCGCATACCGACAAAGAAAGGCGAACACTTAGTACAAAGTATAAGAGACATGCCGAGGGCATGTGCGAACGACTTATAACTATTCCGGAGCCTCACGTTTCTGATAACTGAAATTCTTACAAAGACAGATATCATCCGAGTATGAAAACTTCACCACCAGAAGCACTTGATAGACGCAAGTGTCGTTAACCCATCTACCGGATAGATTCGGGTGAAGGCCAACTCAATAGTTACAAACACATATACACAAAAATGGGAAGATCGTGCACATGCGAAGATCTTCTCAAAGTCTTGCCTTGGAGAGGTAATCCAAGAAACGAGAAGGATAAACCTACGATATGATAAGCCCTTGGGATCAAACGACAAATCGGCAATGACCTATGAACTGTACTTACCAAACGAACTTATCTGTATACCAAACGTATCACATGTTCAAGCCTAGAGTAGTGGCTAATAGATGAGACATTTGTAACATCTCTAGAAACGATTCGAACTTACAAACACATATGTGCTTTCAAAGAAATGGTTAACGTATAGGAACACGAAAATAAAGAAACTCGAACATAGTCACAACTCCATGGGGAAAAACGGAGACGACTACGACACTCAAAACTATTCCATAGGACGAACTGAATTTCGGGACAAAATTCTTTTTAACAAGGGGATGATGTGACACCCCATATTTTCCAGGTCAGCAAACAATTTAATTAAATGTTTATTTAATTTATTTTATTACACGTGACACTATAATTAGTTTAATTTAATGTGACACTTGGCACGATATGACAAACACAGTCGCAAACACGATAATTCGGTGAATTATCGCATCACACACACACGTGTCGAATATATACGAACGTTGGTGAACATTAAACAAAACGTATAACTAAACACTAATAAGTTCATAAATGATCAAACATTGAACTAGGATGGCTCAAAAAACAATAAACGATGAATCATAATCGAGAAAACGAACAAAAACGAACCAAACGATCGAAATTGGGTTAAGTATGCTCAACCGAGATCCTTCACGGTACGCCTGGGATCCCGGAGTGGACCTTGGCGGTACACGAAGGATGGGCGGGCAATTTGAATCCCGAAAACCATCGTGATATGCCAAAACCCCATGGGGCAGTCTTGGCGGTACGCGAAGCAGCCCAGACAACAAAATCTTGTTAAATCCAAGACAAATCATTCCCTATCCTACTCTCATCATTTCTTCTCGAACCCAGACGTTATCCTCTCGATTGGTTCTCCTCTAACCCACCTGCAAGCACCCTGGAAACCCCATAACCTCCATTGGAAGACATTGTTGAAGGATTTGGAGCTTGGAGACTTTGAAGGAAGCCTCCTTGAACATCATCCACCATCACCATCTTGTTGGACCTGTTGGAAAGCCATCATCCATAAGACTCAAGGGCTGTGGAGCTTCTAAATCAGCATCCTTAGAGCTTTAAGAGGTAGTATTATGTCCCTTGTAGCATAATAACACTCAAAAACCCACATGCAAGGTCACACACCCACATGCAACCCACTTGATGATGCATGCACGAAATTTCATCTTCATATCTCTATGTTTTGATGATATTACTAATTATTTGATGATGTTAGAACAAACTAGGATGTTGATGTTGTGGGTTGTTGGCCATTTTGCTTGAAATAATGGAAATAGTGATATTTGACCACATGCATGTATGATCTAAGGCATTTTAGATGATCTTGGGTATAGACAAATGATTATTGAAGATATTTGAGATGTGTTATAAGGTTCATCATGATTCTTTTTATCAAAAATGCATTAGTAGGGATTATTACTATTATTAGAAACTTTTATGTTACAAAATGATGATTGGGTGTAATATGAACATGCATGTAACTTCAAAAGATGATTTGTGGTATGTTATGATGATATTTGCATAAAAATGGGTTAGAAATTTAATCTAGTCATTCGATGGACGTTTTGGGCATAGTTACTATTAATAGTAACTTTATTTTCGTAAAACCATACTAAATAATGACTTTGGTGAAATAAGCAGTTCAAAATGATGAGATATGATTAACAATGAAATTATTAATAAGGGTCATGGATTAGTTTGGTTAAAATGATGCTTGAAATGAAAGTTGCTATTTATAGGAACTTTATTTGATAAATTATTGAAATAGAAACATAATTCTTGATTTATTTATGATAAATCAATTAGAATGATGCAATATGACTATTGTGTGAAAAGTTATGTGATTTTTGTTGTTAAACATGCTAAATATAGGAACATTTCATCTTAGGAAACATTATTAAATAAAGATGGTTTATGTGCCTATGTAATCGTATGTAACAATGTGCTAAGTCATAACATGATCACTTAGGAATAATGAGCATGCTAGAATCGTTAAAATGTAACTTGTTGTGAACTTTCTAAAAACGGAAACTTACTATAAATAGTAAGTTGTCCATAAACGTGGTTTATGTGTTTTACGCACTATGTGCACAATAATGAACGTTACACAAATTATAACCAACGCACGGTTCACCAACATATCTTTGACTTTGACACGGTCAAACATGGTCAAAAATAGACAAACATAACAACCTTGAGTTATTGAGCACGAACACGCACACAAACGCATAAGTCCTTTGTGATATAGGTAACCCGTAACCGTTTTGTCGGAATATTTAGGAGCTTACGCATATATAATCAGGTGAGTTCACGGCCCATTTTCTCTTAACTGTTTACAAACTCAAATCGGGGGAGAATTACATGCAAATGTTTTGAACAAACAATTGAACAAACGTTTTTTGACAAACACCTTGGACAAACACATTTGACAAACATTGTGTACAAACCATTTGACAAACTATTTGAAAAACATATTTGACAAACGCTTTGACAAGCATTCTTGACAAACAATTTTGACGAACATTCAGGGCAAACAATTGTGACAAACATTTTGGGCAAATACCTTTAACAAACCTTATGGACAAAAGCTTTTGACAAACACTTTGGGACAAACACATTTGACAAACATTGCTTACCAACATCTGGGTCAGACAAATTGGGCAAACTATTTGTACAAACATATTATGATTGCTGGTTTATTGGGAACAAACATTAAGTGTTGTATATTGTAACAAAGTCCTCGCACAGTCTTACCGTTAATGTGTATACAACGAGGAGAGTTTAGATAGTACTATTGGGTGTGACGAACCCCATGCGGGGCCAATCCTGACTGGAGATCAGGACGCGTGTAATCTCAACCCATCGCCATTGTTTTTACGATAGACATGGCGGAGGCAAGAGCTAACAAGTCTAGTTCGGTAGAGACGCAACTGACACTTGAAGCCTAGGGCTCGGACACACATTAATAAACAGCAGATCATACGGAAAACTGGTTTTCTTTACTTTACTCTTGATATAAACCTGTGAACTCACCAACTTTATGTTGACCCGTTTTAGTATGTAATTCTCAGGAAGAGTCAAGCATGCATTGAGAACATTTCTTTTTTTTTATTATTATTATGTTTGTTAATGCGATGCATAAACAATTTACTTTGTGTACAAGCTTCCGCAACATTTTCTTATTTCCGCTGTAAAACTATTTATTTTATTTTGGATATTTTTGAGCAATATACACGTATTTTCAAACTCATATAGAGTCGTTCTATATGACTAGAGCTTTGATTATGGACACGTCACACCTAATGGCTTGACGCCGTTAGTGGGAATTTGGGGGTGTGACACATTATCATACATTCAACGATTCTACTCAAAGCAGTCGTTCAAGTAAATCACGTATATGTCAATCACGTAAGTTTCTATTTTTTGGAAACTTTCTATTTTCAAAAAGTTTCTATTTTTGAAAAGTTTCTATTTTTGGAAAGTTTTACCACGAAATCCAAATTCCAGTAAAATAATAATACTTCTAGCATGTTCCCAAATAAAGTTTCTATTTTTAGAAAGTACTTGTTTAAAAATCTGTTTATATAACATTCCTAAACATATTTCATCAACATCATATCATTGATTCATCCCGAGACATCGAAATCCACCGTTTTGTTTCGAAAAGTAACTATAAATAGTAAGTGTTTAACAAAAACCATATTTTCACAAATCCATCTAACATGTTTCTATACATACTAATAGACATTAATCAACATTTAAACTCAACTATCATGACTAGAATCTCATTTAACAACCTACTTGCATGTACAAAATTTCTAAATATAGTAAGTGTTACAAATCTCTAATAAAAGTTACCAAAACTCATTTCTACACATTCCTATACTCTAGATGAGAATGAGTTTGAAAGCTCCTGATGGTGATGTTTTTGTGGATTTGATGGCTTCAAACACCTTCCTTTGAAGCTCCAATGGTCCAATATCACCAAAGATGTAAAGAGACAGCATGGAGAGTGTTGGCAGGGGGATTCAAGAGCTGGTTACCGAGAGTTTTGGTCGGGAGAATCATCATAATGTTGTGTTTGAGCAAAGGGAGGTGTTGTGAGGAAAAGGGGTTGCTCTTATAGAGCTTTTGAGCTCTGGGGCTCGTCACATACTGCCAAGAAATTGTAAGGAATATGAATATGAATAAGTAATTGTGAGTGTTGCAATTTACCAGAAATTTTCGGGTGTCACATTTATATATATATATATATAGGATTGGGATCAAATAATAACCCACTCTTAGAGCTATAACCCATTAACTTTGCCAAAACGAAGCCGAATCTTGAATTTTTTTTTTGAACATCATTGTAACACAACTAGAACACTATGTTCTTTTATGAGTTTGTGAAAATTTATAATCGTTTAAGAGATATCATCGTTGTAAGTTTTTAACAAAAACAGTTACAGTGCTGTAAGTCAAAAACTTACAACGATGATATCTCTTAAACGGTTATGAATTTTCACAAACTCATAAAAGAACATAGTGTTCTAATTGTGTTACAATGATGTTAAAAAAAAATTTAAGATTCGGCTTCGTTTTGGCAAAGTTAATGGGTTATCGCTCTAAGAGTGGGTTATTATTTGAACACTTCCCTATATATATATATATATATATATATATATATATATATATATATATATATATTATCTTTCCATTCCATGTCACATAAACCCCTTTCCTAACGCCTCAGCGACTATCTCTAACCCTAATATTCTACCTTTGCCAATTTTGGCCATGATATCAACCATCACTTATCTGTGATTTTTTATTTGTTCCCTACAAGATCTTATCCACTTTGTTGATCCCATCTTTCATGCATTCCATCCTATCTTTTTGTCTCTCTTTCTCTATCTCTCTCTTGGTGTGTATGTGGGTGGGTCTAGATCATGAGCAAAGGGAATGCATATATTTTGGTAAGAAATTCATGTTCCATCGTCATTTATTTTCAGGTCACCAGAAAACACTATCAGGATTTGGTCTAATGACCTATCTCCTTAGAATGTCACTCGAATATGTGGAGGTAGAGAGTGGAGTTGTTTTGCACGACACTAACGACTTCTTAGTCAGAGAAGACAACCACCTCTCCCAACCCTTCCTCATTAACTCTTGATGTCCCCATATGTAGCTTATTTAACCTCAAATTTTCATCTTTAAGCTTATGTTCTTGACCCACCACAATGTTGTATGCTTAAATGTTAAATCTAAGAAAAACTTTTCAAGATCTTAAGGAAGGACAATGTGATACTTGCACATGATCTCGCATTGAGCTCCTTTAAGTTGGTGATCGTTGATGCGATGGGTTTGGCAATGATTCTAAATTGCTTAATTGGATGTTTTTATGTGGTTTGACTTGATTATTTATTCAAAATAGAAGCTACCTTGTGTTCTTGTGTGTTTTTAGGTTGAATGAGGCAAGAAAGTGTTTTTAGATGGAAAACGAACAACGGGAAGCAAGATCGAGCACATCCGAAGATGCGAGTAAGCAAAGTAGAAGCCATAAACTTTGAAGGGGTATATCTTGGGCTAGGAGAGGAGTTACGGGACGTATAATATATGAAAATCGTGTTTCTCGACGAGACGAATCTAACGATGATATCAGACCAGCTGTAACTTACGCCGAGGGGGCGTAACTGGGGTACTTTTCCCTTAACTAGAACCGTAAGACAGAGCTTTCTGGGCGTAAAATGCAGTTCTAACATGCAGGTAGGCGTAAGTTACGCCTAGGGGGCGTAAGTACACCGAGGGTCGACGGAAAACACCAAACTTTGCGTTTTTTGGCGTATTTAAGGCCCAAATCAACCCTAGTCGACTATCAAATGTCGCACAATTCAACATTCTAACATTCTAGTCGGCACTTTTAGAAGTTCTATCATACACCAATTCGATTGCAGAAGCCTTGGATTGAAGAATTGGATTTTGGGTCGACCGAGCTTGAGCCACAAGTTGAACTACATCAAATCGAAACCAAAACAAGTAAGTAATCACTCCTACACACCCTAAACAGGCCGATTAAGCAAACCCCTATGCTATTTTCGGTTAAAAACATCGAATTATAAGAATTCTAATTCTAGGGTTCATCATTCTTTACGTTTTGGGGGTTTCGATCGAAACGAATTCCGTAATCAAATTAATTTATATAGGCAGATTCGTAATCATGTGTTTAATGAAAACCCTAAGTTGGTTCGATCAAACATCAGTGAATTCTATAATTTTATATTCTAGGGTTTATAATAGAAACGAGATTGGGGTTTTCTATCAAAATGAGTTTGGAAATCAAATTAAAGTGTATAGAAAGGTTCAGACTATTGCGTTTAAGGAAAAACTCAGGTCAATTGGATATCACAATGTCGAATTAAACGATTTTGATTCTAGGGTTCTAAGGAGGAAAACGAATTGGGGTTTGGATCGGAATTGAGTTCAAAAATCAAATTGAATGGTGCAGACAGTTTCGTGAGGTTACAAGGAATGAAAGACCCATGTTAATTTCATCTATCAAATACAAAATTTAGCATTTCGAATTCTAGGGTTCTAAGTCTAAACGGATTTGGGGGTTTCTTGCTTAAACGGGTTAATAATGGAATTCAATCGCACATATAGATTCAGAAGGATGCGTTTGAGATAATACCCATGTCAATTTTATGAAACAAAAATGAATTCTAAGATTTTAAGTTTTAGGGTTCTTGAGTGTCGAACAGATTGGAGTTTTCGAATCAATCGATCATGAAAATCAAATTAATCATTACAGACATGTTCGAAATATCAAGTCTAATGAAAACCCTATGTATTCGTGTATTTTCTGGTTCAAATTCGAAGCTATTGAGCCGAGACTTAGTTCGGTTGAAACCGAACTCATTCGGGATTGATTGGAGCTTTGAATTCGATCAATAATCAAATTAAATCTATGGATTGCCTCAATTGGGCCTGTTAAATCGTAGCCCTATGGTTGCAGGTTTATTGGGGCTCGATTTGTGGGTCAATCGGATCTTCTATGGGTTTGGGTTAAAGATTAACTAAAGGGTTGGTAGGCCGATTGGGCTTAAGACAATTAGAAACCATACTCTACTAATGAAATTAGAATTAGATGAGATGGTAGAGTGAGTGTGTGTTGGGTTGTAGGTCTCGGGTTCGAACCCGGCCTTCAACAGTTTTTGGGTTTTAAAATCATTTTTGATATTTTGATCATATCTTATTCGTTCTAACTCCGATTCGATTCGTTCAAGTTGCGTTGGAACCGTAACGAAATCCCGAACAGAATATAATATTAAAATTTATATTTTAAAACGAAAAAGTAATCGCGTATAATTACGTTTGTTTAAACAAAATCATAAACGATGATGTGATTTTATTTAAACGATTTTAAAGGCACGCGTACATACGTATACATATTCCTAACACTCTAACATACGTGTGTTGACACGTATGTGATTTCAAGCACAAAACGATATCCCGAATAACACAACGTATTGTTTAAAACACAGGTTCTTCGTAGAGGACTTTCTACGCGATTTCACGTGCTTGATCATTCTGCTACATTCAAAGGTGCGTACACGGCCCCTTTCTTATTTTAACTGTTTTGGGGGAGAAAACATGTGCAACAAACACTTTTAGATACATATCACTTGCATGAGTTAGCTGTTTACATTGAGTGCAAACATAGCATTACAAGTCCTTACATTTCGAACCGTTTAGTTTGCCGTAGTGCAAAGCGTGGTAGTTGGAAATAGATCTATTAGGTTTGACAAGCCTCACTTGGTAGATGGGATCTACGCAAGTGTTTGACTAGCCAATTCACATTACTATTGTTTGTACTAGACAATAGTGGCAAGGTAAAACATGCGTTAGCATGCAACAGTCAGCTTCGGTGTCGACCACTTATGTAAATAGTATAAATGACTAGTTATCATGACTATGCATGTGTGATTATGTTATCTGCAACATTTTGTTCAAACAGTTGTTTCAAACATTTGTGAATGCTTAAACCTGTGTATGCACCAACCTTTGTGTTGACTTGATTTACATGTTTTCTCAGGACGCTAAGGTACGCAAGCAAGCATGGACTAGAAGATCGAGTCGCATGCATGTTTTTTTTACATTTCTGTTATTTGGATTTGAACATTTGAAACTTTGCATTGTAATTTATAGTTTTCAAACCGTTATGGTTGTTTTGTTTTAAAAACGCTTCCGCAACGTAGAACTTTGATATTACAGTTTTAGACCAAAGTATGTTTTGAAATTCATATAGAGGTCTTCGTTATGTCTAATGGTCTGAGATCCTGGTTTGTCACGTCCCAAACGGTATGATTCCGTTAGTTGAAAATTGGGGGTGTGACATAATGGGACATTGTTGTACAATCATGTACAGGTGGATTGCGATATGCTTGAGCGGATGAGCACCACTTCAAAGAGGTTAAAGCAATCTAACAAGCGTTCAAAACACGAAACTGTTAATGGTGCAAGTACACAATTAAACGAGGAGCAATTGGAGGTCATGGCACAAAAGATGGCCAAATTAGCCGGATTGGGAAAAGATAACACTAAAACAGAAAATGTCATTAATGTATGTGGTGGATGTTGAGAGATTGGACACAAGGCAAGCCAATGCTCAGCTCAATTTGGTCCAACAGAAGAGTGAACCATGTGTATGGAGATATGAATTCCAACACTTATCATCCGGGGTTGCGTAACCATCCAAATTTCAGGTATGGCAACACTTCAAATCAAATGAACCCCAACTTCCAAGCACCCAACAATCATGGAAATCAGCAGCAGTTTAATCCCCAACAAGGGTACAATCACGGGGGTTATCAAAGGCAATATCGAGGGAATCAAAACCAAGGTTTCAAGGAAACTATCGGCAACCACCTTCTCAACAAGCATATCAACAAAGTGGTTCAACATCTATGTGACATCCAGTACCTGATCGTCCGGAAAGTCCGTACGGTATGTGTACTTTCACATTTTACTATGTGTAAATACATTATGGAACAGTGTTTGTGATAACATAATTCAAAATACAAGAAACAGTTGTACGTATTTATGTGAAAACCTAAATACTGTAAGTACAACGATCACCATAAACAATAGTTGTCTATATTTAGGTGAAAACCTAAGTGCAGTTAAGACAACGAATCAAGAAAGATAACAGTGTACAAGTAAATAACAAGAACCTGTCGGTTGCGATCTGATATCCATAGATGACAGGAATCAGATGGCCGACAAATCAGTACGGAAACCATGTGAAAACAGGATGTTTAGTTGAGTCCGTCAGTGAGGAAAATACAATTCAAAACAAAATTTGCAGTGTTGTTTCAGAATAACGAACTGACAGCGTGTTTGCGTGGGTGACGATTCACACAAACATATTTGTGAGTTTAATGTTCTGAAATGATGACTGGAAAGTAGAAAACAAAAGTCAGGAAACAAAACCATCGTCGTGTTCGTTTGGGTGACGACTCGAACGAATACGTGCGATGGTGACGGGTTCTGACGAAACGAAAACGAAAAACGAAACGAACGATAATAATTCATGAAAATATAGTATTTTACGTTTTACAATTTTGAAACTCATCAAAAATTAATCAAAGAAACTCTTTTATTTATATGACGTAAAAATACGCGTAAAAATCCGGAAACGCAACGGAGACGAAAAAACGAGCAACCGAAACGAACCCGAATACCCTCGGGGTATTTAAAGCCTAAATGAGCCAATTCTCCTCATTTCTCTCATCTCTCTCTCTCTCTACAACCCCAAACCCGTTTTCCCTCCCTCACACTAGAAATCCAACTTCAAATCCTCATATCTTGGTCGTTTCTTGACGAAATCGGACGTTCTTGGTGTCCACACGTAGCTACAATCATTCTCTACTAGGAAGTACAGCCGATGTGAAGTTTAATCCAGCAAAATCCGAGGTAATGATGCTTGAAAACCACGAAAAATAGGGTTTTATCACCCTTTGGTCGACACACACACCAACCGGCTAGAACCCTTATATACACACACCTTACCCCCTCAAGACCTTCCCTTCGTATAGCTATTACCAAATAGAACCGCCCTACAACAGGTTCGAGCTCAATGAAGAGGATGAAGATGAACCAGGTTCGCGCATAGCAGTTTGGCCGAACCTGTGAGCTGCAAGGGTTGGACGAACCTTATGGCGAAACCACTCCTGGCCGAACCTGCCATATGACGAACCCTGTGCTACACCTCCCATGCACAAACCATCACCCGAACCCATGCACGAGCTGCGTGGGCGAACCCTGCTGCCGAACCTGTATAATGTACACGAACCTGGGAAGGTCACCGAACGCATTGGGGAGCAACGAACCTATTATCACGAAACCATGCTGAATCAGCCGAACCCCGGAGCTGGCAACCACCATAACCGAACCCTTGGCCGAACCTCCACACCTGCGAACCTGTTGGCTATGGCGAACCTTCCCTTTCTGCGAACCTCTCTTTATGAACCTAACACAGGAACGAACCCTTAGGTTCGCTGGGAGCATAGCAGGGCCGAACCTAACACACACGAATCAATAGGTTCGCTGGAATGGAGCCACATCCCCTCTTCAATCGGTTAAAGCCTATTTGCTTGGCCATGTGACATATCATTTGGTTCACGAATGGTATCGGCCCAAATCCTTCGGCCCAAGTCAAGAACTCCATCGACCCAATGACCTTCGGCACATGCCCAGCCTAAACGGCCACATACACATCTACACGGGCCAAGTGCCTCTTTCGGCCCACACACATAACTACTTGGCCCATTTACACATAAGTTGGTCCAAGGGATTATCCGGCCCAATGAATTCAAGATGTTAACAAACACTTGAACGAACGCCTAAAATCAATGATAAAATCATGCATAGATTATCACTTTAGTTATTACAAAGGTGGTGATAAATTTATTAGGCAAACCATACAAGGACTTAAAACTTTGTTTAGAGGTTATAACTTTTAAACTAAACCTTAAGTTGAGAAGTTGCAAAACGTGAAATCAATACATGATTGTGAATACAACAACAAATCCAACAAAGAGCGCGTGCATTTCTTGTTTAAGCTAAGTCAACCACTTCAACAACAAGGTGAGTTCATATGCCCCTTTTTCTAATCATTAACTGATTTTAAACTCTCGGGGCTGAGAAACATGCTTAACTTTTATTTATTTAAAAGTTTTTGCTTAACATATTACTTATACTTTGATTAGATAATATTGCTTGACTTATTATCATTTATCATTGTATGCATGCTTGTATGATCATGATATGACAGGGATAACTAAGATGAATATGCTAATAAAATTTCATAACTCATCAACACAATAGAATAACATAGTTGTAAGATTATATCTTACAACACTTATTTATTCTTACAAGAACAAACATTGAGATAATCACAGGTGAACATGATGACTACAACAACGAAACACATGAATGAGATGAAGATAATATATCTTCGTAATAACATTCAACGTTAGAGTTAAGTAAGTGTAATAAGACAAGTGCTTATAACACTTAGCTTACAACTCGGCACATATTACAAGATAACATGAAACAAGTATCATCCACCACCTGAGTCGACTAAGTGTAGTAAGACTAGTTCCTACCACATCTTAGTGACAACAGGGTGACTATATGGAACAACAATGAATGATAATCATGATAATGTAACTTCATGATAACCACATCATTCACACAACAATTAACATAACTTAATAAGACAAGATCTTATTTAACTTTGTTAATTACAAGGAGAACATACAACATTGAGAACAAACAACAACATTGATGAACACAATACAATTGATTATTATTGAACTGTCTACATTATATCATTTCAATCATGTGCCATGTATTCAAGATGATCATTGTAAGTCCCTTTCACAAATCGCTGACTAGTTAGTTTGACGTGACTAAACCGACGATAACATAGTGGTACCATAGGTTTGACAAACCTCTAACTTGTAGGGCTAGTATGTTGATCGTACTCATCATTGGCCGGTAACGTATGACCGGTGACAGGGCTACTCAAGTCAGGGTCTGGAAAGCGACACATGGTGATAATTGTAATTAATCCATCGTTTCTTGTTGACTAGTAGACTGAGGAATTTATTTTTATCTCATGTCATATTATTAGTAACAGTTTCGATGAGGCCTATGGATACACAAAGTGGTAGAGGTAAATCGGATGCATTGTAATCTGATTACGTGAGGATTGCAATGGATTCCTTTTAGGCTCTATGCACTTCAAGATGAGAACAAATATCAAATGGTTAACTAACACTCTTATATTATTAAAAGTAATTAACAGTTAACCCCACAAGTAATAGAATAATACAAGGATCAGATTAAACTAATCTAATCTCCTTAATACACAAAGGGTTTATCAATACTTCGGTTTGATAACTAAATCCATCATATTTTATTATTCTACACAGTGTTGTAAAAATCGGCCTAGGCGGCCGCCTAGGCGGCGCCTAGGCGCTAGGCGCCCACTTACTGTGTAATTTTTGGCCTAGGCGGTGCCTAGGCGCTAGGCGGTGCTAGGCGGCCTAGGCGGGGCCTAGGCGGCCTAGGCGGCCCGATCAGTTTTTTATTTTTTTTCACTTTTTTGACTTTTTTTGACTTTTTTATGGTAAAAGGGGACCAATTTTATGATTATTTAGACATTTCTCAATCAAAAATCTTTAATATGTCTCTGAAACATCGAATCCAAGCAGTTAACATCGAAATTTATCTCTAAACTTTGAACTTAGTGTTTAAGTTTGCACTTTAAAGTACTTTTTTTAGTATATTTAAGTATATTTTTTAAAATTATTTGAAGTATTATATTAAATTATTGATATTGATGTGTGTATATAATATATATTTGTAAAATTACATATAAAAATTCCAATCCGCCTAGCGCCGATTAATCCCGATTAATCTCGATTAATCCCTAGGCGGTACCTCGCCGCCCGACTAGCGCCTAGCGACTTTTACAACCATGATTCTACATATGATTCAACAGGTGATTGACAAACGGGATGAACAGGGGAAATGGAAATGGATATCTATAGGTGTATTGCAAGTAGTGTGGAGTTCTTTTAGTTATGTGGTGGGATGTTGGCTGGGGCTTGTTCCCCTATATATGCCCTATATATAAGCATAACTACTAGGATTAGATACTACTTGTGAATATAACTATGCAGAGGCCATTGTGTGAACAGGTGAATCAAACATACTACGAACAACATGCGTGCTAATGTGATTGTGTATGCGAATAATACAAGGTTTTCAATTATCAAACTTATGAACTCACCAACCTAGTGTTGACTTTGTTTAAATGCATGTTTTCTCAGGTGACGAACAGGTTTAGTCATCGGATATCAAGAACATAGCTAGTGAACTTTTAGAAGACCTAGCTACATTTTGTGTGATCATACTTTTGAAATGACAAAGCAGTGAATCATCTTTTGTATATCTTATACAGATACAAGATATAAACTCATTGATTCTTTTGATTAGATTTACTTAGTTAAATTATGAGGAAACCAATGTTGTAAAAATCGGCCTAGGCGGCCGCCTAGGCGCTAGGCGCCCATCTACTGTCTAATTTTTGGCCTAGGCGGTGCCTAGGCGCTAGGTGGTGCTAGGCGGCCTAGGCGGGGTCTAGGCGGCCTAGTCAGATTTTTATTTTTTTTTTCATTTTTTAGATTTTTTTTGACTTTTTTTGACTTTTTTATGGTAAAAAGGGACCAATTTCATGATTATTTAGACATTTCTCAACCTAAAATCTTTATTATGTCTCTGAAACATCGAATCCAGGCAGTTAACATCGAAATTTATCTATAAACTTTGAACTCAGTGTTTAAGTTTGCACTTTAAAGTATTTTTTTTAGTATATTTAATTATATTTTTTAAAATTATTGGAAGTATTATATTAAATTATTGATATTGATGTGTGTATATAATATATATTTGTAAAATTACATATAAAAATTCCAATCCGCCTAGCGCCGATTAATCCCGATTAATCCCTAGGCGATACCTCGCCGCCCGACTAGCGCCTACCGACTTCTACAACCATGGAGGAAACAATGTAATTTAACTTTGTAATTCTATTTCATTGTCATTTTAGCATTTCTCATTTATGTATCATGTGCTATGTAAACAATCTGATCATTTCGATTATCACAACGATATCGCACCCCGAGAACCTTCCGCCCAACGGGAAAGTCGATCCAGCCCGCCGGCTCGAGGTGTGACAATCTACTTCTGAAACATCAAAGATTGATGAGATATTCGAGATGTTGAAGGAAATGAAGAAGGAGAATGAGATGAGAGACAAAGCCTTCAATGCACTAAACAAGCAAGTGGGGCAAATGGCTGAAGATTTGGCAAAGAGGAATCCTGGAACATTGCCAAGCGATACAAAGGTAAATCCCGCTCATCAAGGATCTTCTTCTAAGCATGCTCAGGTAAAACAGGTAACTACACTTAGAAGTGGTAAGGTGTAAGATAACAACGTTGATGCTCCACCAACCTTTGTAGAAGGTGTGGTGAAGGATGTTGATGAGAATGAGGAGAGTGATAGTGAGGAGACACCTATTGCATCTAAACCGGTTTCTAAACCTGAATTTGTTTCTATTCAAACTACCAAGGAAGCCCCTTTTTCCGGCGGCCTTGGTAAAACCTGATCTTTCTAACAATACAAAAGGGGCCCACAATAAGATGAAATGTGGGAAGTTTTCAAACAAGTTAAAATTAATCTCCCTTTGTTAGATGCAATCAAATAGGTGCCTGCCTATGCTAAGTATTTGAAAGATCTTTGCACACAGAAAAGGCAACATAAGTTGCCCAAAAAGCTTGATGTGAATATGCAAGTGAGTGCTATTTTGTCGGGTGCTCTTCCACATAAATTGGAAGATCCGGGAACGCTTTTGATTTCTATTCAAATTGGTGATTTTACAAGCAAAAGGGCGTTGTTGGATCTTGGTGCTAGTATTAGCATCCTCCCAAGAAGTATTTATGACCAATTTCACTTTGGTCCACAGTTTAGAAAGCTAACACAACAGTTGTGTTAGCTGATTTGACTCCAAAACTTCCTAGGGGGTGTTAACGGATGTGATTTTCAAGGTGGAAGACTTCTACTACCCGGTGGATTTCTTGGTGTTGGATTATGTGTCAGGTATACAGTGTAGGCAACCGGATGTCATTTTGGGAAGGCCATTTTTGGCCACGACTCATGCCTAAATCAATTGTGTTGATGACACAGTTGATATGACATTCGGTAACCGAAAGTTGCGTATGAATATGTTTTCTTCTGTTACTAACCTTTCTGCTCATGACACATGTTTTATGGCAGATGTTATTGATAGCTGTGTTCCTTGCTATGATCCTGTAGTGAGCATGGACAACACAGCAGAGGTATTTTTTGTGTTTGACAGGTTAGAGAAAGAGCATATGCAAGATTTGATGGATGGTGAAAAGGAGGTAGAAGTGAAAGCTACACAAGAGGGTAGAGCACCATGGTCATGTCATCAAGAGAAGATTCTAGATTCATGGAACAAGGAGTTGAAACCCTCATTGGAAGAACCACCAGAGCTTGAGTTGAAAGAGTTGCCAACACATCTCAAGTATGTGTTTCTAGGTGACAACAAAAAACTACCAGTCATCATTGCTTCGGATTTGACTGAGGAGCACGAAAGAGCACTTATTGAGGTGCTATCCACTTATAAATCAGCAATTAGGTGGACAATAGCGGATCTGAAAGGTATAAGCCCATCCATTGTCATGCACAAGATCATCACTTAGCCGGAGGCCAAGCCATTTCGAGACACACAAAGGAGGCTTATCCCCAACAAGAGAGAAGTGGTAAAGAAAGAGGTACTCAAGTGGCTAGATGCAGGTATCATTTTCCCTATTTCTGATAGCACTTGGGTGAGTCCTACTCAGACAGTTCCAAAGAAATCAGGTATCCAGGTAGTACGAGGGGATGATGGCGAGCAAATCGTGACCCGGCCGGTAACCGGGTGGCGTGTGTGCATTGATTACAGAAAAATGAATGCCGCCACATCTAAGGATCACTTTCCTTTACCGTTCATTGACCAAATTATTGAGCGCTTATCAGGTCAGAAATTCTTTTGTTTTCTTGATGGTTATTCTGGTTATAATCAAATTTCTATTCATCCGGATGATCAACATAAGACTACATTCACTTGTCCTTATCGTACCTTCGCATTTAGGCGAATACCCCGCCACCTTTCAAAGGTGTATGATGAGTATCTTTTCAGACATGGAGGGGGAGTCTTTGGAAATCTTCATGGATGACTTTTCAATATTTGGTTCGTCCTTTGACAAATTTCTTAATCAATTAACCAAAGTTTTGAAAAGATGTGTTGAAACCAATTTGGTCTTAAGTTGGGAAAAGAGCCATTTCATGGTTTGTGAAGGGGTGGTCTTAGGTCATGTGCTTTCTGAAAGAGGGATTGTAACATCAGTGCCAAAAACGTTACCGGAACAGTGATCTGCACAGTAACTCAGGTACAAACTAAGTGAACTATTTGTATGCTATTAACATTGTGATGCTTGAGACTAAACTATTATGCAATCGTTTCTGCAATCTGATTAAATCTCACGGTTTAACAGTCAGAAATATATCAGAAAACCTGGAATCGACACACGAATGCTTGTTAATAGGCTATTTTGTATAAACGTATGCGAGGTTGAACAGAACAAAGCAATAACGGACGTTATTACAGGAATGCTAAACGGACGGATTATTCTCATAGGTGACGATCTGTACGAATAAATCTGAAAGTTTAACGTTCTGAATGATGTCCAATAATTAGAAAACCATATTGAAAAGTGTAGTTATCGTCGTATTCGTACAGGTGACGATTCGAACGAATACGCGCGACAACTATACGATTCGATTTAAACTGTAATTCAAACGTTTTCAGAAAATTTAAATAAACAAAAGATAATTAATTTATTTACTAGGAATCACAACCTAAATTAAATTGATAAATGCTATTCTTAAATCCGTGACGAATCACTACGAAAACAAATGCAAAACGACACTTTTACGCGAAACCGAGCAAAACCGTACGAACCCGGGTATTTTGAAAGACTTTAATAGGGCATTAAATGCCATATCTTACCCCCACCTACCAGCTCCACCACCTCCATCTCGTTCACTCTCTCTCTAACTTTCTCTCTCTAGAAACCCACCTTCTATCTCCTCCATTTCTCAACCGATTCGAGCGTTTTTGGTGTCTAAACGACCACCCCATCACGTAGATCGTGAAAGTACAGAAGATCTAAGCTCTTATCCAGCAAATTCGAGGTAAAATCATGTGAAAGATTCGGTTTGAGGGTTTTGAAAACCCTAGAATCGAACTACTTGAAAACCTGGCTAAAACCACTTCCAATCTTAGGGAAAACACCTCACAAACCCTTAGGATGAAGTAGGAACCAAGGGGATACCATTACCTAGTGTTAAATCACAAATCTTGGAGGCTGCACCTGAAGGAGCTCGAAGGGCTGAATGGCCATCAGCAGGCCGACCGAATGGCTCGAGTCAGTCGGCTAGTCCCATTCGGCCGAACCAACTTTCCTTCGACCAGGTCCCATGCGGCCCACATTCGGCCAGGCATTCCTTCAGCAGCTCCCCATTCGACCCAAGCATTCATTCGGCTCACTCCTTCGGCCTAGGCATATTCACCCCACACCCTTTCGCCTAAACCCTATTCGGTCGGTCCAAGCATAATCGGCCAGCACCATTCGGCGGGGCTGGTTCGGCCAGGATCATTCGTCTCTTCTCTTTCGGCCAGGACATGGTCGGGGTGCTAAACTCCTTCGGCCGAACCACTCACCAATAGGCCCTACACATTCGATCGGCCACCTTTGCATGGCCTTACACCTTCCGCCCAAGCTGTTGTCCTACATGCTAATGCTAGATGCTATATGCTATAAACTAAGACTACAGCCTAATGCTATATGCTACATACTACATGTTAAGATTGTATGCTAATGCAAAGCTTGTATCTATATGAGATACGTGAATGCTAAACTATGCTAATGCAAAGCTTGTACCTATATATATGAGATACGTGAATGCTAAACTATGCTAATGCAAAGCTTGTATCCATATATGAGGTACGTGAATGCTAAACTATGCTAATGCAAAGCTTTTATCTATATATGAGGTACGTGAATGCTAAACTATGCTAATGCAAAGCTTTTATCTATATATAAGATACGTGAATGCTAAACTATGCTAAAGCAAAGCTTGAATCGATTCATGAGATACGTAATTGCTAAACTATGCTAGTGCAAAGCTTGTATCTAATCATGGGTTACGTAAATGCTAAACTGTGCTATTGCAAAGCTTCTACCTATGCATGAGATTCGTAAATGCTAAACTATGTTGATGCAAAGCTAATACCCGTGTATAAGGTACTTAAAGGCCGAGCTATGTGAATGCTATAAACATATAAACTTTTAAACATTATGCTAAAGCTATGACGGGGACGGAATTGGACGTAGGTAAAATGCTTAATTATGATTAACAACAATGTCATATGTGATTTAGTATGTGGTGGGACGGTGGCTGGGCGGGCTACATATGCCCTATATATAAGCGTACCGAATTGGATATTACAGGTGATGTTAATGAGGTTAAGGTTGTTACCGAAAAGGTTTACGAAAGCTATTTTTCAACTACTAAACTATATGAACTCACCAACCATTGTGTTGACTTTGTTTTCTTACATGCTTTCTCAGGTGACGTACAGAACTAAGCTAAGGCTCAGGATTGCATGCTAGGATGCTCAGTTAGAGGACCTAGTAGATTTTGGAAAGCACATATTTTGTTCCTTGTTGTGAATCACTTTTGATATCTTGTACAGTTACAAGATAATAACATTTGATTCTTTGATAGGTTTACTCAGTTAAATTATCAAACATTGGCAGTTGTAATTTAACTTTGTAATCCTAGTTTAATTATATTGTGCTTTAGTTATTCTCAATGTTGATGCTATGTAAACAATCTAATCATTCACGATTATCACTCACGATATTGTGCCCCGAGAACCTTCCGCCCAACGCCGCTAAAGCTTGGCGATTTGCATCCTACGAATGACTTGTACGAACAGTCTGATGTAGCGCCGGTGTTTCCACTAGTTTCTCCCGCAGTATGCCCGGAGTTGTTACCGTGGCCTTGAATCCTGTTGATCATTTCCGGGATGATATCCTTCAGCTGGTTAGTCAGCTGACTACTCAGTAATGGTACCAAGGCAACAGTAGCAGGATCCAAAACTAGAGTTGCATTCGGGTTCGGAGGAGGGTTTAGTGGAGTAGGAGGAGGCGACGGTGAATCAGGCGGTGATGGCGTTGAAGAGTGAGGTGCTGAGGTCTGTGGAGTAGGTACTAGGGTCGGTTGCCTTCTGGGCGGCATTCTGATCATAACCAAAAGATATTGGTTAATGCAGTGATCGAATGCAGAAGACACAATGCAAACTTAAGTCTTATGCTCTCTACATGAGAGTCCCTACTTATAGTCTAGGCCAAACCGTTTAAGTAAATGACCTATTATTCTCTATAACCTTGAGCTCTGATACCAATCTGTCACACCCCGAGCCGGCGCGGTTGGATCGGAGTCCCCGTCGGGCGAAAGGTTCTCAGGGCGCGATATCGTGAGTGATAATCGTGATGATCATATTGTTTACATAGCATCAATGTCAAGAATAACTAAGCACAATAAAACATTAAACTAGGATTACAAAGTTAAAATACAATATCAATGTCTAGTAATTTAACTAAGTAAACCTATCAAAATAATCAAATGTTTCTATCTTGTATCTGTACAAGATATCAAAAGTGATTCGTATCGATATCAAAAGATGTGCTTTCCAAAAGTCTACTAAGTCCTCTATCTGAGTATCCTAGCATGCAATCCTGTGTCTTAGCTTAAACATGTGCATCACCTGAGAAAGCATGTAAGAGAACAAAGTCAACACAATGGTTGGTGAGTTCATGTAAGTTTATATAAAAATAGTTTGAAAAATCACATGAATGACAACCTTAACCTCACCATTAACGACCTATACCATCTGTTTCAGTATGCTTATATATAGGGCATATGTAGGGTCAAACTTACCGTCCGCCCAGCCACCGTCCCACCACATACCAAACCATATGATATATTGTTCCTGATGTTAATTAAGTGTTTCATCCTGCATCTTTGATTTCATAACAATTGATTCATAGAATTCGATTACCCTGTAAATGTTTACCTTGATTCCCTGAATGACAACCTTAACATCATCAACGACCACCTATGCTAACCAACCTAGTATGCTTATATATAGGGCATATGTAGGGGACAAGCCCCAGCCACCATCCCACCACATACCGGGCTGCTTAACATATTGTTGTTAATGATAATTAAGCATTTAATTCCACACTATTGATCCTTAACGTTTGATTATTCTGAACATGTTTACCTTGATTCCCCCGAAATTACAACCTTAACCTCACTAACAACCACCTATGCTATCCAACCGAGTATGCTTATATATAGGGCATATGTAGGGGACAAGCCCCAGCCACCATCCCAACAACTCAGCATTTGATTGTTATATGAGTAGTTTTGAATTCACTATCGAGGACAACTAAATGTATTAATCCCCAATAAACATCAAAATAAATGGACAGAGAAGAACACTGTGTGACTAGTGGGGGTTGACTCCACGGTTCAACACGCGATGGCCATTCAGTTTGTCTTACTAGCTCCTAACAACAAAGAACACTGATGACTAGTAGGGCTTGACAAATGTCAAGGCATGATGGCCAATCAGTCTGTCTTACGATGTCTGAGAGCTTAAGCATACAATTTTATAGCATTCACATAGATTTACTGATGACTAGTAGGGGTTGACACACAGGTCAACACGCGGCGGTCAATCAGTCTGTTGTCTGAGCATCCAAGTGTATCAAGCATTCAAGTGTTCAAGTATTCCAAGCATATCAAGTATTCACGTGTTTCAAGTATTCCAAGCATATCAAGTATTCACGTGTTTCAAGTATTCCAAGTATATCAAACATTCAAGTGTTTCAAGTATTCCAAGCATATCAAGTATTCACGTGTTTCAAGTATTCCAAGCATATAAGTCTTTATAGCAAATTTGAACATATGGGTCTTTCTAAGTTTAAGTTCCAAGTTTACATAGGCATAGTTTTCATAAGCATTTCTAGTTTTAGCATTAGTTTTCTTTATGCATTTAAATGTTTCAAAAGTTTTAAGCAATTAAGTATAGTGTAAATAGAATTAGCATTGAATCGGTAGCTTTAGTTCTAGCATATAGTCTAAGCATAGAGTTTGTAGCATTGACCCTAGTATCTAGTTTGAGCATAGAGTTTAAGTATAATGTAAATAAGTATAGTGTAAATAGCATTAGCTATTTACACTATGGTCTTAGTCTTTAGTTTCCAAAACAATCGTTGCGAGTTTAAGCATTAGTATAAGCATTATAAATAAGTGTAAAAGCATTTAATAACATTTCAATAATTGTTTAAAATGTATAACATGCTTCTCAGTCCCGAGTTAAAACAAATGGTTTGAAAAGGGACAAATGAACTCACCTTGTGTTCCAAGTGGTTGACTAAGTATAACAAGAATACGCACGCTCGTTGTTTGTACTTGTGGTGATGTTCACAATCCTGTATTGATTTCATAGTGTTTGTAGCTTATAAGCATATGTTTGTAAGGATTCTTTGTGCGTGTAAATGTTGGTGTTAGCCCTAAAGTTGGCTAACACTCGTGATTCTCGGTCTTTATTCGGCCCTAATTCGCGTGCAAAAGATATTATTATCATTTATTCGTTTAAACCAAGTTAATATACTTTATTCCCTACCCCTTGTTGCTTTCTATGTGAACCTTAACATAATGCAAAATCTTGAACACTCTTTTAATTAATAAGCATTCATTTGAGTTTTAAAGTTAGTAAAACTTTAGGATTTAATTCCATTAATCATCCTTGTAGAAAAATGGTGACCTTTCCATGCATGTTATTCCCTTGTTTATAGTCCTAGCGTTTTATGTGATCCGTTAAACATGTGGGCCGAATAAATTTTCATGGGATTATTACCATTTAAGGGTTGGGCCGTGTAGGTGTGGGACAAACTAATGGGCTCAAACCAAGAAATGTTGGGTCCAACCAAGAATCCTTGGATCAAATAAATCCAATGGGCCGAAAGTGTGTGTTATTGGGCCAAGTTGGTCACAAGTGGCCTAACTATTCGAATTGGGCTCATCACTTGGGCCGAAGGAGGAATCACTTGGCCAAGCTATTTGGGCCGAGAACACTTATATTGTTGGGTCGTTTGTAACACAATGGGCCGAAAGGAAAGGGGTTTGGGCTGAACTAATGACCATTGGCAATCATTGATTCATGGGCCGAAAGTCAGTAATTGGGCTAGAATGGTTCAATGGCCGAAAGAATTCTGTGGATTAATAGTGTAGTTAAACTGATCGGTAATAGGTCCTCATTCCAGCGAACCCATCAGCCAAGTGACCATAGGTTCGGCTTAGTTGATTGCTAGGTTCGCTAGTGATGAGCAAGGTTCGGCCAAGTTTCTTCCGGCCTAGGTTCGTTCCTAGTTTAGGTTCGCCTGGGGTTTCGTAGCAAAGAGGTTCGCCCATGCAGTTGCAGGTTCGCAGCCTGGAAGATGTTAGGTTCGGCTCCTATAGCTCATGCGGGTTCGTGAGTGTGGAGGGTTCGGCCAAAGGGGTGTGTGTATAGGTTCGGCTCCCATATGGTTCGCTACCTTTTTGTCTAGTTAAACCAAGGTTCGTCGGAGGGGTATGCATCTCACAGGTTCGGCCAGTCAATAAACAAGTTTGTTGTGTTGAAGGTTCGGCCAACTTAGGCCAGAGGTTTGGTCATACCAACCCCTCGCGAACCTGCATCCCAACATCACCATCTTTCTCCTGATCTGTTGCGTGGTTGTTTCAAGAGAGTTGAGGCGTGAATGTTGACCCACGAAGGTGTAGGGTGTGTGTATATAGGGTCCTAAGCCGAGTGTGAGTCTAGGTCAAACAAGAGTAAAGAAAACCCTATTTTCACGAACCTTTAAGCTTCCTTATTGCAAATTTGGCCAGACAAAAGCTTAGATTGCTTGCACTTCCTGGTAGAGGGGGTCAAGAGCTACGCGTGGACACCAAGAATGCGTGATTTCATCAAGAACCGAGCAAGATACGAAGGTTTAAAGTCTTCAATGTTAGAGGGAGAGAGATGACGGTTTTGAGAACTAGAGAGAGGGAATTGATAAAAAAAAATGAGGTGAAAGCCTCTTTTGAGGCATTAAATACCCCGAGGGTATTCGGGTTCGTTTCGGTTGCTCGTTTTTCGTCTCCGTTACGTTTCCGGATCGTAACGCGCGTTTTTAGTAATTTAAATAAAAGAGTTCATTTTTGAATGTTTTGAAAGATGGTTATCTCTAGTAATTACATTAAATATCATATTTCTTGAATTATTTATCGAAATTTATTAAAATGCGCGTTATGTTATTTGCTCGCGTATTTTATGCTTTACGCGCTTTAATTAAAATAGTTTCCTTTTAATCTATTTATGATGAGTTTCAAAATTGTAAAACAGGAAATATTATATTTCCTTATATTTATTATCGTTCGAATCATCTTCGTTTCGTTTCGTCAGAAAACGTCACTTACGCGCGTTTTCGTACAGAACGCTAACTGTACGAACACGATCGTACGTTTCACTTTCTGATTTTGTTTTCTACTCTTCAGTCATCATTTCATATCATTAAACGATCAGATTTATTCGTACAGATCGTCACCTATACGAATAATTCGTCGGTTTAGCATTCTGTAATAACAACTGTTACGGTTTTGTTCTGTTTATCCTCGCATACGTTTATACATAATAGCATCAAATCAACCATGTGTGTACCTGTTCAATGTTGTCTAAAGTGTTTCTGATTGTTAAACCATGAGGTTTAAGTCAGATCTCAGAACAATAGCATAATAGTTTGTGTTTAGCATCAAGAGTCAATAGTATATTCTTAGTTCACGTAGTTTGTACTTGAGTTACTGTGCAATTTACTGTGCAACTTACTGTTCCGGTAACGATTCCGGCACAGATGTTACAGTTCGTTGAACATTCTAAGCTAAGTTGTACACACGAACGATCTAAGAAACAAAGGAAGCTAAAACTAAATCTTAGGTTTAGAGTTAATCAACTGGTATTAACCTAAGTCTAACAACTAATCTATGATTTTCTTAAAATACCTTATGGTTTTATTGAATGAAATCAATAATAAACTCTCTTTAATTAATCAAATGATTTCTAACCTAAGATTTACTTAAAATGAATTATTTTAAAATAATTAACTAAAATCTTGTAATGGTTACTTACGGGATCGGGGATTTATTTACGGGTGATACCTTAGACTAGTTAGATGAAATCCTAGAAAACACGTTAGTAACATAGGACACTTAGTTGCACACCGAGACCAAAACCCTAGTTTGCGTTTATTATAACGACTTATAGAATTCGAATCTCTTAAAACAACTCAGGTGTTGAAGATACTTAAGCTACAATCAACGAGCGCGCATTATTTGTGGTAACTTATACTTACCGACACAGGTGAGTTCATTGTCCCTTTTCAAATCATTTTGGATTTTACATCGGGACTGAGAAGCATGTTATCCTTTTTAAACAGATGTTTAAATGTTTTCTAAGTGCTTTTATACTAAATCATAATGCAAATGCTAATGCTTATGCTTATGCCCTTATTCTAAAAACTATATGCTAAAACTATAAGCTAATGCTAGATGCTATATACTTCAAGCTAAGACTATATGCTAAAAATATAAGCTAATGCTAGATGCTATATACTTCAAGCTAAGACTATATGCTAAAACTATATGCTAATGCTAGCTGCTATATACTTCAAGCTAAGATTATATGCTAATACTACATGCTAATGCCAGATGCTACATGCTACAAGCTAAAACTATATGCTAAAACTATAAGCTAATGCTAGATGCTATATACTTCAAGCTAAGACTATATGCTAATACTACATGCTAATGCTAGATGCTATACGCTACAAGCTAAAGCTATATGTTAAGACTACATGCTAATGCTAGATGCTATATGCTATAAACTAAGACTACAGGCTAATGCTATATGCTACATACTACATGTTAAGATTGTATGCTAATGCAAAGCTTGTATCTATATGAGATACGTGAATGCTAAACTATGCTAATGCAAAGCTTGTATCTATATATATGAGATACGTGAATGCTAAACTATGCTAATGCAAAGCTTCTATCCATATATGAGGTACGTGAATGCTAAACTATGCTAATGCAAAGCTTGTATCTATATATGAGGTACGTGAATGCTAAACTATGCTAATGCAAAGCTTGTATCTATATATAAGATACGTGAATGCTAAACTATGCTAAAGCAAATATTGAATCAATTCATGAGATACGTCATTGCTAAACTATGCTAGTGCAAAGCTTGTATCTAATCATGGGTTACGTAAATGCTAAACTGTGCTATTGCAAAGCTTCTACCTATGCATGAGATTCGTAAATGCTAAACAATGTTGATGCAAAGCTAATACCCATGTATAAGGTACTTAAAGGCCAAGCTATGTGAATGCTATAAACATGAAAACTTTTAAACAGTATGCTAAAGCTATGTTGGGGACGGAATTGGACGTAGGTAAAATGCTTAATTATGATTAACAACAATGTCATATGTGATTTAGTATGTGGTGGGACGGTGGCTGGGCGGGCGGTAAGCTCGACCCTACATATGCCCTATATATAAGCATACCGAATTGGATATTACAGGTGATGTTAATGAGGTTAAGGTTGTTACTGAAAAGGTTTACTAAAGCTATTTTTCAACTACTAAACTATATGAACTCACCAACCATTGTGTTGACTTTGTTTTCTTACATGCTTTCTCAGGTGACGTACAGAACTAAGCTAAGGCTCAGGATTGCATGCTAGGATGCTCAGTTAGAGGACCTAGTAGATTTTGGAAAGCACATATTTTTTTCCTTGTTGTGAATCACTTTTGATATCTTGTATAGTTACAAGATAGTAAAAATTTGATTCTTTGATAGCTGTACTCAGTTAAATTATCAAACATTGACAGTTTTAATTTAACTTTGTAATCCTATTTTTCAACTACTAAACTATATGAACTCACCAACCATTGTGTTGACTTTGTTTTCTTACATGCTTTCTCAGGTGACGTACAGAACTAAGCTAAGGCTCAGGTTGCATGCTAGGATGCTCAGTTAGAGGACCTAGTAGATTTTGGAAAGCACATATTTTTTTCCTTGTTGTGAATCACTTTTGATATCTTGTATAGTTACAAGATAGTAAAAATTTGATTCTTTGATAGCTGTACTCAGTTAAATTATCAAACATTGACAGTTTTAATTTAACTTTGTAATCCTAGTTTAATGCTATTGTGCTTTAGTTATTCTCAATGTTGATGCTATGTAAACAATCTGATCATGCACGATTATCACTCACGATATCGCGCCCCGATAACCTTCCACCCGACGGGGAAGTCGATCCAACCTGCTGGCTCGGGGTGTGACAGGGATAGAGGTGGATAGGGCTAAAGTAAATGTTATTTCTACATTTCCACCTCCCACAAATGTTAAGGGCATTCGTTCTTTTCTAGGACATGTCGGGTTTTATATAAGGTTCATAAAAGGTTTTAGTGTCATAACAATACCTTTGTGTAACTTGCTTTTAAAAGATGTCCCTTTTGAATTTGATGAGGAATGTTTGAAATCATTCAATGTGCTTAAACAACAACTTGTGCCAGCCCCAATTTTGCAATCACCGGATTGGTCTCTTCCTTTTGAGATCATGTGTGATGCCAGTGATTACGCAGTTGGGGCTGTGTTGGGACAACGGGTTGACAAGAAACCCATGGTGATCTACTATGCAAGCAAAACTCTTTCTGATGCACAATTGAATTACACAACAACAGAAAAAGAGTTGTTTGCAGTAGTCTTTGCATTGGATAAATTTAGATCATACATTTGTGGTAGTAAAGTTATTATCTATTCTGACCATAGTGTTGTCAGGTACTTGATGGAGAAGAAGGATGCAAAGCCAAGGTTGATTCGCTAGATTATCTTTTTACAAGAATTCAACTTGGAGATCAGAGACAAGAAGGGATGTGAGAATGTGGTAGCGGACCACTTATCTCGGTGAAATCAATGAAACATTCCCAGATGAGCATATTATGTCTATTTCTACTTTGCCTTGGTATGCTAACATTGTGAATTATAAAGTGGCAGATCAAGTGCCGAAGCATTGGGTGAAGAAGAAGCGACTGCAATTCTTTTCAAAAGTCAAGCAATACTTTTGGGATGAGCCGTACTTGTTTAAAGTGGGAGCGGATCAAGTGATCCGAAGATGTGTGTCCGATGAGGAGATTCCAAGCTTGCTAGAGCACGTGCATTCCTTTGCATGTGGTGGCCACTTTAGTGGACACAAAACAGGGCACAAGATTTTGACTAGTGGTTTCTTTTGGCCAACCATCTTTAAAGATGCTGCCGAATTTGCTAAACGTTGCACTCGATGTCAACAATTAGGCAGCATCTCAAAGAGGAATGAGATGCCCTTACAACCAATTTTAATTGTTAACATATTTGATGTATGGGGCATCGATTTCATGGGCCAATTTCCGAATTCATGTGGTAACTATTACATCTTGGTGGCGGTCGATTATGTGTCAAAGTGGATTGAAGCAATCGCCAACAAGACTAATGACCATTCCGTTGTATGCAAGTTTGTGCAAACAAACATTTTTACAAGATTTGGAGTCCCCCTTGTGATCATAAGTGATGGGGGTACTCATTTCAAAAACATTCATTTTGCAAAATTGCTTCAACGGTATGGAGTTAACCACCGAATTGAAACACCTTACCACCCACAAACGAGTGGGCAAGTTGAAGTGTCCAATAGGCAGATAAAGGAAATCTTGCAAAAGACTGTTCGGCCTGATCGTAAGGATTGGTCTAACAAACTTAATGATGCCTTGTGGGCATACTGAACCGCTTTCAAAACGCCTATTGGCACAACCCCATATCAATTGGTTTATGGGAAATCTTGCCATTTACCGATAGAGTTAGCTCATAGAGCTTTATGGGCTGTGAAAGAAGTTAATCTTGATTATGATGCTGCAGGTAAACAAAGGAAGTTGGATTTGTGCGAATTAGAGGAACTGCGAGACGAGGCTTACGGGTGCGCATCTGCGTACAAGGACAAGTTCAAGAAAATTCATCATGCGAAATTGAGGCTGCAGAAGTTTGAAGTGGGTCAGAAAGTTTGGTTATACAACTCCAGGTTGAAGTTGTTTCCGGGCAAGCTTAAAAGCAAATGGATGGGACCGTACTCTATTGTGTGCATCGGTAATTATATCGATATCGAGATGGAAGATTTTGATGATCACATACGACAAGTGGTCAATGGTCATCGGTTAAAGTCGTATTTGGAAGCAACAGATTTTCAAGAAGCATCAAAGGAATCGGTGAGCTTTGTTACGACCTCACCCGATTACATTGACGTCTGAGGTTCAGGTAACCTCGGGAGAAATCCCGAGTTGTATATTTTGTACACCTTTGTTTTATTTTCTTCGTATTTCGTTTCGTTGTGATTTTTGTTTTGGTTTTATTTTTTTTTTTACTTTTCTATTTATTTATTTATTTTATTTTTTTCTTTTTTTTTTGGGTTAACCATTTCAACGTGGGATGTCCGAGTCTTTTTCTAGAGGTGCGCTTAAGTGTAATTTTGTTGAGGTCAACACGACTTTTGTGAAGGGGTGGTTCGGTTTAGTAAATTATTGGAAAGGGCCTTTAACAAACTTTTGGTGACAAGGGGGTTAATCATATGGTTAACAGCTGAGCATTTTATGTTTGTTTTTGTTTTTATTTTCATTTTATTTTTATTAGTTTTTAATTGGTCTTAATTTGTTTATTTTTATTAATTTGTTTTATTTTATTCATTCATTGTTATTATCAGTTTATTATTATTATTAGTCTCATTATTATTATTAGTTTTTGTTTTAGGCGATTCATTTTGTTTCTATTATTGCTTTTTTGTTTGGTCGTTGGTTTCATTTCAATTTGGTAAAAAAAAATTGACCGAACCGTAAGTTATGTCTCCCTCGGCGTAGCTTACGGCAGCTACAAAGGTTACGGCTGACTTCTGCTGTCTTACGGATCACCTACGGCTAAATCACCTTAGGCGTAAATTATGCCCCTGGGAGGCGTAGCTTACGCCGGCCCCTGCGCAGCCCACGTTTTCTTTTTTCTTTTCGTTTTTGGTTGATGTATCCGACCCGTAACCATCTTTAACATTAGAAATTCCGAACGGGGACCCAAATAAGTGATAATCGGACCACCCTACCCCACATACATCACCTATTACCTCACCTCTTTTCCCCATTTCTTCTCACCATCTTCATCTTCTTCACCATAACCTCATAACCACCATAAACCCTAACTTTCTCGTTCCTTCACCGATTCAAGCAAATAAATAGTCTATCTTGAGTATTTTTCGACGAGGATCACAACCCCGGTATTGGTTTCACCCAGTTCAAGCCCGTTTGAGAGATAATAGCTGCTGTAGTTACGAGCCCTAATTCGAATTTGGGGATTTTGTGTTTTTGAGTTCATCTTGTTATTTCAACACATCTCTCACTCAATAAACTTCAAAGGTATGTGATTTTCATCTATTTGAGTGAGGATTATGAATGCTTCAAGGTTTGACATGATTTGTTTAGTTAAAGTAGGCTTGAGTTCATTGATTAGCATGGGTAAAGTGGCATTTGCAACTAACATTCCCCACATTGTTGTTGCTAAAGCTAGTAGTTTTGATATGTAGTCAATAACATGAGTAAAATGGCCATTGGGATGGGTTAGCAAGTGCTTAGTACCCTTGGGAAGTCATGAGGGATGATTGGTTTTTGGAACACATGGATGATGGTGATCTTAGTTTGCTCATAATAGATTTGAAAGTGATGTGTTTTAAATTAATGGACCAAGATAAAACCAAATTCACATATCAAATTGCCATAGCTTTAACCAAGTGTGGGGATAGGTTGGCCATTCCAAATGCGAGGACTAACTTGTTATGTTTGCTTGTTTGTTGTTGTGCAGATGGTGCGAACGAATCAACCAACCGGGAAAGGCAAAGGAAGAGCCGAAGCCTCATCATCAAGGCAACCAAGTCAGCCTCCGGCACAAAGACGAAGAATAGATAACTCAGATGAGGAAGAACAGAAAAGAGGACCGAAACCCATCTGGGGTGGAGCTCCATTGTCAGGAATGGACCCCGAGTGGCAATTGGAGTTATTTAAAGATAAGATGAAGGAGTTGAAAACATACAGTGAAGGGTTTGTGTGTGAACGGGTGCTAGATCGGGATCATTTTGCACCTTTTGGATTGATTAAATATTTTGATGATCTAGGATGGGGAGCGGTCATTAACTTTGAAGAAATGAAAGTAGAAAGGCTTTACTTGAAGTTGATTGAAGAATGGGTGGGATCTATCACCATTGATTGGGGAAACCGATCCCCAAGCACACTTAGACTTATTGGGACGATTGAGGGAGTACAAGTAGTGATGTCACGAGAGAATCTGAGTCATGTTGCTCGGTTTGACTCCAAGCCCAGCAATCAGTATGTTTATCCTTCTGTAAAGGACCTGCAATCTAAACCGGCTCCGCATCCCACTTGGTCCACAATGCTACAAACTATCTTTGAGCCCGGCAAGGAGACTACAATGAGAAGGAACAATTTGAAGATTGAGGCTAAGATTTTGTTGGTTAGCATTCACACAAATGTGGTCCCACGCAGGGGAGATAAAATGATGGTGAGACACCCGGAGGTGCCGATTCTTTATGCGTTAATGACTGGGAAACCGAAGATATCATTTCGGTATTTGGCCATGTTGAACATTTGGGAAGCTCAGAACAACAAGGAAAAGATGATGATCCCTCACTGTAAGTGGATTCAAGCATTGATAAGATGGTATGGGTTGATCAATGATGACGACCACGACTACATGAGAAAGCATCATACACCGCTCAGGTTGAATACTTTGAATACTCAAGCATGGGAGTATAAGTCGTCTGAAAGGTATCATTGGCTAAAGGAAATGGCCACTGGGAGATTATGGGATGTACTAAAGTTAAATGCTAGGCCTCTCCAACTAGGGGAACATGACACATTTGATGGGGAAGCAGTTGTTGTTGAGGTTAATATGGCAACTGGTGAAGAAGAGGGTGATGATGATGGGGATGACCAACCCATCGCAAGCATGATAGGTAGAAGACGAGGTGAGGGGTCGAGCAGGGGGTGGCTAGATTGGATCAGAGAGATACCACATGGGGTATCAATGATGTGGAACTAGAACAAACCATTCAATGAGCCCGACCGATAGCATGGCAAGAGTGGCCATTGCACGCAAGAGCCGCCTTTGATCAAGGCACAAGGAGTGGAGAGTTGAGGCGACGAGAGGCACAAAGGCTGTATGAAAGGAATGAACAATGGAACCAACTTCATGCATATAACTTCCAAATAGAGATCAATCATCGATTTGATGATGCACAGATGCAACGCTTGCATGATCAGTGGCATGCTGGGGAACCGGTGGTGAGACATCCACCGGTGATTGATTACACTTCATTGGACCCATATGATGGGTCAGTTCAGTACCCACAGCCTCAGGTGCATCATTCGGAGTGGTTGGACCCCTATCAGAGTCAGCAACAGCAGCAAGGCACCGAAGGTTCACCTTCCTCTTTCAGTTTTGGAGACATGCAGTCTATGATGAACTTCATCTTTGGACCACCACGCCCGCGCTAATATTAAGCACTCACTGATTATTCAGGTCCATGTGCTTTACTCATTTGTGACTTGTGATTGTTGGTTTTATAACTATGGGTGGCGGGTGGCATTTGAAAACAATTTGTGTTTTTACTTTTATTTGGTTTTGTTTTATTCTTTTTGTGTTTGTTTAGTTTAAAGTTAAGTAGCTTTACTTTGGGGAAGGTCACGAAAAGACTTGTTGGACAAGTTCATACATTGTTGAGTGAATTGCATACTATCACACATTGTGGACAATGTGACTCAAGTGTGGGGAGGGGAATGGTTCAAGGAAAGGTGTCACATATCACATGTCTTAAAAATCTTTATTGAAAATTTTTTCGAAAATTTTTTCGAAAATGTCCTCGTAAGCGAACCGGATTGAACATAAAAACTTGATTTGCAAGGCACTAATGGATATCTATTAAGGAAAGGATAAAGGTTTTAAACATGGTTATTCCTTTAAGTTTCATGAGAGTTTTGCTGACAAATGGGTTTTGGGAAAATTTAAAGAATTGCCTAATTAAGGATATTATGTTTTGAAGTAATTGTATATGTGCATGTCGGTAACCTTATTCCTCCATATATGTGTGAGATTTTGAGCCGTAGAGTGTAATAATTGTGAGTTAAATTTCATTTGTTGAGAGTGATCGGTAGTTGAGGATTGTGATAGAGCTTGTGTGTTTTGATACATGCTGAAACCTTAAGTGAATAAGTGCACCGAAATGAGAAGGCATTAGGATTACACCAGTCTTTCCTTGTTAACCCGTTATAAACATGTTTAACCCCCTAGTTAGCCATTTTTAGCACATGTTTTGTACAAAAAGTTCCTTTTATTTGTTCAACCCTGTAGCCGAGCATGAAAGCAAATCTTATGAAAATTGTCATGAAAATCCAACTAAAAAAAATGAG
Organism: Mikania micrantha; assembly: GCA_009363875.1. Taxonomy (NCBI): domain Eukaryota; kingdom Viridiplantae; phylum Streptophyta; class Magnoliopsida; order Asterales; family Asteraceae; genus Mikania; species Mikania micrantha. The sequence goes on from CM018693.1 coordinate 55,891,327, forward strand.
AAAGAAAAAGAAAAAGAAAAAAATAGAAGTAGTGGACAAAATAAAGACAATGTATCGTGGTAATACGAATGTCATTGGTTTAAGTGTATTAGTTGGATTTTTCATCTTATTGCCCACTAAATAGTCTATACCCTTCCCTTAGCCAAAGTCAAAAGGCCGAAAAGACCTTTGATTGGTGCATTATTTAACTTTGTGGTAGAGGTGTGATTGACATACAAGCTTATGTTCACAAGAATCAATACCTGGTTGTGAGTGATATAGTTCCTAGCACATTCTTTGCTAGTATTCAGAAACCAAGAGGAGTGACTCATTGTGAGGGGTGTGTGACATGTGTAAGAGTTTTAAAGCATGTATTTTTGGTTAGGCAAATCTTGTTTTGGTTAAAAATTGCAACTTACGTTAGTCAGCATGTGAATCTCGATTGTGTCAGTCTATGGAATGAGTGTGTGTTGAGGACCTTAGTCTATAACTTGGTAGAGATTGCAAGAGTGTATTGTAAAAAAGATTAGTAATGTTCAGAAATTTTGCTTGAGGACAAGCAAAAAGATAAGTGTGGGGATCTGATGCGATGGGTTTGGTAATGATTCTAAATTGCTTAATTAGATGTTTTTATGTGGTTTGACTTGATTATTTATTCAAAATAGAAGCTACCTTGTGTTCTTGTGTGTTTGTAGGTTGAATGAGGCAGGAAAGTGTTTTTAGATGGAAAACGAACAACGGGAAGCAAGATCGAGCACATCCGAAGATGCGAGTATGCAAAGTAGAAGCCATAAACTTTGAAGAGGTATATCATGGGCTAGGAGAGGAGTTACGGGACGTATAATATATGAAAATCGTGTTTCTCGACGACACGAAGCTAATGATGATATCAGATCAGCCGTAACGTACGCCTAGAGGGGGCGTAACTTATGGCGGGGTACTTTTCCCGTAACTGGAACCGTAAGACAGAGCTTTCTGGGCGTAAGATGCATTTTTAACATGCAGGTAGGCGTAAGTTACGCCCCCTAGGCGTACTTACGCCGAGGGTCGACGGAAAACACCAAACTTTGCGTTTTTTGGGGCATTTAAGGCTGATGCAGTTTTAACATGCAGGTAGGCGTAAGTTACGCCTAGGGGGCGTAAGTTACGCCGAGGGTCGACGGAAAACACCAAACTTTGCGTTTTTTGGGGCATTTAAGGCCCAAATCAACCCTAGTCGACTATCACACCTTGGAGGCAAGTTCTTGGGCGATTTTGGAGCATTTTGGAGCATTCTAAAGCCCCGAAACATCAATCCAAATAGCAAGATCAAGATTCCATCATGCAATTTCACATGAAGATTTGAAGATTCAAGTGTTGAGATGTCCGGCTAATCTTCTCGTGATCGTCTCCGGATGGATAGTTAGGTTTAGTAGTTAAAGTTTACTTTGGATTGTTAAGCATTGGTATTAGATTAGTTTTTCATTGATTTACTTTTCTAGTATTGCTTGATTGTGAAACCCTAACGATTGTTTTATTACTTTGCAATTTCAAGTTCAATTTGGTTACTTTTTATTCATTCATAGCTTGAGTGGGTTGGTAATTGATAAAATTGAGTTTTCAAAGCTTTGACAATCATTGGTTTTGTGAAATTAATAATCAACTAAATCAACATCGGTCTAGTTACCGGTTGTCAATAAGGCCATTAATTGGTTTCCAAAGCCTATGTGTAGATCGATTCAAGCATAAGATATGTCTATGTAGTTTCTAATTGACAATTCAAAGTACACTTAACTATTGGATTAACTTGAAATCCGGAGTGATCACCTTTCCATTTACTGTTTACAAATCTCTTGTTTTAATTCGTTTGTTTTTAGTGCAACTTAATTGTTTTCCAATTCAAACCTAAAATCAACAATTTCAAGTTTAATTTTCAAATTGCAAGTAGTTAAATAGTTCGTGTTAAAAGTGATTTCCACTTGACTTCTCGTGGATCGATACCCGACTTCCCTATCTAATTGGGTAGTAGGATTTGAGTGAAAACTCGTATTTTTGGTTGGTACTTCGACACTTATTTAAAAAAATCATATTTCTTTCTTTGAATATCATATGTTTTTTAAACTCATGCTAGGTAAATAGCAATATTTTGAATTTGATTCTTATTCATTTCTATAAAATTAAATTTTTTTGAAATAAAAGTAAACCAATAAAAATTAAGTAATAAAAAATAAATATGTATAAATGTATAGAAACATATATTATATTTAGTTTAATGACTCAACAAAACAAGTCGCGAGTGAGCCACAAGTTGAGCAACTTTGTCTTAGGCTCAACATGATTACAAGACAAAGCGCAGATTGGTTTTTTTCAAATAAGATTTTTTCTAAGTCAAGTTTTCTTTGAATTTTTTTTTCCAATGATCTGTTAGACATGAGTTTTTTGGACAATAAAACCTCGTATTTTCTTTCTAAGAAACTTAGCTTCTTTCCCTTGTCAAATGAGCTCTCACAACATGAAAAAAAAGTATTTCAAACCTTCTAATCATGTGGTTTTGTTAATGAAACCGGCCAAAAACGGTTGGAACCGGCCAAAAATGGTTGTAACAGGTCAAAAACCGGAACCAGTTGTTGACTTTGTTGACCGGAACCGGTTCAAAAAAAAAACGGTTTGCCCACCTCTAACCGAAACGTTAAGTAACGTTTCATATTTTTATTTAGCCTTTTGAAATTTTTATATAAAATCACTAAATCCAAGCTAACTAGATTATTTTAATAGATTGGTACTTAGTACAATCCAATAGGCATTTTTATTTAATTATTAGTGAAAATTTGAATAATTGTTATACCTTGATAGTTGATACGAACAACTTAATTTTTATAGTTTATTTTGGTGTTTTGGATCATTTTTGTTCAACCGACCTAGCCGGTAAAATATTATTCTTCCATTGAAACATTGCGACGAGAGTTGTTCACAGTAAATCAAACTATTAATATTGGTTTTTGAATATTTATTGAAAACAAAAACCAAAATTATTATTTACTATTAGTTTATGGTTTGGTTTTACGGGTTAGAGTTTTATGGCCTGTTAAAATAATAATAAAAAAAAAAAAAAAACTACTCTAAAAATTACAATATGTTATCTAGGTCAAAATAGTATCAAATAATGCGTTATAAACCAACAAAAAATTAACGATATCTAAGTGCTGAGTGCATAGCAACAATAGTCAACAACTCAACACTTGCCCAAGAATGGGCTTCTCTTTCGGGCTGCAAAAAAAAAACAAAATCATTTTAAGATAAGATCCAAGCATACACAAAATCAATGATTGCACATTTGCATTAACGAAAACAAAAAGGTTTCATAGTAAATAATCAAGAAAGACAAAAAACTAACAAGTTAAATTGCATAAATCACAAAATGAAATTTCTTTTTTGAAAAAAAAAAACTATGGCTCAACGACATGACTTGTAATTCACAAATGAATCCTTCAGACCTAACAATCCACATGTTCTGATCACAAACCGCTACCAATTCATTGGTGTTGACGAGCTTTGTACTTGAGCAAATCCACATGCCCCTAAGAAAAAAACTCGCTATGCGGTAAAACCACATAATGATCACTTTGGCCGAGAATTGAACCCATAATCTCATATAATCTATGTCTTAAGAGAATTAAAGATTGTCTGTTGAGCTACTTCCTACAAGCTCTTTGATCATTTAATCACTCATCTCTAATCTTAAAAGATTTTAAACTTCATACATAAACACACACAATTAATTAACGGAATCTAAGAAACCCTTTAATTGTCCTGAAAACTTTGCTTAATGGTTAGGGCTCTCACCTTCTATAGTGAAGGTTATGGGTTCGAATTCATATGGAGACAAGTTTGAAGGACACCAAATGAAGGGTCACCTTGGGGTTTATATCTTGGGTTCGATCTCAATGGGGGGCGAGAGTTTACCTATTACACGGGGTTCCCGCACATTTGGGGGCGTATGTCTTACATCTCCGTTCAAAAAAAAAAAAATTTAATTATGCTTTGATTTTCATCCAGAAACAATCAACAAAAATTGAAAGAAAAAAATACATGTTTTCTTTTGAAAGAATTGATTTATAATCAGTGTTGTAGAAATCGCTAGGCGCTAGTCGGGCGGTGAGGTACTGCCTAGGGATTAATCGGGATTAATCGGCGCTAGGCGGATTGGAATTTTTATATGTAATTTTACAAATATATATTATATACACATATTAATATCAATAATTTAATATAATACTTCAAATAATTTTAAAAAATATACTTAAATATACTAAAAAAAGTACTTTAAAGTGCAAACTTAAACACTAAGTTCAATGTTTAGAGATAAATTTCGATGTTAATTGTCTGGATTCGATGTTTCAGAGACATATTAAAGATTTTTGGTTGAGAAATGTCTAAATAATCATGAAATTGGTCCCTTTTTACCAAAAACAAGTCAAAAAAAAGTCAAAAAAATGAAAAAAAATGAAAAAAAAAATAAAAATCTGATCGGGCCGCCTAGACCCCGCCTAGGCCGCCTAGCACCGCCTAGCGCCTAGGCGCCGCCTAGGCCAAAAATTAGACAGTTGGTGGCCGCCTAGCGCCTAGGCGGCCGCCTAGGCCGATTTTTACAACACTGTTTATAATCAAGTGATAGAATATTTAAATAAAGATCAAAACCTTTGAGGTGGTTTATTAGAATTAGAAGCTAAAACAAATCAACCTGCAATCGTTGATCAAAAGAGGGTTACATAGAAACTTGCACAAATTATTAAATCCAGCCTACTATTGTCACCTATTGATGCTCCTATATTGGTTCCACCAAAAGAGGGCTCAATATTCAACTAAGAGAATACGCAACTAGGGTTATTAGGTTTGAGAGGAGTGGATTTGAGTATTCGAAAGTTTAGAATGGTCTTAAATGATTGAATGAATAAGAAGAAATGCAGAACAAACTATATAATTCGGAATAGGCTGAAATTGAGTATAAGAAATTAGAATGAGCTAATTACACTACAAATCCAAATTTAACTTTTTTTAATAACGTGTAAATCATCACATATATATACACACGCACACACATGATCTGGTTTGGTTTTTATGATCCGTTTATGACGAAAACCGTAAATTAAACTGTTTACTATGACTTAAAACTTTAAACAAACAAAAAAACAGAACCGATGACCGATTTTGATCATTTTAAACTGGACTGCAGCACCTCTAATTGCGACATCAATAAAATAACCGTAGATAATTCTTGAACCAATATTGGTTTGACTTTGATCTCTAAAACCTCCCTTTTACTTTAAACTATTTTTTGATAAAGAAAATGATAATACTTGTAGTTCATATACACCTAGTTTAAGGAGAGATGCCCCATTTGCTATGTGTGCATATAATGTATATATGTGTCGGCACTAGAGGGGAAAAAGTAAATTTGCATTAATGTTAATGTTATTTTAATTAATTTTTGTGAAAATAATTTTAAAAGCGTTGAGTTGGTCAGTTAATCAAACATCATGAGTTGGGGGTCTTATTCCGAGCCTCTCTATTTCTACAGTAAGACTAATTTCATCTAACCTTCTTTAAACTATATTTTAGCTTTGTTTATGAAAAGATATACTGAATACGATGATGATGATGATGATGATAATGATGGTAGTTTAGAGAGAGAGAAACCGAACAAAAAACCATTAAAACGAAAGTGTTGATGCAAACAGTATACCCTTAAACCACTCAAACCAGAAAATTTGGCTAGACCTAACTGATTCAGCTATACTCTTACGTGGAAATCGCTTACGTGGTATACTCTTGATTTTCTTCACACACTATGTTGGTATTTAACATCAAACACTAAAACCAATATCATTAAACCATGAGTTAATTATACAATTTTACCATCTACTCGATTCAGCTACCTTAGTTTCGTTCTTTGTTTGTAATTCGGTTATTTGTAGCCCTAACTCCTAGCTATCACAAGATGGTTATAGTTTAGAGTTCCTAATACCTGAAAAGCATAAATGAATGGAGGTTATGGAGAGGCGATCCAATGGTTTCGAGGACCTATGGTTAGTGTGTCAATCGGTCATTTGGGCATCTAGTTCATGTATGTTACATAATATACAGACATTTGAAGGTTAAGTTGCATTTGCATAGTTCTGTATGCTTCTAGACTTATCTATCATATCTATCATAATCAATGAGTGTCGCTTTTTCGAATGATCTTTTCAAAACAACTGGAAGAGCCAACCTCGATGCCATCCAAGCCCGGCCCAAAATAACCTCAACCTTTTAGAAAGAAAAACTGCTGAAAAAAAGGTCTTATTTGATACAGAAGGGCAGAACTTGGGTTATACTTTTGATGTAAGCTTCATTTACAGTTTTCCAGCTTTTTTCGAGCTTCAAAAAAAAAAGGCTTGAATTCTTGTTTATCCGTTCAGGTTTTCTTCATTTATTGTTCCATTAGTAACAGAGAATATCTCCGGTAGTCAGTCCATTTCAATCTGTTGGTGGCATCAAATAAGCAAATATCTTTTGATTTGTCTTCATAATTGTTGTATATGTTCCATTATTCTTTAAACTTCTATTTCTTAGTTAAATACCAAATGTTATTTCTACCCAAATTTTCCTTGATGAGTTAGAAGCAAAGCACTTGTTTAGCAATATTGACGTGACTATCTGGGAGACTGGGACTAATTTGCCAAGATACATAATCACATCAAACAACTAACAATAGTTAGAGAATTAATAAGTCTAAACGAATCAAGCCCAAGCCCGAGCCCGAGTCCGAGCTAGAGCTAATAAATACTTGCAATTGAGACATCATGAAGACTTACATGTTTTTACAATTGTGACTCGCTTGAAAAAAAAAACTTAGCTTGAAAAAAACTTGTTTGTAAACAAATCCAGCTCTAGCCAGGGATGGCTCAGCTCGTCATTTTTTACATATGTATGTAAGTATGTGTATTTATATAGAAAGTTTAAAATGCAAAGGCTTTTTATTGCGAAGCATACAGAGAAACGTGAAGATATCATGCAAGTTTTTCTAACATTTGTGTCATTATCAAATACACATGCATATAAGATTTAGCGTCATTACCACACATGAAAGATTTTGTGTGCTTCGTGTGTGTGTATTGTAAGTTTACTGAAGGCTTAACGGATACCATTTATCAATGAAGGATATTTTAACCACCATTATACTTTGGAACAACTAGGATGGGATAAACAATCACAATTGCATAGGAGAAACAAGACATTACGGGTAGAAATCTTCGCTGTTAATGTTTTCTTCCCCCTATGCAATTGTAAATTTGTAATGCCATCCTAGTTGTTCCAAAATGTAGTGGTTAAAAAATATCATTAATTGATAAATGCTACCAAATACCAAAAAAGATTTCAATAAACAAACAAAACGAACGAAGGATAAAAGAAAATGAAGATGAAAAGACGAGTTGACAAAAACTACCAAGTGTTGACTCTTAGTGGGAAATTTTTACTCGCAAATGATATGAAAGTAACTATTTTATATCCAAAAAATCACATTGAAATAAATTGCCAGAATGATGGTGTTTCAATAAGAGGCATCATGAAATATAATATCCCTAAATGTAAGTCTAAGTATTAATTGTATAGCAATTTGTTTATTAACTTATGAATGACATGAATGTGCATTAAATCACCTTTTCTCATCAAATTTTTAACAATTTGAAAAGTTACATCTGGCGGCATCATAGACACCCACGGCCCAACATGTCACCTAGGCATTGGCTTGAGTGGGAGCGTGAGTAGAGGTGGGCAAAAAACCCGAAAACCAGAACCGGTTGTATTCGAACCGGTGGGTACAGGTGGTTTCGGATTCTTAGAGAAACCAGAACCAGACCAAAAAAGCAGAACCTGTTCCACCTTTATCCGGCAACTCGAACTGAAACCGGCCAAAACCCGAACCGGAACCGACCAAAAACCGGTTGGAGCCAGTCAAAAACCGAAACCGATTATTGACTTTGTTGATCGGAACCGGGTGCAGTTCCAAAAAAAATCCAATTTCCCCACCTCTAGGCGTGAGTATGCAACTGTAAAAGGAGTAGTTTGATACTCTTAACACTTCTTGTAGTCACATTAGTGTCTCATTACCGTTCTTTCTAAAAGTGTCATCTGTAATTTAAATCGCTTCAAAATCCAAAAAATCGATTCTAATTTTTATTTGGATAGATTCGGGTTGAATAACCGTTTTTTATTCGGATCAAATAGGAAATCTGATATACAAATGTTGCTAATTCGGGTCATATATCTAGATACACCCTGAATAAAACATGTTTATTTAGATTATTCGGATGTAAGATCATGCTTATTCAGGCTTTTCATTTTATTTGTATAGATTTAGATCGACTAAATAAATTTTCAATCCAATGAACACCCTGAATTCTTTCCAAATTCCTCGTTTTTCCCAAAGGAAAAAAAAATGCCTTCCTAGCTTACCAATTCTTTACAAATATCATAATTATGTTGTACAATATGCATCATTAGATAGATATACCCCATTCTTTTAAAGGCTTAACACCAACCGATAGAAACTTAGCGAGGGTGTTCCCAAATCTCAACTCCCATACTCTGTATGCCCTATGTGCGACTAGAGATGTAGCAAAAATCGGTTAATTGATCCGGTACCAGTTATTAAACCGATTTTTTTTATTGGTTAGTTGGTCCATCTAAGTAAAAAATCATCAATAAATATCATTGATTTCACGTAACAACAACTTGTAGACGTAACACTGCCACTAGATTATATACTGGATCAACAAGTGTAGCACAACTTCACTAAGGCCCGTAATTGGCTTTGGAGTTGAATCTCAAGAAAAACCATTATTCAACAAAAACACAGTCTTCTAAACAAAACAGCATTAAGTTCTGTTTAGCTAAGACCATAACTAGACTTTGTACCATTTACATGTTTCAGCAACAAAATAAATTTACAGAACCCAAGGTAAACAAGAGGGAACATTGAGTTCAAAATAAGCTAAGAATTAATATTCATCTATTCTTCATTCAAAAATACATCAATGTTTATCATGACAAGCATATATACATGATCTCATACATTTCATATCTAATATGAACAATAAACTGATTTAATGACTTAGCAACTCAAGAGTTTTGTAATCGAGACACAAATGATAAACATCTTAACTCAAATCGTGCACGGTTTACAAATATAATCCCGCGTTTGTACACTTTCCCAAATCCACCATCCTGATTCTTATCTCTTAAACTCTTTTACAAAAGAATATTTGAGCTTTTGACATCACGAAGTAGGATTGGGCGTTGAATGTTGACGCTATTATGAAGGTGGTCTAGACCACAACGTATGAAACTTGTTGCTTTTGTACACCCTTGTATCGCAAAATGAACCTTCTATAAATTGACTTGGTTGGGCTGAAATTGGTGATGAAATATTGTAACCTATCACCGGTTACATCAAACATAGAGCTGCAGTTGAGATACGAGTCAGATATATCAAGATCTTGGATAAAAAAATCTGGATTTGACTATTTTTTCATCCAAACATGTTTAAACCGAACAACCCAGATACATAGAATCGTTAATTTGGTAGATCCGAACCTCGATGAACCATGAAAACTGGTTTGGAGATTAACAGAAACAGTTCATAATTAACAAAGGGATATCATATCTGAGAGAGATACCAATGGAGAAAGGGGTGGTGGAAGACTGACAGTAGACGGCGACAGAAGCGCCGGCGACGGTGGACTGACGATTGACTGGTTGTCAACAGATATAGAAGATTGCGATGTGTGGTTGGAGAGATGTTGGTAACAAGGAATGATTGGTTAAGTTATGTTGGCGGCTAGGGTTTTAATGACAATAAGGAATATGATAGTTGTAATACGTTAGTTATGAAGGGCTGTAAGCCAAGCCGAGCCGAGCCAAGTACTCTCGAGACATTTAGAGGCGAGTTGAGTCAGCTTGATAATTTTTCAAGGCAAAAATTCGAGCCCGAGCTCGTAAAGATTCTCGAGCCTCGAGCCGAGCCACGAGCCAATTCGGTTTTTTTATTACCTCCTCCTAGAGGTGCGCAAATCGGGTTTTTTTAAAACCGGTTACGGTTCCAGAACCGGTTCCGGTTCCAATCGGTTCTAGTTTCGGTTAACAAAGTCAATACCCGGTTCCGGTTCCATTCCGACCGGTTTTTGACCAGTTTCGGTTCGGGTTTCAGCCGGGTACAGGTGGAACAAGTCCCCATTTCCCCGGTGCCGGTTTCGGTTTTAATTTGTCTAAAAAACAGGACCCGTTTGTACCCATCGGTTAGGGTATGACTGGTTACGGGTCCCCTTTTTTTGTCCACCTCTACCTCCTCCACTTTACATACATACATATCTACCTACTCTAATAAAAGAGAATATTTAAGAGGCACGTGTCACATTTTGATGATATCTGAAATTTGTTTTCAAGCCTCTCTCTCCAAATTATTTTAACCATTTTTAATAATTATATCTTGAAAAATATATATCTTTTTATTTTAATAATTTACTACTTACTAAAACTTAATAAACTACAATAAGATTTAAATTATATATTATCTTAAAATATAATTATATAATTATTGAATATATTAATTCTTTGTTTTATAATTTTTAGATGTTCACATTTCTTATTTCACTAATAGTTGATAAATCTAACATATAAATTTTTATAAAAATTATTGTTTTTAACATGTTATAATTATTCAACCTAATGCTAGTATAATATATATAAAATCAAATATGTATAAAATCTATTATATGTATAATTACTATATATACAATTGTCACTGGTTTAAACTCACGGTTGTGAATTGGTTGGTGATGGGTTCGATTCCCATTGTAAACATTTTCTTTTTGTTTTTTTTTCTTTTCTAAAAATATAGTGTTAGTTTCTTGAATTCTTTTGTAGCTTCTCACATAACAAAAACCAAATGAAGATTCTTGAATTAATTTTAAACTTTTAGGCTTAGATCCTAACTTTTAACTCTTATTATATAGTCTTTCTTTTACTTTATTTACATATTTTTGATGTTCACATGCTTTTAATATGCCCTTAGATTATCGGATAATAGTTATAATTATCTTAATTTGATCGCAATTATCTCATTAACATTTATATAAATTTCGAACCCAAACGGACGCATAAATTTTGTGCGTTATTTATAAGCCTATAACGCGTCAGCAGATTATTGAGTATTTATATTGTTTAATGTTCACATTCTTTTAATACGTCTTTGCGTTATCGGATAATAGTCATGATATATTAATTTGATAGCAGTTATCTCACGAACAACATAAATTGTGTGCATTATTCACAAGCCTATAACGCGTTGGTACATTATCGAGTGTTTATATTGTTTATATCAATTTGATCGTTAAGATTTTTGTTCATGGTTTATGATAATTTTTTGGTGTTTTGAGCAAGTTTTTTAGCCGCAGTTTGTGATACTCATTTAACATGATTTTAGGATGTGATTTTTTTAGCTACAATTTATGATTTATGATAGAATGACAACTTTTAATCTGATCTAAGTTTTTATATTTGAGATTTTTATCTAATTCAATACGGGGTTACCGCTGCAACGCGGCGGGTAAAACCCTAGTTATATATAAAATCTAATATATCTATCTGTATATATATATATTTTACAGTGTGTGTGTATATACATACATATATATTATACATAGTATATATATATATATATTTATATAAATTTGTGTGTAAGATATTAAATATATATGTATGTATATATATTTATATACATATATTTATATGTTTGTGTGTAATATAACATATGTGTGTATATATAATTTAATATATATATATATATAATATGCTAAAAATCGAGGCAAGCCACGAGCCGAGCCAACGAGTCGAGCCACGAGCCGAGACCGAGCAGAGCCAACCCTGGCTCGGGCTCGGCTAGTTTTTATCGAACTCTTATCGAGCCGAGACTTTTTCGAGTCGAGCCTTTTTCGAGCGAGCCGCGAGATTTTTGAACAGCCCTAATTATATTTTTGAGTGCCAAAGAAGTTGTAGTTTAATTTATACTATTTGATTCTTATAAAATTTAAACCATACGAGGTTATTGAATTCAAAATTTACCAAAAGTGGTTGGTAGATGTTTTACTATATAGTGGGTTTTCTTCTAAAGGACATGTGAATTTGTTCAGTTCCGTGCTCGTCAACATCTGGGCGTTGTATACAGGAGAGTTGGTAGCGTATTATGATTGCAGTGCGTGAGTTGTTGAGTCTAAGGATCCATTTGTGCTATGAAGAGGCACGTCACTGAACATTCGTTTGTCATTCAAAAAGAAAGGCTGTCTCTTTAGGTTATTTAATAGGAAAAATTGAAATCAAGATCATGTGACGTGTCTATGAACATAATTACACTTGTTATGTTCGTGAAATTAATTTTGTTGGCATATAAAGAAATGTATGAAGTTACTACTGACTTAGTTATAAATATTCAAACATGCATATAAACAATTCTACTGGTGCAATCTCATTTTTCATTATATACGTTATCATCAGCTGATATAACTCATAATTATTATTTTAAATTAATGGACAAAAATTATCTAGAAAAATCATATCATATATCACAAATATAAACTATAAACTTTAAAAAACTTAAAGAGGTTAAAATGATATTTTATAAATTTGAATGAGAAGATTTAAAAGTTTTTAAAATGTAGAGTTGTTTTAGTTAATGATTTTTTTCACCAAAACCTCTAAATGAGATAGCATATAGTTTTTAAAAAATATATATATTTTGGGTAATTGATGTATTTGAAAAGGGTGCCACGTTCTATTTTTCAAATATATATTACTTATCTGTGAGATACCACGAGAAAAGACATGTTACAGAAAAAAGATTGTTTAAAGTAGTGTCAAGTGTATATAACACGATACAATGATAATAGACATTGGAATAGGGATGGATTAAGTCGGATAGTGTATCGGTTAGACTATCCACAGCGGTCACCCCACTGAAAACCATTCCCCACTGAAATTTCATGCCACGTCATCACCCCACTGAAATCCTTTAACACCCACAATGGTCACCCAACTGAAAACCCTTCCCCACTATTCCACGTCATCAACAATTAAAATTAAAAAAAAAACATTACTCTAATTTAAAAATAATTCAATATTTTACAAAAAAAAAGACACATTACATTAAAAAAACAATAACATATTAAAAATATTCTAGACGGCTTAGATGCTACGAACGACAATATCGGTTCGAACCCTTTCGATATGTTCGACCAAATCGGCTTTTAACGACTCGTGAATGCTTTTGTTTCGCAACGCCAAAATTTGGTTATCTCTACGCGGGTCATCAATGTCAAAAGGAGATGGCGGTTCGTCTTCATCGGGAACAAACGGGCTAATCGACTTGCCCTCACATTTAAGTATCATATTGTGTATTATGATACATGCATAGATAACGGATCTAATTTTTTTAGGATGCCATGCTCTAGCCGGATTTTTTATAATTTGAAATCTTTTTTTAAGAACACCAAACGCCCGTTCAATATCCTTCCTTGCACCCTCTTGTGCTACTTGAAACCTTTTCCGTTTAAAGGTTGTTGGACATGTTATTGTTTGCATAAAAACCGGTCATTCTGGGTAAATCCCGTCAGCAAGATAATAACCGTGAGCGTACTCGTTATCGTTACAAAAAAACGATGATTGTGGAAACACACCGTTTTCCATATCATTGAGTAACGGCGACGAGTTTAGAACGTTTAGGTCGTTATTCGCACCAGGCATGCCAAAATATGCATGCCAGATCCATAAATCCTGTGAACAAACTGCTTCAAGAATAATCGAGGGGCATCCGTGATCGCCTCTCATAAATTGTCCTCTCCATGCAACCAGACAATTTTCCCAATCCCAGTGCATACAATCAATACTACCAAGCATACCGGGAAACCCATGATAATTTTCATGGTGTTCATACAAATTCATAACATCATTATAATTTGGTTTGCGCAAATATTTAGGACCATAGAGTCGACGGATATTCTTACAGAAATTATAAAGGCACTCTCTGGAAGTGCTGTCTGACATCTGTATATAGTCGTCCATTAAGTCTGCCGTACTCCCGTATGCTAATTGTCGAATAGCCGACATACACTTTTGTAACGGTGTGAATCCTCGCTTGCCGCGAGCATCCCATCTCAGTTGAAAATAAGTATCTGCAACCTCCAGATCGTTCACGATACGTTCAAATAGAGGTCGTTGCATCCGGAAACGCCTCTTGAACAACTTCTCATTATACAACGGTTCGGGCCCAAAATAATGACGCATCAACAGATCATGCCCAGCTTCCCTGTCTCGATTAATCTGAATTCTTCTAATTATAGGCCGAGGAATCTGAGAAGCGTTTTCTTGAGCCATGGTAGACAAAGCCGCGATAAAAAGATCAGTACCCTCGCTATCAGAAGATGAGAACACCGAAGAGGATGATGACATTTTTATAAAAAAATGTATAAAAATTAAGAGAGTTTTGGATGAAATTGAGTGTGTAAAATGGTTGAAATGAGTGATTTATATAAAGATTGATTTTATTATAATTTTTTTTAATTGTCCAACGGTTAAAAAAAAGGGGGCCCACCCATTTAAAATGGACCAATGAGATCACACAAAACCCAACGGGGAGCGGGGGCCGTGGGGCTTGTTTCGGCGGGCACCGCTTGGCAGGGGGCGGTGTTCCCGCTGGACACCGCGGCGGGGATCGATCACGCGTGCCCAACGGGGTGCCCATTGTGGCAAGTCTTATAGCAGTGGCGAAGCTTGACGAGGATACCAGGGGGGGGCGAAATAAAAAAAAAATTTCCCAGGGGGGGCGAAGTAAAGATTTTTAAAAAATTTTACACTACGCATCGGGAAATATACACTAATACGCGAAAAAACAGGGGGGCGGTCGCCCCCCCCCCCCCGGTCCCTTGTATCCTTCGCCCATGGGTTATAGTAAGTTCATTTCAGATTGAGTTCGGTGCAAAACAGATCATTTATACAACCGGATTTGTATCGGAATGGGTTTTTAACCACATGATCAAAACAAAAATTTTTAGCAATATATTGAATTTATAATTCACGAAGTATGCTCGAAAAATATTGAAGTAATATGAGTTTAATATTTAATATGATTGTGAAAAGGGGAAGGAATTGTAAGTAGGCTATAGCATCTTTTATTGACTTTTTTAAGTTTCTTTAAATTTCATTTTTTGACTTTTTTAAGCTTCTTTAAATTTCATTATAGATGTTTAACGCGTCACGTGGATAATTGTTTGCTCAATCAAATCACTTTGTATAACAAGGGTAACATATAATATAAATAATGGTAATCAATAAAGCTATTTGTTTTGATGATATCAAGGTTATGTTAAGTATTTGTCTCTAAAATAGGTTGAGAATTCAAGTCTTATAGTAAAAAAAAAGTATAAAAAATGTTTTTTAAAAAAAAAAGATAATGCTAATGAATCCGGTTTGACATTTCTAACATCTATTTGTTTAAGAACCATCAGATCTTTCTTGAAGTTTCTCTAAAAAATAAAATTAAATAGAGGAATTACATATAAAAGTAAGTAAATAAGTAATCTAATCAAGTAAAATTGTCAAGAGTAGCTCATTTGATAGACATTTTGTTTCTTAGATGAAAGGTCCTGAGTTTAATGAGCAAATATGTCTTAGTTTGGATTAGTACCTACTTGACAGAGGCTTTGCCAACAGTATACAAAATGGGTCGAAAAGGTGACACGCGTGAAACACGTGTCCAATATATTATTTTATCTAAAAGAAGTTATATTATTATTTTTGAAGTGTAGTTAGATCACAATTATATATTAATTAACATTAATTATTCAGAAAATGAAACTGAAAAAGATTACCTTTTTTTTTGAACGGCGAATGTCTCAATCGTGTGAATCCACTGTTTCCAGGCCATGTCACCAAAGTCTAGTTACCTGGACCTCCCATGAGCCACCACAACCACCCCAGGAGGAACAGTGGCGGAGCTTGGAAATAATCTTCAGGGGGGCCGAAAGATATAGGTTAAAAAAATTTTTCTTATTGCTACGTTTCGGGCTAAAAACTTGGATCGACAAATGTTAATTCGGGTCGGGTCAAACAATTTAAAATATCAACTATTTGTTCCACTCAAAAAAATAAAAATGTTTGTATCAAATAAGATATGAAATGTTTAAGACGAAAAGATGAGTACCCGGAAGAAGAATCACAATTCAGCGCGATGACCTTTGAGCTTCAGAATTACCATGCATTTCTTGTTGATTTTCAGTCTCTTGCGGCTCACTTGTTGAAATTTTTTGACGCTTACTTTCTTCAATTTGTTGTTGATTATCTTGTGGGGCTTGTGCCTCTTTTCTTTTGAAAAAGTGATGAAGAGTAGTTTTCTTCATGACACAAATCGGATAAATTTCTAATCCTA
The DNA here is from genome assembly GCA_009363875.1 of Mikania micrantha. Classification (NCBI taxonomy): domain Eukaryota; kingdom Viridiplantae; phylum Streptophyta; class Magnoliopsida; order Asterales; family Asteraceae; genus Mikania; species Mikania micrantha. Next base: position 55,907,801 of record CM018693.1, read on the forward strand.
AATCCTAACAACCAATTAAACAATCAATTTAAACAAACAATAAGTGAAGAAACTAATTAAACAATCAATAATCAACAAACAAATAACAAGTTAACAACAGGGGCGGTTCAGTCGTTCACAGAGTTCACGCAATCAAAGACTCAATAAAAACAAAAATTAACTAATCAAGTAAATAAATAATCAATAAGTGAAGAAACTCAAATTGGTTAGTAATTAGTGGTTACCTGGGTCGGGTCGTCACCGCCCGGCCGCCCAGGTCACTCGAACTGTCAAACTCCAAAGAACAGAAGAAGCCGAGCGCTCATCAGTCGTCTGTCGTCACTCGTGGTCGTGGAGTCATGGGCCTCGTCGTTGATTCACTGATTGTTGAAGAAGATTAGAACTAGAAGAAGAAATTGATGTTGCTTGAAGCTTGAATTGGAATTTGGAATTTGGAACCCTATTTCCTTCTGCTCGAGTTCTGCTACCCGCTTCCTGCTATTAGATTACATTAGGAATGAGTAAATGGGTTTCCTTTTGATTAAATTAGTGGCCCAATTAAATTTCAGGCCCACCACAATTTTTAATGTTTAAATGTAATATCGGGAGAAAAACGAGATAACAACCGACACTGTGAACCCTTAAAGGTTTCAAGTTTATTGTTTTTAAAAATCCAAGGGGGGCCCTAGGAATATTTGTAAAAAAAACCGAAGGGGCCGGACTCAAAACATATAAAATTTCCCGACCGAAAACTACTATATCGGGGCTTCTGGCCAGAAAAACGGGGGGGGCCGGGGCACCCCCGGGCCCCTAAGATCCTCCGCCACTGAGGAGGAAACCCCACTGGGAAAACCCTCTGACCCCCCACAGACCCCTTTTTCGCTGCAGGAGGGATTTGAACCCAAGACCTCCCATTTGGTAGAATCTTGGGGTACCATTGAGCCATTGAAGCAATGCCTCTTTGGTTGAAGAAGATTACCTGAACATCTTAAATCATATTATTCTAAAAAAGAAAAAAAAATGTTATTATTTTTGCAATATAGTTTTGTAGATCATAACTGATGCATAAAATATCTGCACAATTAGATGTTTTTAAACCTTCTATATCCTCATCTCTAGTTACAATATAACATAGAATAAAATATTATGTGGCGGAGGTCGGGATGTAGATAACTAGATATATACATGAAACCGTATGTATATAGGCTTATTTCTGCCAAAAAAAAAATGTCACCATCAATGGATTTATCACTTATACTTCCTGCATTAAAAGTGTAATTTTTTTTTTATGTTGTGATTTTAACTCTAAAAAGACATGAAGATACATAAATCTTTATATGGTATGGTTTAAAAGGTTCCAAGTAATTGAAAAACATCACTGTTGGTTAAACCTCTGATCAAATTTGCATTTTATTCACTACAAATACTCTAGAGGAGTAAAACACTCATTCTGTACATTTGTTCAGAGGTTTACCAAACAATATTACTAGTTCAAATACTCTTAATCATTTAGACATCTTATTGTTTCAATACTTAATAACTCATAGGCTACCAATTGACCCCTAACTTTGTTATATTGTCTTTTAATTAGAAAAAAAAAAAAATTAGCACCCACATTGAAAATAATTATTAAGAAATCAACTTATACAAACCAACAAAAAGCAAAGCATAACATCGAACACATGCCACATGAAAGAAAATCCACATTAGAATTTTAGATATTAAAACAAACACATGAAGGCATGAAGCAATCACAAAAACCATAATTATCAAAAACTTGCAATCAATAAAAGCGACATAATATGTAATTAAACATCTAGCAAAGTTAGCCTAGTGGTTAAGGCTTGACTCTTTCTCTTTGAAGATCAAGATTTAAATCTCACTAGTAACATTTTAATGGATATCAGATGATGGTAGGAATCTTGAGCTTAATCCCGAGTTATGAACCAATGGGAAGCAAAAGTTTACCTATTCCACGAGGTTCCCGTGCATCAGGGGGAACGGTCTCACGGTAGGCGATCGAGGAATTAATCTTAGTTACTTACCATCAGGATAACTGAATGTATCAAGACAAGACCCTATGCCATTCAAAAATGTATCAAGACAAGACCCTATGCCATTCAAAGAAAATGTAACTCAAACTAATCATCAGAGAGCAAAATAGGGCACATGAACATAACACAACTTATTATCGACTCGCTTGATCGTGCTTCTTGTCTTACTGACTTTGTTTTCCTTTTATTTTTAAAAATTTTAAGAATTTAATAGATTTTGAAGAAAGTTTTACACTTACACCTACAATGTTGTTTAAGAAATTAATGATCAATTGATTTATTGTTTTTTTTTTAAAAAAAAAAGCTGAATATTTAAGTTCTACTAGTATACTACTATACTAAAGTAAGGATGTCTTATCAAAAATTTTGATATCACGTTATACTTACCTAATATCTTAAAATGGACCGAACTTTCAAGATTGTCAAACCATATGTTATTAATAAAGGTCACTATGTCATATATGTTATTAAGAAATATTAATAAAACTCAGCTATAGATGCTTTCATTACTCAATTATGTTATTGAGACACAGATAATATCTGAATGTAACATCAACACTCAAACGGTTATCTTTAGATTTCACTTAAAATTATCAAACAAAAAGATTCTGTTTAAATTTCAAAGTAGACACTTTTCACTCTTCATATGTTTTGCAATTATGATAAATAAATGTCAATTACAATCGTTAGTATTTAAAACAATTAATTTTACACATGATTAACTAATATAATAGTTGACAAATTGATAAAATTACAAATAAAACAAAAAGCATTACATAAAAAAAAGTATTCAGAGATATGTGAATTGTAACTTTTTATCATTTATTGTTGTACGTAATAAAATATTTTAGTTATGTAAATCTTGTATGTATTACATAATTTATAAAAATATTATAGATGATATATTTTATATTATATAACATTTGTAATACACAAGTTTATACTCTAGTTATACATAATCAATTTTAAATTCAAAAACTAATCAATTCAAATCAAACTAGAAGAAGAAAAAATAACAATTTCCATGGCAGTTCACAAAAGAAATCTCTAGTTTTTTCCAATTTAAAAACCTCAACTCATAAACATTCAAAAAACACATTTTATTTAGATACACAGTCATCTAAATACAAAACAATGATAAACAAAATTATAAACAACAATGAACATCGAATATTGAAATCAAGATTGTCGGTACAAGTTTTACTTCTTAACAATAAATCACAAATCCTCGTTGTGTCGTTGCATATTACCTTGTGTTGAAATGTTGATGCGAAAGTAGTTTAGCACAAGATCATTCTTGATATTCCATTCTCCCTGTTTATATAATGCAAAGGTGAAACTTACGATAAATGATCATACACAAGGATCATCTCAGCGTTCTTATCTAAACTAATAATTTATAACAATAACAAAAAATTACAAGCACTTTAATTTTTGTTGTATACTCGGATACTCTTGTTTATGCTTGTAATTTGATATTTATACACCTTATCAAATCCACCATCTTGATTCAAAGCCCTTGTATTCTCGTATAAAAGGATATTTGAGCTTTTGATGTCACGATGTAAAATTTGACATCGGATAATCAATAATATTATGAGAGTAGTCTAGTCCACTAATATCCACCATGGCATGACAATCTAACATGTAAAACATGTTCACTTTTCCATATCCATTGGTTGCCAAGATATGCCCATTAACAAAGCCTTTGATTACAAAATAGATCTTCCATGGAGAAAAATGATGACTCTGTTGGATTAAAATTGCAAAATACAAATTGTCACCATCACATATAACATACATCATCTTAAAGATTTAACAGAATATTCCAAGATTGAAATCGAATAACCCAAATTCATAAACTTGACTTTGAACAAGTTTGAAATCGAATAACCCAAATTCATAAACTTGTTGACTTCGTACATCAAAACCTCGATGTACCATGAAATCCAATTTTAAGATTTAACAGAATATTTCAATTAGCAAAGATAAATTATATCTGAGCAACGGCAATAAGATAGAGTGAGATACCGAGGGGACGGTGGCGGTAGTAGATCGACAGATGACAGCGGCGGTCGATCGACAGGCGTCCCGGTAGATCGAGAGGCGGCGGCGGCAGATCGCCGGCGGAGACCAATGAAGAGAGCTTGGTGTAGGGTGTTTGGTGCGTGCAGGTAGCGTTTGACACGATAAGCAGTAATTATATTGAACGAATACGCGTGATGTGGGACCGTGGATGAGGTAGATGTTACGTTATTTATTTATGGGACGCGTTATTTTGACACCCTGCAGATCATTTAATATTACCTACTTTCATATGAGTCGTAAACACCTGTATGGGTTGCATGGGTGTCAGATTTTGTTAGCTTTCGTCAGTCAAATGTTTGACGGCAGAAAAAACACACGAGTCGTATGGGGCTATACGTGTAGTATGAAAATTTTAAGAAATTACAACTTTTGTTTTTAAACTGATATACGGGCCTGTTTAACTTATATGTAATATCGTTTAAGTGTTTTGGATGATTAAAAGATAGTTTTAACGTAACCATGTTTAATCGTTTAGTTATAGGATAATAAGTATTATTTAAGTAATTATTTAACAATATTTTCTAATTGTTTTGTTTGACAATTATTTTAACGTAACGACGTTTAAACGTCTAGCTTTAAATAACTAGTTTTTTAACATAAGTAATTATAATTTTCGTAATGTTTTTTATAACCTATATATATAATTGCTTTTATGAGCGTGATATATATAATATCGTTTAAGCGTTTTGTTTGAAATTGTTTTAACGTAACCATGTTTAATCGTTCATTTTAAATAATGGTTATTTCCACGTAAATAAATTTGGACGATTTTAGATAAGTTTGTTAAGCGATATTAAGTTAACTATCGTTTAACATTTCACCGATACACGTTTTTTTTTAGTTATATAAAAAAAGATAAAACAAACAATCACACAATACACAACATACATACGAAATAAGAATACATACACGTGAATAAAAAGAAGTGTTCATACATCAAAATACTAAAGGAAAATACCAAAAAAAAAAGGAAAAAAGAAACTAAGCATGACCAATGTGGATCCTGATCATGCCTTTGTCTAGGAAAGACAAGAACATGAACACCAGAAGTACCATCCATATGCTCCACCATCCACCGCATCATATCCTCCATGCGATCAAGTCGTGTAGCATGCTCACGTAAAATCATAGAATGCTCATGTAAAATCATATAATGCTCACGCAAGATCGCAGCGTCAACTGGTTGTAACCGAGGCCGACGAATAACGACATGATGCTGGCGTGGTGGTGGCTGGTCTGGTGGTGGCTGCTCTACCTGCGGCTCGACCCTCGGCTCTGGCTGTTGCTCTGGATGCGGAACTGGAGGCACCCAAGTCGTATGCCGATCCAACGAAAAGCACATGGTAATCCACAGCTCGTGAAAAGATGACACCCGCATGATGAATAAGATGCTATCAACATTTGAATTTTAGCCGTTTTACCAACCAACAGATCTAAAGCTACATGAGATACATTCCTTTTTAACAATTCAAATTGATCATCATTGTGATATGCCATATGAAAGATTATGCTTCTTACAAAGGTTTCTTTATGGCTTCTTCTTGCGATTTCACAATTTGAATAACATGCCCAACAATGTTTTCTAACGTGTTGTTGGTTGAATGAGTATATTTCTTTAACAGAGAATGTTGACTTTCAACTCTGCTTGTGGTTCGCTGACCAAAATTCTGGTTTTCATCTATACACGCCGACATAAACATTTCCTTGCACCTTTGCAACCAAGTTAATTGCAAATATACGATAACCGGTAAAAACCCAACACAGATTATTACGTTTCATATAACTAGAAAAAAGATTAAATATGAGAAATAGAATATTACTCTGATGAGAGGTCCATAGCCATTTATGAAGTCGGCTGTAGTTATACTCATAAATATCTGGAGCTGTAGAGTCTATCACAACCGACCACAAATATCCAAACGTTTGCAAGTTTGATTGCAAAAAACTTGGCCTACAGTGTTTGGATATGTTTTCAAGTATGTAACACCTGCAAAGTAATTAGGCAATATTGGAAAATATTCTTTTGGATGCGTTTATAAGAGCCAATTCTCTATCGGTTACAATAAAGGATGGGTCCATACACTGTTGAAGGGTATCTTCTAGGTTTTGTAACACCCAAAACAAAATTCTCTTCATGTTCCTTACTTACAAACATATGTGCAATACAAAACGTCTTGTGTGTTGACGTGACACCAACTATTTGAACAAATGGCATGTTGTATTTGTTCGTTTTATAAGTTGTGTCAATTAACAAGATATGAGGAAATGCACGCCAAATATTATATGATGTCTGGTGGATAAATAAAATTTGTTACACGACATCTGTCGACGCATCGTCTTGAGTTTGGTAAATAAATTTATTGTTTTTCAATGTGTTAAATAGGACCTGCATTGGAGTTTCCCCCGTGTTGTGTCCATCACATAACTTCCGTCGTGCATTGTAAATAGATCTAAGGTTGGAAACATTATCGGGGTTTTGGTCCTTTACAGCTGCAAGTACATCACGAGGCAACATGTTTTGGTTTGACAGTTGCTCAACTAGACAAGTTTTAGATTCGTTCAATCTCATCGCATATGGATGACCACCTAGTTTTTCAGCCCTTTGGTGGTTGTGTTCATTGTTAACCACACACAACTTCCAACCACCACAACTTCTCTCGTATTTACCAATTAGCTCAAATTCACATCCAATCTTCTTCGAACCAGTACGTCTAACTTTTGGTTCTCCCTTATACACGCCGTAGTGATCGCATTTAAGCCACACATTTATGACAACTCCGGTTTCATTAGTTTTGCTTTGTCGTCTAACTAACACATAACCATTTTCACACCCTCTAGCAATCGTCAGTTCATCAACACCAGAATATACCTGAAAAAAATAAATGTTTAAGATTTTATAAACTAACGACTGTTAAACAAATAAGTTTATTACCTGATCTGTTTCATAGGCACACATATATTCATCTCCGAAGTTGTTGCTTCCCAGCAACATTGTTAAACCTTTAACACGATTTCAAAATTATAAACAAGCAAATATTTAACAAGGAATAGATTGAATGAATAAAACTTAAGATATATCGTTCATTATATAGTACGTGTTCGCATGCAAATCGAGTTTTTTTCCAGAAGTCGCGTCAAATAATTGATACGCGAACTGAAAATTCAAATGATTAGCACACATTTCAAAAGTTAAGATCAATATGGGTTGTGTGGCCCCATACGGGCCGTATGGGTGCCATCAAAAGACCATGTCATAACTATGATTTGATGTGTCAGATTTTGTGGGAATTCAAACATCCATACGACCCGTATAGACCCATCGAGTCGTATGGATGGTGTACATTGAACCATCCTGTTGTCTCCCTAATATGTCCTTTATTTATTTATTTATTTATTTTTAATGCTTTAAATTTAATATCAAAGTTGTTTCAAACTAGTGGGTTTCCCACGTGTTGCAGCGAGTATTTCGTCATGATTTCAAATATCATGATGCAGACATAATCCGATATAAGAAAACGCAAATATAAAAACATGTTACAATGACTGTCAATTTGTCATAAGCAATAAATAAGCGCTATTTATAAGGAATACAAACTCAAACATAAGCGCACAATGTTAAAAATAATAAAACAAAATCATAAGAAAAACTTTATGTTTTCTAAATATTATTATTATTATTTAAATATTATTATTTAACTGTTAATATAAATAAATTTTTATTTTATAAAATTATCAGTGTCATTTAATTATTATTGTAATTGAAATGTCATTAAATTTAATTATTAGTATTTTTAATTATCATTATTAATTAAAAAAGTTTTATTTAGTTATTTATAATATTTAACTATTAATATTATTTAACTATTATGATTATTCAATCATTGCTATTATTATTGCTAGTTACAGACAATTATTAGGTTTGTCTTTCGTATATTTAGTAATATAATGTTTGTGAAGTATTTACAACAAAAATGAATAAATGATAAAAATGCTCGATAATGTACACATGCGTTATAAGATTGTGAATATCGCAGAAAATTTATGTGAATTTTTGGGTTCAAAATTTATATAAACGTTTGTGAAGTAATTGTCATCAAATTAATATAATAATGACTAAAATTAAATATCGTAACAACATGTTAAAAACATGTGAACAATAAAAATATGTGAGTAAGTGGAAGAGAGATTTAAAATAAAGAATCCAAAATTATTTAATTATTAGTCTTATGTAATTAATATTATATTTTTGAGTATTACTATCTATACAATTAGGTAAGGTAATAATAACCGATGAACTATAGTTATTAATCTTATTTAATTATTGTGATTTTTCAATTATAATTATTAATATTTATATATTATTGCTATTTATAGGTAGTAGTTACGTTTATGTTTTGTATATATAATAATATAATGTTTGTGAAGTAATAACGACCCAAAATGATATAAACGATACAAATGTTGGATAATGTACGAACGCGTTATAAGCTTGTGAATAATGCGCAAAATTTCTTTGACTGTTTGAATTCGAAATTTATATAAATGTTCTTGAGGTAATTGCAATCAAATTAATATAATCATGTATATTATCCAACAACGTAATCACGTGTTAAAAGTATGTAAACATTTAAAAATATGTGAGTATGTGAAAGGGGATTTAAACTGAGAATATAAAGTGCAGGGTTTAAATGTAAGTTTGAAAATTAATTCAAAGTTCTAGAAGTTAATTTTGTTCGTTCGTGAGATACATAAGCAGGAAAAAAAAACTAAGACGAAATAAAAAATTATTTTTACTATTCATCGGTAATTATTGCGTTTCCCAAATGTATAGATAGTAATAATTTCAAAACCACACACCATTAGACATTTTTAATAAAAAAATATACAATTTTTGGGTTCTTTTCTTTTTCAGAAGACTCTCTTTTCCTCTTTATTATTGTTCTATTAGGTATTCATCTTTCTTTTGAAAGTAGATATTTGATATCATTTGTTTTAGACCGATATTGTCGCACCCCGACCGACGGCGGAATACGTTAGGGCATGATTTTGAATGCTCAAAAGCTCATGGTGCTATGTTAAGGTTTCAATATATAAAACATCCATATTAAATTATTCAAACAAAACAATCAATAACCTACAATAGTTCAAAACAAATTACAAATGAAATGGTAAATTTTTTTAATTAACTAGGTACTCTAAACCTAACATATGTCTTTGCCATATGTCTTCATCTTAACCTGTTACATATGTAAAATAAAAGGGTCAACTATTTGCATAGTTGGTGAGCAATTGAAAACAGTTTAAGATATTATGTATAAAAAGATGCAAAACTAATAAACTATATAGAACTAGATATAAAACATATGTAAGTTTCAAGTATCATGTTTAAGCACAAAACAAGAATCCAAACAAATGATATTACAAAGCTCAACTCAAGACTATCTAGGTCTTTGACTTAAACAATGTAAATCATAATGTTTATGTTTGTGTACATTTCACCTTTTTGACATAAGACACATGTCATTGTGAAGAATTTAACCACATTCTTAGGCTGCTATGTACTAGTATATGTTTGATGTATGAAACGTCTTCTAACCTAATTCCCACATAGCAATTAACACATAAGTTCACATAACATCTAAATCATGTCTACTAAGCTTAAGAGTTTGCATCATGTATATGTTTTTGACTTTATGTTTTGGTCTTCATAAATTTCTCTATGAAATGCATCGAAATACCGATGTACACTTTGACAAGAAAGATATCAAAGTTTTTAGTGTGTTGTTGTCCAACTCTACACAAGTTTTCGCAATGAAGTGCATTGAACCACCAATGTACACGTTGACAGGAAAACATGGAGAATTGTGAGTATACGAAAATGTAGGATAAATTTGATTTTTAAGGTTTGCAAATTACTATCCTCCTTCCTTCGTGAACGTTGAGTGACCTTAGATAACGAGATGTTGGTTAGGTTGTACGGTCGGTGACTTTTGTTGTATTATTAGAAGTGGGAGGGAACATGCAAATGAATTCCAAATTTATGTTACCTCACTTAGCAGTAAACGATCTTTCATCATACGTGTTATTCTGGATAATGAAAACTCCTTTTGTTATGAGACTAAATATTGTTTGAATATTAAAATAGGCTATGGCTTGACCACGTTCCTATAATCGGATCTTTAATAAATCTAGATATTACCAGTGAAAATGGTTATTAATTTGTTTGAGTTTTGTTTGCAAAAAGTGATTCGATATTTTCATGAATTCCGTCAGCGATCAGTTAACCCAAAAGGGGTATAACTATAAATTCATAGTGAAACATGGTCTTATTGTGACAACTGGTATACTGACTACCAATAGTCTGAAATCCAAGGGTGTACACGACAACAACGTAGAAGACTGTGTTACGAGAGTGACGATAACAATAATAAACGACAAAACAAAATACACAGATAATTCCTAAGTCACTTGGGAAAAATCCATTGAATCACACAAACATGAATTAAGAAAAGACAAACACCTTGTGAGGGAAAACAATGAACAAAATCTGAACGGATAACATTTGGAGTGTCGATCCAACGAGATATCCGCATGGGTGACGATCCATACGGATATGTTATTAGACTTGATACACTAAATGATATATATATAGTACAAAACAATGTCAGCAGTCTAAGTGAACGTTGCTTTTGTATGAGTGATGATTCATACAAATGCAAACGTGAGTCTTACAATGCTGAGGTAAATTGTCGCACCCCCAAATTCCAACGTGCGGTGTCAGGCCGCGCGGGTGTGACTTCCCACGATCATAGCTCTTGGCCATATAGAACGACTCTATATGAGTGACACAATCAAGCAGTTTAGTAAACAAAGCAAGTTTAATAATACACAGCGTAGTAAATAAATGTCAAATAGCGGAAATATAAATTGTCTCAGACACTACATGTTTGTAAATTGTTTTAAATCACACAAATCAAATACAAGCCTAGGACTAGAGTCTATATGCATGAAACTCTCTTGTGCGTCCTCCAGTGCAATCCTAGCTTGTGCCATCAGTTACTTGAGAACACATGCAAAAACGTGTCAACTACAAAGTTGGTGAGTTCATAGGTTTAGACAGTAAATAAAACAGTAAGACAGACATATACTGGGTATGTTAAGTTGTTGGTTGGATCTACGATCCGTGAGTGTGTCAATTCATCTTACTGAAACTCGACTGTTTCCGTTGCATCCTCGGGTCATCGTTGAACCCAGCATCAACATCGATATTACGTTCGTTATGACCTCCAGTCAAAGTTGTTGCCGAGCGGGGCTAGTCAAACGCAGTAGAACTACGTAATAACGACTCGTTTGTTACACAACTAACGGTAAGGATATGTGAGGACTTGTTGCGATAATAGTTACATTCAAAATATTTTTACAACATACCAGTCATATATCTAAAACAGTTGCATAGTATTCTCACCCCAAGAGTTTAACAAACAGTTAAAGAGTAAAAGCGGGGCTGCAAACTCGCCTGAGTTTAGCAGTACGTTTGTTACGTGAACGGAGTAGTGCGCCTCTTTAGCGGTTACCTATATCAGATAGGTGTTATGAGTTTGTGTTCACATTCGTGTGGGTCTCACAGGACCGTATTCGTGTCCAAACAACTCCAAGTTGTTATGTGGGTCGCGTTGACCGTGTTTGACCTAACGACCCGTTGGTGACGTGATCGGTTCAAGTGATCGCTTGACGTGCAGTTACTGTCGAGTGATGTGTGTGTGCACGTAATTTGCATCCGTGGGATAACTTACTATTTATAGTAAGTTTCCATCTTAGGAAAGTTTCCATTTTAAGCAAGTTATGCAAGATATCACATTCCGTTTATTCTAATATGCATAGTTAACCTATATGAACATGTTATCACATAGCACATAGTCACACTTAATTGATTAAGCAAGTTTATCGTTCAAAAGTTACTATTTATAGTAAGTTGTAAAAACAAGCGTGTTTCACTAAGTCTATTAATCAATCTCATCATAATATCAATATCCTAGTTTCACATAAGCATTTGATCATGCTTGCTATAACCAACACATTGCATTTACCTATTTCGTAAAATAAAGTTACTATTTATGGTAACTTATGTCAAAGTTACTATTTCAATGATCCTAATGTATCCATAATCCCTATTATCATCATATTAATCCAAGTAGTCATGTTAAGCATACCAATAACATCAAATTCCTCATTCTATGAACATTCATAGCTTAAAAGCTGCTATTTTTAGAAATAATGGTATAAATCACTTCTTTTAACAATTCTAACAACTCAAGTTCATCAATAATCATCATTTTAAACATAAACCATAGTTCTAAGCACATGCATGTTGCCATTTCATCATTTATTCACATCTTGTAGCAATAAAGTTTCTAATAATAGAAATATTCATACATACATGCTTTTTGACAAAAATAACCATCATGGACCTTGTAGATCATTCCCTATATCATCAATAATCATTCATTATCATTCAAATCATCCTAAAACATGTTAGATCATGCATGCATGTAATCAATATAGCCATTTCTTAACAAAATCATCAAATACTCAATAAATCCAATCAAGATCATCATGGATCGTTTCCGTATCATCAAATCAATCATAAAATCATGGAATCACAGATCTAACAAGATGAAATTTCGTGCATGTGTGGGTTATGGGTGTGCATGTGGCCTTAGAGGCTTGCATGTGTGTTTAGAGGTGCTTTAAGACCAAAATGAACATGGAAGCTACCTTAATGAGCTCCTAGATGCAGAGATATGAGTTGGTTCGACAAGATGGTAGCTCCACAGGTCGTCCTTGATGGTTTCCGAGCTGTAATGGTGGTGGTGGTGATGGTTGACAACCTCCTAAGCCTCCTCCAAGCTTTTCCTTCTTCAACAATGGCTTCCCAAGGGTTCAAATGGCTTTCAAGAGGTTGAAGATGAGTGTAGCAGGTGTCTTGGGAAGGTTTAAGCCGAAGGATTGCGTCTGGGATTAAAAGAAATGATGGTAGTAGGAAATAATGGCTTTGTGGTTCTCAAAAAGATTTTTTTTGCGATTTTATGCTTCCAGGCGTATTGCCTAGCGGGCGACACCGACGCCGGGCGTAGCGCGCGGATGAGCCGGCATCCGAGGCGCTCCTCCTGCTTCGCGCGCATCACCAAAGGTTAGTGGTTGGGTCCGGGCGTAGCGCCTGGGCCTCCGGACTAGCCCAATAGGCCCATTTTCGTTGTTTTGGCCCGTTTTTCGCGTATTTCTCGACTACGGACATCGTTTCGAGACTTATAAACATCGTTCCACTTGTTTTAGGTTCCCTAGAACCTAAGTGTTGTGAAATTGGATTGTGGTTTGTTTAATTCACCAACGTTCGTTATTCAAGACACGTGCGAGCGTTTTACGATAATTCCTCGGATTATCTGTGTGTTTGGACTGTTGTGCCATGTGTCACACTAAGTATTACTAATTCTAGTGCCACGTAGGTAATAATAATACAAATTATTATTAAAATAATGTAAATGCTGACCTGGAATTTACGAGGTGTCACATAAATTATTAACAATTTTAATAAATTTCCACCAAAACAGTTTAATAAACAATCAAATTTTTAACACACATAACCATTCGTACGAATGGACACTCATTCGTACGAATAAGCATATTTGGTGAAGCTTTAGAACCTTAGAGCCATTCGGTCGAATGAGATTCATTCGTACGAATGTGAGTCATTCGTACGAATGACTCATTCGTGCGACAACACATGTATAAAAGCAACTTACGTTTTTCAAACCCATTTTTCACCGAACTCTCTCAACCGAAACCCCTTTCGCCCCTCTCGAATTTTCGGCCATTTCCACATGAAATCGAACCATTTCAACGTCCAAATCGTTTGTATTTCAACCCAACACCTCCATTTCAATATTTCAACCATTTCCAAGCTATTCCGGTCAAATACGAGCGCCACGATGAGTATTAGCACCGATCCTTAGCACCAAAACACTCTATAACGTTTTGCCATCATTTTTGGCCGTAAAACACCATAAACAACCACTAATTTCAAAAATGGCATTCTTGGTGAATCTGTAGGCGAATGAACCGTGCGAAAGACTCATTCGTACGATTGAGATGCCTCATTTGATTGAAAAACTCACCAGAATGAACCTCTGGATAAATGAGCAACATACGAATGAAATGGGTTCATTCGCACGAATGGATAACCAGAATGAGAGTATGCATTTGCATCATTCCATTCGTGTGAATGAAGGTCATTCGCACGAATAGGCCATTCGCACCAAGAGGAGACAAAAAATGACTAAGTGTTAAACGTTCTATCGAACACCATTTGAATCGATGGAACCGAACCTTAGACACAATTTTAAATCTAATCAAAATAAAACAAAATGAAAACACATTTTCCAAAATCACATCAAGACACAGAACACACAGCCACTTAATACTTAACTAACTAATAAATAATTTATAACACATGATTCAAACGAGAGAACATACCGAGTGAGTGCATTGACAACCCATAAGCCCAGGTGAGTTCATAGACCCCTTTTTCTTTAACTTATTGTCTTCGAAATTATTTGGGCTGAGAACATAAAACCTTTTATTCGAATATTAATCGAATAAGAGTTATTTTCAAAAATAAAATCAAAAAGAGAAAACAACCCTCAACCTTTTATTCGAATGTTATTCGAATAAGTGCATTTTCAATCATTTTACTGAGCGTTCACCGCATCATCAACAACGTTTTCAAACTCAAACAACGATTTTGAGGATTTGGAACGCAGCCGTACAGAAGTGTTCGTTAACCACAACAATTCGAGTCTTTGTGCCCAACCAAGAGGTGAACGGACACAGCTCGAGAGCTGGAGTTACACATACAAACCAAACAAACAACAGATCTTGCATGCTATCTGTCTAGGGTAATTCACTAGAGCATGTGTCCACATAATATACACATCAAGAATTCGCTGAGGAAGTTCTCAAGTAAGTCCCTTTTAGAGTCATTTACCATTAGTTGAAGCGGGTCAATTGACGGTAACGTAGATGATACCATAGGTCTAACCAACCTCCAGCGCTGAGGCTGGTACGTTACTCGAACGCATAGAAAGGACAACTACTCGGCATATCAATTAGGTTAGGTAAATGATCGCATGGGTGATATTACAGACATACTACACTAATTAACTAACCCAACAACTATTTCAAGTTTTCAATGCAAACAAGTTTTCAAAGTTGGGTTTTGAACGATTTTAAAACGAGTACACGTCAAACAATGTTAAACTAAAAGAAAGGAGTGTAAACTTTGTGATTTACAAATAAACAAAGTAAAACAAGTTTCCTATATCAGGAGACAAAGCATGCACTTCTTTCTCAAGACATGTCTTTTTCCAAAAAAAACTTTCGTGTCGTGTCGTGTTGAATAGAGGTACAGAAGGGACAAGATCTGATTTCCATTAAGGACATCCTCGTGGATCTTCGAAGGGGTGGTGGGCTGGCGGCCGAGCCTTGGCTCTACGTATGCCCTATATATAAACTACCTTCGATGATTTGGGATGGTGTTTGTAATGAGGTTCTGCTTTAATCACTTGTGTAATTCATTCGTGTTTTCAACACCATTCACACACCATTTTCAAAACCGTTGCGAATGGAAATATTTTTCATCAAACCTTTTACAAAACCTAATATTTTAAAACTTGCGTGAACTCACCAACCTAGTGTTGACATATTTTACATGTTCTCAGGTGAAAAACAGGAGAAAGCAGGATGAATTTTAGAGAGAGAAAGGTAGGATCCCTTAGAGGAACCTACAACTCCTGCATGGAATCTTACAAGGCCTCACAGGCTACAAGATTCAAGACTTGCACCTTTGCAAGATATTTTGGGAGACATCTGGGAACACGCCCCAGGTGTCCAAGTCAAATTGTAAGGATTGACTTCCACATTACCTAAAAGGGCCGATTAAGGGAAAACATATATCAATTTTGTGTTCTAACACTAAATTATACAAATTTAAATTCTAGGGTTCTTCGGGTGAATGGATTTGGGGATTTATAATCAAACGAACTTGGAAACCAAATCAAACCATACTCACAGTTTCACAATAACATTTTAAACAAAAACCCTTTGTTAGCTTTAAATAAAAACATCGAATTAAAGGATTTCTAATTCTAGGGTTTTTACTCACAAACGTTTTGGGGGTTTTAATTAAAACGAGGTTAAAACTCAGATTAAATCTTACAGAGAGCTTCGGAATTGTCTTATTACTGAAAACCCTATGCTGATTTCATCAAACAATATCGAAATTCATGAGTTCATATTCTAGGGTTCCTCATTGGAACGAATTTGGGGTTTTCGAATTAAACGGGTGTTGTAATCAAATTAAACCATACAGAAAGCTTAGCAATAGCTCGATTAATAAAAACCCTATGATGATTTCACATGATTATAATGAATTGAATGAAGACTAGTTTTAGGGTTCTTAAAGAAAAACGAATTGGGGTTTTTGATGAAAACAAACATAAAAATCAAATTGGTTATGCAGATAGCTTCGAAATCTCTAATCAATGAAAATCCTATGATTTTTCCAGATTAACAGTAACGAATCTGATGAAATTGAGTTGGGGGTTTTAGAATTTAAGTGCGAGATTATGTATATCCGAATACATGGTTTTGAGTCAATCATTTGTTGAATTATAACCATCTATAGACTCATCTGAATCTATAGAAACATAGCCCTATGGGTTGTGGATCAATTGGGTTTGATTAGAGGTCCAATTGGAACCCAATTGATTCGGTTAAGATTAACAAAGGGAAAGCAGGGAACTTGTTCTTAAAACAAGTTATTTCTGAATCCTTATGCAAATGTTTAACCGGCTGAAGTGGTAGCATCCATGAGTTTGGAGTGGAGGGTCACGAGTTCTAACCTGGGGCTCCACTGGTTTTTGCAATTAAAAATCAATTTTTGATATTTTAATCATAACTCTCTCATTCTAACTCCGATTTAATCCGTTCGAATTGCGTTGGAACCAGAATTTAATTCCAAACAAAACGAAATGAAAAAATTTACATTTTGAACCCGAAACATAATCGCGTATAAGTACGAGTGTTTTAAAGAAATCGTATTTAATTATACGATTTAAATAAACGAACTCAAAGTTGTACGTACTTTGTATGTACATTTCAAACAATCTAACATGCGTGTGTTGACACGTATGTGATTTCAAACATAAAACGACATCCCGAATAACACAACGTTATTGTTAAAACACAGATTTCTCGTAGAAGACTATTTACGCGATTTCACGTGTGTTTGATCATTCTACTGCATTCAAAGGTGCGTACACGTCCCCTTTTCTTATTTTACTGTTTTGGGGGAGAAAACATGTGCAAACAAACACTTTTAGATACATATCACTTGCATGAGTTAGCTATTTACGATAAGTGCGAACATAACATTACAAGTCCTTACATATCGAACCGTTTAGTTTGCCGTAGTGCAAAGCGTGGTAGTTGAAGATAGATCTATTGGGTTTGACAAACCTCACTTGGTAGATTGTAGGTCTACGCAAGTGTTTAACTAGCCAATTCAAACATTACTATTGTTTGTGCTAGACAATAGTGGAAAGGCAACCAACATTCAAACAGTCAGCTTCGGTGTCGACCGCTTATGTAAATAGTACAATGACTAGCTATCATGACTATGCAATGTGTGATTATGTGATCTGCAAACATTATATACAAACAGCTTGTTCAAACAATTGATTCAAACATTAGTGATTACTCATACAAACATGTGTATGCACCAACCTTTGTGTTGACTTGATTTACATGTTTTCTCTGGACACAAAAGCACAAGTAAGGACAAGCATGGACTAGGATGTGGAGTCTCATGCATGCATTTTAATTTATATGTTTTGAATTTGAATATTTAAGACTTTGATTTGTAATTTACATTTTACAAACCGTTACGCTTGTTTTTGTTTTAAAACGCTTCCGCAAACTTTGAAACTTTGATATTACAGTTTAGACCAAAACTATGTTTGAAAATCATATAGAGGTCTTTCGCTGTGTCTAATGACTGAGATCCTGGTTTGTCACGTCCCAAACGGTATGATTCCGTTAGTTGAAATTTGGGGGTGTGACAGATTGGTATCAGAGACATTGGTTATAGCAAACTAGGTTTGCATTTGTAGACTTAGACTATAACTGTTGGACATTAGACACACTTGCTTACACGATAGTTTTGCATAGTATCTACATATGGTATTATGTAGCAGACATGGCATAACCATCCACACCTACTTGTGACGAGGAACAGCAAGTCGTATCATCATCAGAATCCAAGAAGAGACGACCTGAGCCAGTGGATGACACAATTCACCACGATGAGGAGATACAAATACGACCGAGGGAGAACGGCCAGGATTGGCAGTGATTCCCTGATCTCATTTGCAGTTGGGTGCGTGAGGAGCGAGTACCTCCGCCACCTACTCCTGGAACTGCTACTAGCAGTTGGACATTACTTACTCTGAGATACCCACCAGATCAAGCATTTGCAGCCTTTGTTGCACGTATGAATCAGGAGATTCACAACATGCGAGAGGTAGCTACAAAGATCACTGGATTACTATAGGGATGAAATAGGCACTATGATTCACAAAAACATGTCAAGGGATGAAGTAGGCTCTGTGACCTACTAAAACAAGTCAAGGGATGAATTAGGCCATATGACTCACTAAAACAAGTCAAGGGATGAAATAGACCCTATGGCTCACTCGAACAAGTCAAGGGATGAAATAGGCCTTGTGGCTCACTCAACGAGTCAGCGGATGAAATAAACCCAATGACTCAAACAAAACCATTCCTTAGTTCGGGACTATATCTACTAGGTTCGTGAAATTTCTATTTTTGACAAATGATCCATCATTCTTTACAACACTGACAGTAGTTAATAAGGTTGTGGCTTCAGCCTTCATAAGAAAACATCAATTTTCTTTCTAACCCTCAACAACATTCTTGTAACTCTTGGTACTTCTACATATACGGTTTGCAAGGATCACTTCATGAACTCATTAACTGTATTGTGAGAATTCAAACTCAACTCCTTATCACGCTTGAAGTACCACCAAGCGGACACTAGAGTGATCGTGCGGGAAATATTTACGTTACAGGTGTATACGTGAAGACAAGTTACATTATATGAAAACACTTGGTGACCTCTATCGTGAGTCAACTATCAACTTGGGAACTTATGGGATATACATTGACTGCAAGGTGGTCAACTCCAAACAGCTACATTAACACCCACACAATTAGTGTCTCGAAACCAGTTTACATATGAAAAACACATTCAAGCAAAATATCTATCCTTGTAGGATCTACACTAGACCCTATAGTAGCATTCAACTCGAGTAACTATCCCTAAGTATTTCTTTCGATAGGCTATCCAATCATACATCATGTGATCATTTTCTGAATCTTGATGTCCTGAATGAACCCTGAATCCCGCAAAACCAAATAGCTCAAGGTAGGAGGAACTAGAATTCTTATGTAAGGTAAATTGACGATCATGGTGCGCAACGTAATCGTGAATTTACAAGTACACATGAATTCTGGCAAATTCTATTGTGATCCTATTTTTTTTCGAAACGCATACATGAAATATCCGCCTATCCTTCTTTCTGGTGGTTATAACGAATTCAGTTAACATATCGGGATTGCAACATAACACTCATCAAATTTCCAGCCATAGTTCTGGTTACCATGTGTTCATAAAACCCTCACGGTGTGACTTTTCACTTCACCAGGATAACTTCAAAGAGTTCTCAATGACCACAACAACAACAAGGAACACTCAAAGGATGCTTTGGATGCAAGAAGCCAGGGCACTTCAATTGAACCGCGCTGGTGGTAACAACAAAAGGAACGAAAGCAATGGTCTGAGGGGGACAAGCCTTCATGATCATAAGAAGCATAGAGAAAATCTCAACCTTGCCACAAGTACATATATGCTACACAAATTTTTCCTCTTGTGTCGTTTGTTACTGGAATAGAAAAGACCTTCAGATCTAATGAAATTAGTGAAATATGTGCCATAACCCCAACACCATTAGAGATTGAATATACTGTAGAACTAGCTGATGGAAAGTTAGTTGCAGTAGAACATATTCTCAAAGGATGTATTCTTGACTTGATAGGTCAGACACTTGACATTGACTTTATGCCTATTGCTTTAGGCAGTTTTGATGTAGTCATTGGCATGGACTGGTTGTCAAAACACCAGGCTGAAATAGTATGCCAGGAAAAGATTGTCCGTATACCTCTTCCACATGGAGAGACACTATATGTACAAGGCAAGAAGAGCAGTACGCCATTGCGTCTCATATCTTGTATGAAGGCATATAAATGTCTGCGTAAAGGTCATACAACAGTTATAGCACTTATAACTGAAAAGCCAGTAGCTGAGAAGAAGATCGAAGACATTCCAGTGGTTTGTGAATTTCCTGAAGTATTTCCAGAAGACCTATCAGGATTATCTCCTACCAGACAGGTGGAATTTCGAATCGACCTTACACCAGACGCAACACCGATTGCTAGAGCGCCTTATCGACTTGCACCATTTGAAATGCAAGAGTTATCTACACAACTGCAAGAGTTGTTGGATAAGGGCTTTATACGACCTAGTTTTTCACCGTGGGAAGCCCAGTCTTATTTGTTAAGAAAAAGGATGGGACTTTCCGTATGTGTATCGATTATCGTGAACTTAACAAAGTCACTATCAAGAATCGGTATCCACTACCTTGAATTGATGATGTGTTCGATCAGTTACAAGGTTTGAGTTACTACTCGAAGAGTGATCTCAGGTCTGGTTACCATCAACTCAGAGTCCAAGAGGAAGATATTCCAAAGACAGCATTCAGAACGCGCTATGTCCATTACGAATTCTTGGTCATGCCATTTGGGTTGACAAACGCTCCAGCAGTATTCATGGATCTCATGAATCGTGTTTGCAAACCTTATCGTGATAAGTTTGTCATTGTTTTCATTGATGACATTCTCATCTATTCTCAGACTGAGGAGGAGCATGCTGAACATCTTCGATTGCTGTTAGAATTACTGAAACAAGAACAATTGTACGATAAGTTTTTGAAATGTGACTTCTGGATGCGAGAAGTTCAATTCTTGAGTCATATAGTCAACGAAAAAGGCATACATGTTGATCCAGCGAAAATTGAAGCGATTAAGAATTGGGAAGCACCAAAGACCCCTACCGAGGTACGACAATTCCTAGGTTTGGCGGGTTACATATCACTTGCATGAGTTAGCTATTTACGATAAGTGCGAACATAGCATTACAAGTCCTTACATATCGAACCGTTTAGTGTTTGCCGTAGTGCAAAGCGTGGTAGTTGAAGATAGATCTATTGGGTTTGACAAACCTCACTTGGTAGATTGTAGGTCTACGCAAGTGTTTAACTAGCCAATTCAAACATTACTATTGTTTGTGCTAGACAATAGTGGAAAGGCAACCAACATTCAAACAGTCAGCTTCGGTGTCGACTGCTTATGTAAATAGTACAATGACTAGCTATCATGACTATGCAATGTGTGATTATGTGATCTGCAAACATAATATACAAACAGCTTGTTCAAACAATTGATTCAAACATTAGTGATTACTCATACAAACCTGTGTATGCACCAACTTTTGTGTTGACTTGATTTACATGTTTTCTCAGGACACAAAAGCACAAGTAAGGACAAGGATGGACTAGGATGTGGAGTCTCATGCATGTATTTTAATTTATATGTTTTGAATTTGAATATTTAAGACTTTGATTTGTAATTTACATTTTACAAACCGTTACGCTTGTTTTTGTTTTAAAACGCTTCCGCAAACTTTGATATTACAGTTTAGACCAAAACTATGTTTGAAAATCATATAGAGGTCTTTCGCTGTGTCTAATGACTGAGATCCTGGTTTGTCACGTCCCAAACGGTATGATTCCGTTAGTTGAAATTTGGGGGTGTGACAATTTCTGACTAGGGTATTCTACCATAATATCGGTAATGTTTATATATAGGGTATATATAGGGCAAATCCAGCCACTAACCCATCACTTTGTCAATACCTGATACCTTTCTCTAGTCAAATCCTATGGTAATTTTAGATGCTATTAGGGATATTATTTCAAATGATTGGTACTCGTATTGGTTTTGATATTTTGAGTTAACATGCTGAAATAAAGGTGTGATGAATAGGTTTTGATCTTAAAACTTTCCTGTTTTGTGACGCATCAAATGATACAGTATATAGACTTAGGATCTCAAATCTTAAACTGTCAAAATTGAATCATGGATTCTGATTTTAAAATTTGTGTCTTACGTACTAGAATGATGTTGGAATTGTTGTTTGATGTATTAGAATTGTAGGTTGAAGTATTGGTGCTATGAACTAGTGTCTCCCAATTATGAACTACCATGAGATCATAGCATTTGAAGAGTTTAATATCATATGTTGGCGATTACCCTAGGATGTGGATTTTAATGAATTGTAACGAAAGGTATAAGAATAAACTATTCGTCTTAAGAATTTGCTTTCATCTAATTTATTTGACTAGGAATGTTTGGATTAGTGATATTTAATGATCTTTATGGATGAATAAAACCCTTGATTGACATGGTGTATAAACACGCCTCAGATAATTGATTCTACCACTAGTTTTGACTAAAGAATAACCTACTTGATAATTAATTTTGAATTTAATATCACAGTCCATGAAAAAGCTTTTGATTCTACTCTGAATGTACTATTGGTGCTTATTATAGGGTATTCCACAGCTAACCCACTACACCACTAGCACTTTGAAGGCATACCAATCGCCTACCACTACTAATCTAAACTTAAAGTATTCATGTGTTTGAATCCTAGAATACAATTTGAATGAGTTTAAGATTTGGATCCAAAGTTTTCTAAGATTGTGTCCATTATCTCGTACAACAAGATTTACTAGGATTCACATGTACTACAAATTCTCATTACGTGTGCCGAAGTGGAACATGAATGATTTGATTTAGGATTACATAGAATGAAAACTTGTCTTATCAAAGTTATGATTTATGGGACGCATAGAATAACAATCTTCAACCATGTTGATTGAAGTGGTCTGTCTCGTGAAGTCGTCGTAATCTGTGACTCGATTTGCATTCACAAAGTTTTGTATCCACGTGACATTTGTATATTAAAGGATATTAAGGATAGTTGTGACATTATAATTACGATGATAAATAAATATCATGAATCATAAGCGTCATAACATAAGAGTTGGTTTTAAGCAAAAGAAAACGTGGAATAAGACATTTTAGAATGTTAGGTTAAGATGATAATGAATATCACCTAAGTTAAATGTTATAGAGTTTTTGTATTGTAGTCTAAATATGCGAATATGTGATGTGTGACATTATAGGACTTTAGATTAAAATGATAAAAGAATATCAATAATCATTAGTATAATGTCTTAGAAATTTGAAATTATAGTCTGAGTATATGGATATATGAAAATGAAAGTTCTACACATGTAGTAAAGTATATGTTTTGTGTCAGCTTAGTTATCAATGAGGTTAGATAAAAAGGATAAATGATCATCACTATTCATAGGGATAATGTCTTCGAATTTTGACAAAATATGTATAAAGTATGTGATATTATAATACCTTAAATATAGTAATGAATCACCATTATTAATCTTAGATATAATATCTTAGAATTATGATAAAATATGTATAGCGTGTGTGACATTTTTATTATCTTAGATGTAATAATGTCATCGAAATTTCGTGGTTTGTATTGAATGTTTAAGTATGTATCGTTGTAATACATAAGGTGTACAAATGGATAGGCTTCACTTAGCTATAGGTATAATGTTATAAGATTTCTTTGATTTGTATAAAATGTATAATTGTGTGACATTATGACATCTTAGATATAGTTAGGATCACCCTCACAAAATCATAGATGAAATGTCATAAAATCATAGTATAAGTATTATGGAATTTTTTTTTTTTATGATTTGTGACAGTTTTATACCTTAGATGAAATAAGGATTCACCCTTACTAATCACAGGTGTAAGGTGTCTATGCCTTGAGGAATGGTATCCAAAGTTGAATACCTTTGACATATTAGAACTTTGTAACTTGCGAAGATACTTTCATCGATAGTCCCCAGGAAAGCTAACCGGCTTTCCTAGACAAGATTCTCAACTAACGGTATTTCACCTTTCTAGTTAATACATGTCTATCTTACAAACTTAGTTCTAACGGGAATAACATCACAAAGGTTTACATATATATAGGGGGTGTCATAAAGAACGAAATGATCGTGAATCCTTAAGTCTACGAAGAGTCCACGAACTTGAGAGAATGTAGAAAGGTTCGGAATAGGAGTTTTAAATGAGAGTTTGAATTTAGAGTTTACTTAGGTTTATATAGCAAGGTTTAATTTTCACTAAAGGTCCAATAATAGAGTTCCTAATGAAGGTTCACTAGCAAAAGTTTATACATGGGAGTTCACCGAGCAAAGTTCATAATGTAAGTTCACTAAGAAAAAGCTCATAATGAAAGTTCACTAAGAAAAGGTCATAATGAATGCTCACTATGCAAAAGATCATAATGAAGGTTCACTAAAGCTAAGGTTCACTAACGCGTAAAATTTAAGTTATAAAACTTAGTTTAAACTATTACAAAAACTTAAACTTTATATAATAATAAACTTGTAATAATAATATTTTAGATTCATAAAAAGTAAATATAAATAAATAAATATATATATATATATATATATTGTCACACCCCCGACGACGGCGGAATCATGGGAATTGCAACGAAATGGAAATCAAGAGTGAATGATCAACGTAAATACATACAATAAAAAATTTAAGTCAACAACACAAGTCTTACAACATAATTCTCTAAATTAAAATTGTTACACAACCAAAAGATTCAAAAACTATGGCCTAAAAAGGTTAGGCTATACTAATAAATCTTTCATGTAACCCAAAATAAATCACAACATAATCTTGTCATTAAGGACCTGAAAAACATGAGAATCCAGTCAACTAAAAACTTGGTGAGACTCACAAGTTTTATAGAGTCGATAAATATTCGTTGGGATCATCTTCCCTTAATGATATGATATTTTTAAAATAATATGTCATTCATAAGTGTGATATGATGCAATCTACATAAGTCCACAACCAAACCTTCGACTGACTGCCCTTGGTTATTTAAAGTTTAGTAAACTCTCCCCAAGTTCATAATGTAAATGTTGGAGATATTCATTCATCGTGATTGACTCCATCATTAAGTGACTGTAGCTAGCAAGACTACCTGATAGATGAATGGGATGTCAACCCAAATACCTAATATTCAATATATGTCTACGGGCTCAAACCCTTGTGTTAATGGTTGTGTTTAAGAAGAAAAGTGATTTACAATAAAATGTAAATGTCTCATGCAATCTACATCCAACTAACTTATGTTTTAACAATAACATACATAACATAATGAATGAAATAGTTTATGTATCATGTTTTTCACCCCAAAGTTAAAATCATAAAATAGTACGAAAGGGGTTGTGAACTCACTGTTGAGTGGTGGTTTCTGTTTGAAGAACTGAGATGCTATGGGTCTTTACTACACAATCCCTACGATATTCAAGATTCCATACCAACACACTAATCCTTGTGTAACATGAATCTCAAAGTTATGACTCGTATGTGTTACTTTCTTGGTGGTTTAGTCATCAAGTTTATCCCCAAAGCTATTCTTTAGTTTTTAGTTGAGGCAAGTTAAGAAGTATTATTCCTTATTAAACTTGATATTTACTTCCCGAGTGCCTGATGTTAAGGATGTTAAATCATCCCTTGGTAGTTGAAAAAGCTCTAAGAAAAAAATTTAATTACATATGATACCCCTCTATATTATGTTTTATACATGTTTTTCATACACAAAACTTCTATCAACAGTTGAACTTTATCTGGTGTCAAGCATCATGTAATATACTTATGCCTTAATCAAATATCTTATGTCGTGAGATTATTCATATTTTGTTAATTTGGTTTCTCTGGTTTTGATTTCTTTTGCTTCATCTTGCCATATTTCATTATAGTTCTAGGCCACGAAGATACCGTTACCACTGTGGTTATGGTGGCAGTTGACTAGAGGAGACACGAGACACGGGAAGTTCTGGTGAGGTTGACATAGGCGCTATTATCTATCGTTAACTACGCCTTTTAAGATATATTAATTTTTTTCTTCTTTAAATTTTGGATGCTTTTTGATGAAGCATAGGTTATACCTTAAGTACGGTGCTTTAGTTGTAAAAGACTGCTTGTGATCAACAATTTTCTACAAAACATAACACAATGAATGCCATTTTATGGTGGACCCTGGGGGTGTTGCCGTGATGAGTCCCTAATGCGAGAATAAGTGTCTCCCTATTGGCCTTAATCGAATTAAATGACAATTTATGTGATAGGTTTGAATGAGTTCAACGCCCTCTTCTTATAATAGCTGAAACTCTTATAAGTTTAGGATAAACGGTGCACGCATATATAATGTATATATGTGTGGGACCTTAAGTGGCAAAAGTAAAAGTGCACTTATTTTAACGTTATTTTAATTATTTTGTGAAAATAACGTTAAAATCGTTGGAATGATCAACTTCAAACTATAACTTTGAGCCGGGACTCTTTCGGAGCAGCCTCTCTATGTATCTATCCTTCCCCCCAGACCCTACTGAAAAGTAGGAATATACTGGGTAAGGTTGTTGTTATTTTTTAATTTCTGATGGCATATTATGGTTGTCTTTCCACCGACGCCTTTTAAGGCACGTTCCTTACCTACTATAGTACTATGTAAGGACTTTACATTTGTGGTTTCTACTTTTTCTCAAATATGAGGATTCTTGTGATTCACGATTATCATTTATTTGATTGTGATCCTATGCTTTAAATGTATACAATGTTCGTTTATTTAATGAACTAAATTTGACTCCGCCACCTAGATGAAGCTTTTATGGGGTCTAGGAGTGCCCCTGACCCCTGCCTTTTTTCTGCTTATAATGGTCAATTTAGTTGTATTTCGTGGAAAATTTTTATAGATATTTAGTCCGGCTTCCTCCGTGTTTCTTCTTAAAATTTTATAGCCCTGGTTTAAAAAAAACTAAATCTAAACTAGTTTTTTAACAATACGTTTAATGGTTTAAACTTATATAGAAAATCAAATGAATATCTTCACGAAACTATTAAACTTAATTTATAAAAATGCTTAAGTTGCACCGGATAATTTGTAACATTCTTATTTAATATTTAAGAAAAAAAAAATGAATTAGAGACTTTTGTAGCCTTGCTTCATTGCAGGTACTCACCATTTCATCTTAAATATTTATGTCTTGTATGTTAAAAACATATTTAGTTTTTCTTAGTGCAAGTACGATTAGATATTTAAAGTTTTTAATTATTTGACCTGATTCGAATCAATGACTTGAATATATAATCCAAAACATAGCGATACGAAGAAAAACTGGGATCGTGATTTTCGGTCCTGTGAGTTTTTTTTTTCATGCTCCCTAAATGGTTATCACGTTTATTTTGTGGGATCTCAACTAGATTTTCCTTATTGTTTATTGTATGTTTTCGTTTGGCACCTTTGGGGTCTGAAGTACTTTGAGGGTAATTAAGGGTAATCCTGTTAGTTATGCTAACTAATTTTAGGATAAAGAAATCAAAATTTAGCATATTAATTTTATATAAATTCAAATAGGAAAAACTATAGAATATTATTTTTAAAAGAAAGTAACGACGACATATACCAATAATAATTAGTGTTTGAGTTAAAACAATATTGTTAAGTAATTGTGTTAAACATTATAAAATATAAAGAATTATAATAAAACAAGAATTAAAAAATAGTTCAAAATAAAATTATTATGAAGAATTCCATGAATAAAACAAGGCATTTAGTAGTTTTGGAGATCCAAAAATACGCAAGTTTGACGTGAATAACCGACACATGAAGTATTCATGTCGACTATTGACTCAAGTATATGGATATAAGAGCCATCTATGAGATTTTTTTAAAAAAAGAAAATCCGTAAGTATGTGATAGATATTTGATAAGTTAATACATAGCTCGATTACCTGAGGGCCGAAACCATATATTATACTTGAAAATTTTTAATATATATCTGTATTTTTCATTCACCGATCTCTAATAGTGACTCGTTTTAGTAGTTTTAGTATGTGCAAAATGAAAATTTTTTTTGTTGATATGCACTTGATGATATTCTTTATATTTTATATGGTATAAAGTTGTATAAAAATTTTGGACTTTAAGAAAAAAAACTTGCAAATCATAGCAGGTAGGGCTGACAATTTCAGACACGAACCTGTTAACACGATACAACACGACATTAACAGGTTTCGTGTTTAGCCTTAACAGGTTTCGTGTCTTTAACAGGTCGACACGTTTGGACACGATATAAATCGTGTCTTAACAGGTTAAAACACCTGTTAACCTGTTAAGATCTTTTAAAAACCTGTTAATATGTAAATATATTAATAATTAATAATATAAAACAATGGCCATGACCTGATGGATATTCGGCCATTCCCCATTTTTCACATTTCGAATTCCACCTTGAAGCCGTGAAGATTGAATTGCCGCCCAACAATCCAATATTCCAAACCCTAAAGTTTTCAGCCGTCACATCTGCCTCTTGCCCTCCTCCCATCGCATAGTTCCGTCATTGTAGCTCCTCCTATCGCCTCCTCCGGTCGCTGCACATCCTCCGGCGCTGCATCTCCTCTCGGCGCTGCACCTCCTCCCGACACTGCACCTCCTCTGTTCGCTGTAACTCCTCCGGTCGCTGAACATCCTCCTTTCGTTGCATCTCCTACCGACGCCGGCGTGCTGCATCTCCTCTCATTGCTCCCAATTGACCAGGTATATTTAACAGTTAGAATTTTGGAATTTGTTTGCTTGTGCCAACAGGTATATTGTTTTAAATATCGTGTCTCTAAACAAGTCTTATCGTGTAACCTGTTTCCAAACAGGTTCGTGTTCGTGTTTAAGAAAACTGACACGATTAGTTATCGTGTCGTGTTCGTGTCAACCCTTATCGTGTTCGTGTCTTATCGTGTTCGTGTCTTATCGTATCACAGGTGACACGATATGCCAGCTCTATTAGCAGGTAGTCTTTAACAAACTAATGACTTAATGAGTACCGTGAATCAACCACTTTATGAAACTGAGATTATTAATACTAGACCCGAACACGACCTAATTTTATCCATTTTTCTAAGTAATTTGTGTTATGAATCTGTTTAGTTATAACTACTGGAATAAATTACTAAAATTATATGCCCTAAAACATGTATACAAATAAATAATAATTTGAATGGACACCTTCAATTCAGGTGCTTTCTAACTCTTATTTTTCCGTCTTCTTATATTAAATTAGAAAACACGTGTTATTATCTTGATAACTATTATATTATTAGATATTAATTTAATATACTTTAAGCATGAAAAATAATAATTTATGACCTTAATTATCTGCTTTGAAACATAAATTTGTATTATGGATGGTTAGTATATCATAAACAATGTTTTCATATATTTATCAACTCTATTTTTAAAAAAAACTAGATTAATAATTTGTTCCATTTTTTTATCTACAAATTTGAATCCAAAATCTCATTTTAGCATAAATTAATTTATTCAATTGCTCTATAAAAATTAAATTAACATTACCAATTACTATCTAACTTGTTTCTTTAATTTATTAATTTATGTAATACCTGAATTTCCTAATCAAATAATATATATAAATTTGTAAAGCTTAAAGATGGTTGCTTCAATGCATATTTTAATTTTTTTTTCTGGGTAAATATCACAGGAAGCAATGATTTGAAAATAAACGAAGTGGTTGAAGATCTGATAGTAAAAATGGTGAACGCCACCATTAGGTGTCACTCACCGATCGGTACTACGACCAATATGAGAGAGGTACATCGCGTAACCTAGGGAAAATTGGGTGGTGCCGGGCTTTAAACCCTAGACCTCCACTATGAATTCTCACTTCCTTACCACTAGGCCACCATCTCTGGAACAAATCCTTAGCCTTTTGTTTTTTGAAGGATAGTGTTTTCGAATATTCTGAATATTCCATAGCGACAAGTTTATCTTTATTTAAATTTCGGTATAAATTTCTGTCAGAACCAAGTCGGTTAGCACTTCATTTTTCAACGATCCGGATCAAATATGACATATGTTTAATTTGTTTCTATTTAAATATGTTTTTGTGTTTGTATTTCGATCACTTATTCATTTTAATGATTATTTATAATAACTCGTATTTGAACTTGATTATTTCACAAAATAATTTCCACTTCTTTTTCGTTTCATGTTAGATTTGTCTAAATCTTTAAACAGCCTTTCAAAATTGTAGTGTTGTCATCAGTGATTTAAATATTGGTTCATGCTGGCCGGTATTACTTGTTAAACCGGATACTGCTCTTCACTCTAGTACGAATTAGACAGGTTATACAGGGTAACGTCATATAGATCATATTGCTGACAATATACTCTTATACCAGTTTGAACTTAATATAAAAATTACGGTTTAAAATTGGCAGCCCATGATGGACTAAATGACCTTGTGTTTGTTTATTATAACTTGCGTTTACAAAATATGTTCGATATGTTTATTTTTTTAAAACTTTTTAATTACATTGTTATTTACTTTTTAAATGATAACATTTGAGTAAGTATTTTTCTACACTCAAATATTCTAATAGATCCTACGATCCGGTTGTTTATGAAAGTAATAATCTTACATAATTTTTGAGTTTACATTGTATTTTTATGGAATTATAGAGTTAACTTGTTAGTCTGGTTAAACAATCTAGTACAACCCGGCATAACCGGTTAAACCATTCTGAACCCAATTCAGTCCAAATGAAAAACGGTTTTTAAAAGATTGGCGGTTGTGGCAAATAGGTTCAACAATTTACACCGAAGGGTTTCAAAAAATGATGTATTTGTTATTCCAAGTAAAAATGATTGTTAAAAGATGATTTAACTAAAAAAAAATAAAACAATTAAAGAAACTAAATTTACAATATGAAGATCAGGTTCAAGAAGATGATGATGAATTGATATACAACCCTCAAGTAACAAAAAATTATGAACTTTTATCAATTTTAACACCCAAAAACAATACGAATTCTAAACCAACAAATGTAAAGAATCTTAATAAAAAGAGAACTGGCTTATCCATATTTATATTTTGTGTTCTAAATTTGTAATTTTATACTAGAAGTATCCTGAACAATAAAATAAATATTAACATACCAACCTAAATTTAACAAAAGAATTGAAGATTTTGATCCCTTTTTATTGATATTAGCTTTAGCCTCTCTTGACTCTAGGTGCACATTTCGGGTTTTTTTAAAACCGGTTCCGGGATTTTTTAAATCGGGTACAACCGAGTCCGGTTCCTAGGCATACCGGTTCCGGTTTCGGGTCAGTTACACGAGCTGGAAGTCATACCCTATGTTAGTCCCAATCTAGGATCTAAAATCGATATCAATATAATCAACACACGTGAGAGTGCGGAATGATATCACGTGTGTGCAAAAGAAACAATAATGATGATCAAGATGAAGAACAATGCAAGAATACTATTCCAATGCACTCGGTTTCAATAGAACCGACTGGTACACCCAAAATCAAGAGCCACGAAATCAAAAGAGAGAAAAACAATAATAACAAGCTCTAACCCTAATTATGATCAGAAAGGGGTTTATATATACCCATACATGACACCGGCCTTTCGGCCCATCAAACCTAATATCAACATCAAACAAATTTGAGAGACCTAATACTTACAAAAACTCGAGAACCTAGAAACATCAAAACTTTAACATTCTCCAACAATCTCCCCCTAGTTTTGTGTTTCTTCAGCACTCTTTTCCTTTGCTGTCTCATTAGCTTCACCACACTTAATCATCAACGTAGTAGAATCTCCCTTGCCTCCTGACCATGCTTCATTCTTCAAAATGACTCGAACATAAACCACAAATTCCAGTGCATCCTCGAAATGATCTTGATCCACTTTCATTTCTTGATTGTTCAAGAACTTGATATCTTTTTCACTTAGACACATAAGATCAATTGGATCATATAATGTATGCTCCACTTCTCCACAATTGATAATTACTCCATATGTTTGTTCATCAAAAGCCCAAAATTTGAAATTATCCAGAATTCCTTCAGGTAGATCAGGTAGAATAGGAACCTTTTTCGTCCAGTCTGTGGCTGGCCATCTTACCTCAAAAACATCTATATCAATGGGATTTCCAAGTGAGTTTGTTGTCTTCTTTATCTTGACCGATTTAGCAAGAGTCATGTCAGAGAAGCCCTTTCGAACATGTTGCTGTAAAGAAGTATAGAAGCTTTCTTCTCGCTTATTCTTTGTTGGATTAAAGAATCTTTGTCTTGCCAGCTCCACCATGTCTACTATTGTCAATGACTTGAAAGAAGATGGATGATCATAGTACTCAATCCGTTTGGTCAACTTTCTTCTTACCCACCACAATTCTTTGATCTCATCATAACCCCAACAAACAATCCCAGATCTATCTCCTTCATAGTTGAAACGGCCGTCTCCCACATCAACAACGAACCTTGTAGGCTTAATCTTTGTAGCATCCCTAGCCTGTTGAATAGTTCTTTTGATGATCATCATGAGTTCTCTGGATTTTGCCAAACTAACTTTGAATCCAGTCTCACCTGCAAAATATTTTCTTAAACCTTTTTCTCGGCTTCTGTTAAGCTCATCAAATTCAGCTCTACTCATCTCTGACTCAGGTTCAACTGCAGTTGATGAACTAGACTCATCAAGAAATTCACCCTTGAATTTATCTTGTAACTTTTGCTTCATGTCCAAGACAATCGCTGACAAATGTCCCATATTTGTCTCAAGATCCTTAATCTTTCTGTCTTTTGCTTCATTCTCAGTCTTCAATTCTTGTATTAACAGGGTGTGAGACAAGGAGTCTTGTTCCAATTCGAACACTCTACTTTGAAGCTTAACCATATCAATTGGCTCATCAACAGGTAGTATGTTCTTTCCTTTATCTGGTTTATTTCCCGTTTCTTCAATCAAAAAGGAGTCATAATCCACATCTTCAGTATATGAAGAAGGTCCAGCAGAACACTCTATAGATCGTGATACTGGTTCAGTTGGTTGTACTGTAATAATCGGCACTTGTATTTCTGGAGTGATTTCAGTTTCTGTTTCTCTCACAACAATCACGGGTCTTGGATCTCTTCTTCTTCTTCTCTTTCTTAGAATCAGATCAGCAGCAGCATCAAGTGGTGGTTCTTGATCGATAAGAGAATATGTAGGAGGAGGATTCCCTACACTCTTCTTGACGTGCTCAAGCAATGCTTCCAGGTTCTCAGCAGTAAGCAAGTTCATTTGCTCAAAAGATTCAGTCTCAACTGGCTCCATCTCTGACTCAAAATCAAAGTCCATATCATGTTTATACCCAGTCACAACATCCTCATACTCTGGTGGCTGTACCATATAAACATCATTATCCGAATTCCTGAAACCCAGGACTTGTACATCATGTTCTTCTTCAATCATTACATTTGGAATCTCAGCTGCTGCATCAACATCTACACCTTCCATTTCAGCAAATTGTCCGAACTTCTTTAATGGGTGTAATCCTTCAAACTTGTACTTACCACCTCGATTCTGCATTATCAAAGGAAAAGTTGATTCACTCAACATCTTCAAGTCTCGTGTCACAGTTCCTCTTTGCAAGTTAGGAAATCTCTCATCAAAGATCATTTGTAGAAATCTGGGATACATCATGAATTTTTCTGATTTGCTCCCCCTCAAATTGCCCTTCATTTCATTTAGAATGAACTTCGAGAAATTGAATCCCAAGTTCATGGCGAGAGCTACAAAGGCTGATGTTTGATCTTTGTTTAGCATGTCATAGGTTCCTTTGTTTCCACTCATGCTTACCATAAATACATGAGCTATGTATCTCCAGTAAGGAGTCAGAATTAACCGGGTATGGCCATTTTTTTTACATTCTCATAATTAAGCATTTAAAGAACATAAATTCCAATTTTATTTATTTTAAACAATTTACAAACTAATACATAAACATTTAATTAACATAAAATTCATTTTTATATTTTTTATAAATTAAAAACAAATACATAATTCTAAAAAAAAATTAATTATACAAATTTATCTAAATTTACTCATAGTATATGCTTATTCTTCACCGGAGCTATTGTTCAACCGAATCGAGCTAACTTCGGAGTTTCTATTGTTAGGTAAAACCCGAACAACAAGAAGGTCGGTAGAAAAACAACCTTCTTGTCCAATGGATGAATGTGATTGAGCCATAGTAAAAGAATAAGAAAGATTAAGAAGAGAGTGGACAAAGTTAACACGAGAGTTTTTGCGTTTTGAATGTTCTGGTTTGCTCTGAGAGTCGTGAATCAACCAATTCATCAAAAACCTTTATATACTAGCTTGGAGGGGTAAAATGGTCAAGAAAAGTCGAGAAAAATGGTCAAAAACGTTAAAAAAACGGCTATATCTTCGAAAAAAACGGCTAGAATTTGAATAAACGGTAATACCTGGTTCCGGGTCTCGTTTTTTCGGGTCGGGTCCGGGTTCAGGTACATATCGGGTCCGGTTCCTGGTTCTTGTTTGGGTCCGGGTCCATATCCGGTTTTCTTGTGTACCTCTACTTGATACAACTTTCCCATTGAAGCTGAAACAAACCTCTTTTGATGATTTTATGAGGATTTTGGATGGGCCACATCCTATGGAAAGGCCTAGAAGAGATTTCGCAGGGTTTAGTTCATACTTCATAGTTTTGTTTGGAGCAGGAGCTAGTAAGCCCAATGAGCATCAATGGGGTTTAAACTTTAAATAATAGGGATGGGGGTTTTCTTTACAACTGAAAGTAGGGTTGTAAACGAAACGAACATTCATTGATGGAATTAAAGTCTGGACCCATTTCTAAAGGTTATTGTTAAACAAGTTCAATTACTCAACAGTTTTACTAACCTTTGATGGAATTAAAGTCTGGACCCATTTCTAAGGGTTATTGTTAAAAACCTCATTTGTATTTTGATTTTTAGTTGACATGAAATCAACTAAATCATTGATCCAAGACTCCAAGTAACAATCAAATGAACAAATCTTACTACGATAATAAACAAAACTCATTATTGTCACTTGTCATATTTTTTAGAATAATATTGCTACATGTCATCTTATTATTATTTCCTTTAATTCTATTTCTTGTTAAATAATTATATTATATCTCATATTAAATAATTATAATATTAATCATTTTATTTACCTTTTTTCATATTAAGAATTATAAATAGTTTTAAATTAACTAAAATTTAATTTTCATTAAAAAACACATTTATAAAGTTTATAAAATATGTACTTTTTCTAAAAATTAGAATTTTCTTATAAATTAAGAAATATTTAAAATCATTATTTTTAGGAAATTAAAAGTTTTATAAAAAACAAGTTTTCTTAAAAGATGAGTTTTTTTTGAATGAAATTAACCATAAAACTGGGTTAAACAATATGATTTTTATAAATAAGTGACATTTTTAAAAAACCCAAAGTTATAGAAATGATAGGAAAAACTATACTTTTGACATAAAAAACTATATGAAGTTTTCAACGTCAGTTTAAAAATCTCAATTGTTACAAACTAAGAAGGTTAGATACTAATTCTTTAGTTATTAAAGTTTTTAATTACTGGTCTATTACATGAAGTACTTGTCTATACTTACTTTAATCATTTTATACCAAAATATTGTTTTATAATTCTTAAATTTTAATTACTTACTATTTAATATTTTATAATCAATCTGTGTAATACACAGGTTAATAATCTAATTAATAATACAAGTAATGACACAATAATATAATCAGTAATTCAAGTAATATTCTAATAACTAATCAATAACTCTATTAATAATCCAATAAACTCAAGGAACAAAAAAGAAAAATCAAATCAATTAAGGTTGTTAGATTGCAAACCTTAGGAGTGAGCGATGAGCCTTAACTCGTTAGGAAAAGAAAAGAAAGAATTTAGGCAATCGGGTTACAAACCGTTTGATAGCTCGACCCTTTGTTCGAGTCCCTTTAAATT
Organism: Mikania micrantha; assembly: GCA_009363875.1. Taxonomy (NCBI): domain Eukaryota; kingdom Viridiplantae; phylum Streptophyta; class Magnoliopsida; order Asterales; family Asteraceae; genus Mikania; species Mikania micrantha. Next base: position 55,944,235 of record CM018693.1, read on the forward strand.
TGATTTCCCTCGAACGAAGACAAGAACGAACTTGCAAGCCTTACGTCCAAGTCCCTTGTATTAATCTTCACAGCTTCAAGTTGAAGTCTTGAAGACAAGAACGACACCGCATCACTGACTCTGAAGACTGAGGCGACCCTTCGACCTTTCCTCCCATCGAATTCGATTCCAGCTGATCCTTCGACCTCGACCAATTGTCTTTTTCGTAGTTTACCATAATTCCCTCTTATCTCGATTGATTGAAAATTGGTACTGTGTTGCAATGGTTACAAGCCCAAAAAAATCAAGTTCAAAATTAATTACGATGAGCCATCAGTTTTTTTTTTTTTTTTTTTTGGTTTTTGTTTTTTGTTTTTCAAATAAGGCTCTAAAAAAGATGGAGGCCCTAGGCAATATCTTAGGAAATTTTAAAGACGGCCAGCCACATTGTTGATGTATTCTCAAAACTTAAATCATTCTATAATTCCATAAAGAATAAAATGTTGAAGTTTCAAGAATTTGTAAGCAACAAACACATACCTTATCGTCATGCATTTTAACGATAAATATAGGGTTGGCTACGTGATGTAGAGGGAAACACAACATAAGAAGTCAAATGCTCGTAAAGTATGTACTCATGTAATAATATTTATTCAAGTAACATGTAAATGTTTTTTTTACATTTGTATAACGTTATATTTTATCCTTCTCATAAGTATTATAATTTAATGTAGATACAAAACATTAAAACCAAGGGACAAATTGTCTCATCATATTGAGACCATGTAAAATATATGCAAAATATAGGTCAAATAATACTTGTTCAATCATATTTTTATCTCTTTTTCTGTATAATACTTTGGTTGGGGTATTTATCAGAGAAGATAATGTATTATTTGGATCAGATTATTTGATTCTAAAAATTTATTACTATATCTGAAGCACGACCCGACTAAAATTAGAGGTAATCAATCCAATTTGAATAAATCAATATAATGATTTGGATCGAATTGGAAATTAAAATAACCTGAATAACAATTTTCCTAATTTTTGGTTCCTATATATATTTTCCTACTTTTGTTTTTTATTATTAGTTTAGAATCACCATAGAATATGCAAAACCAGAAAATACAAAGTAGTTTTAGTTTTGAACACAAATCAAAGTTCCATATTTATAAAACATTCTAAATAAATTCATCTTAATTTATTAAAGCTAAAATAATTAATCATTGTATTCAACAAGCACATCAACATGCTTCCTTTTCAATAAGCAAAAAGAATTAACGATATCATTATCAATTTAATTACGCATACATAAAAGTAGGAAATTCTATTGTTCAACAACTTATTGCCCTTTTTTTTCGGCTACTAATTCACTAACAAATTAGTTAAATGAAAAAAAAAAAACAAATAAACTTATAACCAAAGTTTTCACAGCCTAATTGGACTGGTTGATCCGGGACCCAGGATGACAAGTGGCTCAATTAAAAACATATGGGCTGTCCTCTACTTAACCGGCTAGTTACACTCTAAACCAGGTTGGACCAGTAATCATATTTAGCCTGAACTTTTTAAGGTGGTGTTTGTTTTTCCCCAAAAGATCTACTCAGGTTCTTCTGTCTGAACTGCGTAGACCACACGTAGACATTGTCATTTGTAAACTGTTTTTATAAAGATGTTTATTAAAAAACGTTTGCACGAGCTCTTTTTAGTACAGATTTGGCCTAGCCACTTTTAAGATCTTCTAAAGTCTGTGTAACACCCCGACCGATGGCGGAAACGTCGGGATGCCACGAGGGATGTGTAGATTGTTCACAAGCTCATGGGCATCTAAAGGTATCATCACATAACATTTAATTCAATTAAATTAATTACACAAAAATCATGTTCGTCATGATTTAATTACAATGATTACTCAAAAGATATAGCTAAATTAATTAAACCCTAATCTTCATTGATCCAGCTAATTTAGCTAAGTCTGAGACCCTATGTGATGAAGTCCAAAAGATATAGAGCTACCATGCTCTACCTACTTCTCTTCATTTCCTGAAACATGTAGAAAATCAAGCGTCAACTACGGGAGTAGTTGGTGAGTAATCATAAGTTTTACTTATTCCATAAAGGTTTATAAAAGTTTTAAGAATAACTCGTGTGAACATGTAAAGTAACATCAATCTGTATAACCACAACAAACACATCAAGTCAAATAATCCAAGTAATAACAAGTAATCAACCAACCACATTCATTCAATCTCATCCAATCACATCAATTCAACAACCATCCTTCATCACAATATTCTCAATATAATATACCGCGGAGGCCTCACTCAACTCAAACAACGGTGGAATCATCGCGGAGGACCGTAGTCATCTCAATCAACGATATTCCTAATAATCATAAGTATCAATATTGTGCACCGCGGAGGACCGAAGTCAACTCAATCACCAGTGGAATCATCGCGGAGGACCGAAGTCAACTCAATCAATAGCAATTCAATCATCACGGAGGACCGAAGTCAACTCAATCAACAATGAGTCACTCAAAGTATACCATCCCATATTCACAATACATATAAAAAATAATCTCTGTTCCACACTTGTTATATCAAAATCATATTTATTTTGGTATACATGTTTCACCCCCGAGTTTAAAGGCAAAAGATTTAAAAAGGGGGTTATGAGAACTCACCTTGATGTCTTTTAGTTTAAGATTTGCAGAACGCACGCTCGCGTCGGTGGAATCAATTATGACTCAACAACCCGTGTTTCATACGTTTAGTTCTCATAAATATATGTGTTCTATTATCATAAGATGTCCAATGTGTTTAACTTTAACTCATAGGTGTGCCATTAACTTAGGTTAATTTACCTAAGTTATAATGAAACACTTGATGTTCTATAATTTATCATTATTTAAAATACAAGTTTAAACTTGTTGGTTTTAAAATAGATAGTGATGATTTTTAATTCACAAAAATTTCATTTATGTTTACTTGTTTATACATACAAGTATTGAAAAAAATGGAAATTCTTGGAATATATACGTACGCACATGCATGCATGGTTCCATGCATGTGTGGTCTACATAAGTTCAGAATGTTTAATTGTTGTTTAGGGTTAAAGATCTAATTACATTATTCTTGGTGCTTCATTTACATGACCATCGATATTATTTAGTTCAAACCATCCTAAGTATCTACCGATACTATTAAGTTCGACAACTAGTATCGAAAGTTAGTATCGAAAAAATTTTCCATTAGAATCGATGAACATGTTCGATGCCCAATATCGATCACCATTACTATTGACAGTTTATGATCGAGATTAATAGGTTCGGCCATCTTAGTATCGACCCACATCCTTCGAACTTATTCAGAAATGATCGAACAATATCGACAAGCAGTGTCGATTAACAAGTTCGACAGATACTATCATCGACATTAATAATGTCGATGTTACATTAAGATCGATACTATTGCCGCTGGTCTTGATCGAACCTACCAAAATCAATGATGGCAACCTTCAACTCTTTAATATCGATGGCCCAATGTCGACAGTGATAGTTTCGACAGGTGTGTTTAGTCGAGACTGTCAATATCGTCAGTCCTTGTGTAGACTTTAACAAATTCGATATTACTATTCATCATCTTCTACCTCCAACTTTCCAACTTACAGGTTAACTATAAGACCTTAAAACCTTTATATTTTGTTCGGTTATGATGTTTTCTTGTACAAGATTCGTTTGCAAGTCTAAGGAAAAGCACCGATTGTTGTTTTCATAAAAACCCAAAAGAAAACTCAATATCTACCTAGAAATGTCGGCTAAACTCTGAAAATCTTCGTGGGTTTGTGTTCTACTCGATTATAGGAACGATTTGGGACAAGAATCACCCGAAATGATGAAGAAATGAGAGAGATATCCTAGTGAGAAGTTTTAGAGAGAGAGAGTTCCGGATTTGTGTTTCTAGAGAGAGAATGTATTTGTGAAAAGTGAGGGAAAAGAAGAGATACCAACCTTTTATAGTCCTAATCATTCCTGCTTGCTCGGTTACGTTTATTCATACATTAATAATTTTATTTGCTCGGTTTTTACGTATTTTGTCCTTTAAATACAAAACGTTTATAAAATGATTTTATAAAAAATCTTTTAAGGTGTTTATTCCTAGTAAACGTTTTAAATTCTTTTTCTTAAATTTAAATATCGTAATTATTATTTCGGTTATCTTGTTGAAACGCGTTACTCACGTACGAATTCATAAAGATCGTCGTCTTTTCGAATTCAACGTTCGCATCGTATTCCAACTCGATTTACAATTTCTGAAATATCATTTTAGAGTATTATTCTTAATAATTGTATTCGTGTGAATCGTCACCCATGCGAATACATTATTAAGTTAACATTTCTGAAATAACATTCATATTTAATTTATACTCGTTACATCACCATCGCGTAATTATTTTCCCATATCCTTTCCATTATTTTAATTAAATATGTTTATCAATTATCTGTTTCCCAATCCTCAACCTCACTAAATCATATCACTAACACATCCATGATAGACCGAAATAAGTTTATGTATAGGGCATACGTAGGAGCCGGTCGCAACCTATCCAACCGCCGTCCCACCTCCATTTCGATAAACCATGACCATGTGTCCTTGACTATATTTAGTGACCAACTAGAAACCTTTAACAATTCCCCAACAATCTAGCTCATATCAAAATAAATCAACTGCAATAAACGCTATGGTTCAGTCTAGTTATATTTCAAACTAACTTCCCCATGGTTTATGCGTAATACTCATATGTTCTCATCAATGTATACCCATAATAATATCATCAAACAAATTCAGTTATCAAATTATCATAATAGGTTCTATCAATACAAATGTTTATGTAGAGACATACCTGAAACACAGTGATGTTGCAGTCTGCAAAGATCACCAATCACCACCACCACCATCACTAACCACCCATCCTCCACCACTTGTCCACCACCACCTCTGTCGGCCACCATCGACTGTCACCATCACCGTCTGCCACCCTCACCACCATCACCACCACCACCGTTTGTACACCATCACCAGTTTATTTTAACAGTCAATAGACGTAAAAGACAAACCATCTCCTTCTTGCAGATCGTAGAAATTTGGTCCACCTCTTATTATACAAATGTGTGTAGATATGGACCACAGACTACAAACATTTTACGTTTTAAAAACGAACACCACCTAAATCTAATCAGGTTGAGTTTTGCATCAGTGGGTGTGGGTTATTTTATAAAAGGAAAGCACCTACAAGTGTTATTTAGAGTCTTGATGTGGGATATGTAGAAAATGAAGAAATAAAGAAGTATTCTTTTATGCATGTGAAATTCTTATTATATCTTCGCATATCTTTCTTCAAAAAGACCTTTAGGGAATTCAAATATTAAAATAGGGGTGTCCAAAAAACCAAACTGTATTTATAATTGAAAAAACCGAACCGGATTATGAATTCATTTTCGGTTTGGTTCATAATTTTATCATAATTCTGAATGGAGGTTTTCGGTTTGGTTCCTAACCGTATCCGAATTTCGGTGTTTGGTTTGGTTATCAATTTCAATTTTAAATTAATCATCTTGTTAATAGTATATAAAGTTGAATTCGGTTTATTCGTATCAGTTTATTCGGGCTTTAACAGGTTTATTTAGTTTTTAATCTGTTTATTCAATTGAATTTGGTTTATTCAGATAAATTTATTCGATTTTTAATCAGCTTATTTCATTTTTAATCGGTTTATTAGGTTTGTTTGGTTTTAACCGAAACCAAATCAAACCACTTCTCAAATTCGGTTCGGTTTTCAGATAAGGAAGAAGCTAAAAACCGATTTTACCTGATAAACTGTTAACTAAACATATGATCACCCCTTATTTGAAGGGCCTGAAACTAACTTCTTTTACATTAAAAAAATTACTTTTTTTTCTCTTAAATAATGTGTTTACAAACGGTTCTTTTTAGTTCTATAGCTTGTTGGTTCTCATTTGAATAAACCCATATATATGCGTATATAACCCAAATTTTGTGCCCCCTTAAAAAATGGGCTTGGGATGGAGGTCGGGTTTGCCCCTCCCCCGTGCCGCCCGTGCTTTTACAAGCACTACAAGTATTTTGTTACATATGAGTACATCCAGTAGGAAGCTTACACACACATAGACTAGCCAAACAACTAACACAACATAACAAATAAAACCAAACAAAGACACTTAAAAAGCCCAGTAGCCACCAACTTGGTGCAGGTCACGTGCCCTACAGCTGGGCCTCTGATGTGCATATGGTTTTCATGTGATTGAACTGTTTAAAGTCATGTTTTTATGTTTATTTCATATGGAGCGATGACACTTTGAGATATAATTGTGATTTTCAGGTGAAAACAAGTTAGATGGATATTCGGGGATGTTAACGAGGCGAAAAGACTGATAGACGAATCAGAATTGGTCGTGAAAAATTCAGAACTTGGAAGGCGCATATCTTGAGATAGAGAAGTTATGGAATCCATAATAAATGAAAATTGAGTTTCTCGATGAGACGAAGCTGATGGGAAAGTGAAACTTGGCGTAGGCGAGGCCCAAGTCATCGTAGGCTACGCCCGAGCATAGGCTACGCCCAAAAATTCAGCGTTGGCAAAAAAATCTCTCCGTTCTGATGGGGTCAGCGTAGGTTACGCCCAAACGCGGAAAAAATGGGTTTTTAACCCTATCTTTGCCATTTTAAAGATGCCATCTTTCTAGGTCGAAAGTTTAGGTTTTTGGTGGCGATTTTGGACGAAAAAAATCAGTTTTTGGGTGGCTCTAACTTTTCAAATCACATTTCGATTCAAGAATTAATCAATGGAATCAAGCATTGAAGATCAAATCTCGATGATGCAAGGCTAATTTCTTCGTAATCGCTTACGGGTTATTAGGGTTGTAAGTGAAACATTGTTTGGATGTTAAAGTTAGGTTTTTGATTGTAAAATTGATATGATTTTGGTTCGGTTGATTTAAAAATTATATATTTATGTTTTGGTGTTTATGCATTTTTCAGCGATTTGGTTTTCTTGCATTGTTTTCTCATTGGTAACTATGTGATGCTTTAGATATGTGTATTGGTAATTGTGTGAATGAGCAAATCATAAACGTTTGTTCCATCATTGTCACTTTAACCGAATCGATTAACAAAGTCATTTTTATGTGATTTCAATCTAAGTTTAACTTACATTCATTGTGGATCTTGCAACCTAAAACCCGGAAGTGATTACTATTTTCATTAATTGTTTTCAAAGTAAAAATTAAGTTTGTTGCTTTTAAACGATTCTCTTAAATCACTTCAATTCCAAGTTTAAAATTTTCTTCGTTTAATGAGTTTGTTAGTAACAATTAGCACTTTCCACTGATTCCCTGTGGAAATGACCTTACTTACCCTTGCTATAGTCGTAGGTAGATAAGTCCCTACTTATAAAGTGTTTTTTTATTGAGCTAAGACACCTCGATCAGCCTTCTCATTTTGAGGCTTCCTTTGTAACATCCTAGGCAATCCCACATCGGCCGTGAACAGGAGAGATTCCTGTCTCATAAGTAACGATCCGCCTCTTACATCACCAACGCGTTTTTGGCTTAGCTGGCTGTGGAGCACATGAAAAGTTCACAATTAAGCGTGCTCGTATTACAACAATCTAGGGATGGGTAACCTCCATGGGAATTTTTCACATGGGCAACCGAAGGCAAAACCGTGAGTTTCAAGTGGGCAAAGCGGACAATATTGGTGGTAAACAGGGCCGGATGTTACAAAATGGTATCAGAGACATTCATGTTCTACATGGAATGGTGGGGGCAAACCTCATAGAGAATGATAAGTCCCTAGGGGGGTGTATGTAAAATCCTAGGCAATCCCACATCGGTTGTGAACAGGAGAGATTCGTATCTCATAAGTTCAATCTGCCTCTTACATCACCAACGTGATTTTGGCTTTACTGGCTGTGGAGCACATGAAAACTCCACAATTAAGCGTGCTCGGATTGCAATAATCTAGGGATGGGTGACCTTCCTGGGAAGTTTTCACCTGGGAAACCGAAGGCAAAACCGTGAGTTCCGAGTGGACAAAGCGGACAATATTGGTGATAAACGAGGTCGGATGTTACATCCTTTACCCACATATCTATGTGTCACACCCCCATATCTCATCACCTGTTGATGATGTCACTGATAACTCTGTGAAGGTTGCGGAAGCATAGTGGTGATGTCTCATAGATGGGGTTCAACTTTACTTGAACTAGTATCACAGCACACAAGATTAACTTAAAACAATATATTAAAAGAATAATGTTGCTATATATTTTTGAGCACAGGTTTTTCTGGTCAAACCATTAGTTAATGTTCACAACTTAAACACACTAAACATCCTGAATTACTTAATTACAAGTGCCTGATAGTGCAGTTTCTCATATGCCATCACTCTCTACATGCAAAACTTTGTAAGTTTAAAAAGTTAGCATAAAGCTGGTGAGTTCATACAAAAGACTCGATACAATATGATATGTTAAGTGTAGTCAATTACACACATTGACAGAATTGGAATAATCATGTGACCCATATCTAGTTCCTTTCCTACTTAAAGATATGACAATACCCAACGGTAATCATATGTGCCTCATTATAACGTATGGACGTTGATTTTGATATTGGAAACGGTAACAAACATTCACACCAGGGGAGATGCAATCCTCCCAGCAAATGGGGTTGTCATCCCGATAGTACTACCATTGTTTATTTGTTCGGCCGCACATGGGTTCACTAGATACAATTCTTAAGAATGAGGACTTTGTGATATGTCACTTCAACACCTACGGTTATCCCATGATATCCCAAAGACGATACATAGTTATATAAGCATATCATAAGTTTAAGAAAGATTTCATAAAGACACCTCGATGTTTAGAAAACATTGAAAATAAAAGGGGTTGCATGAAACTCACCAGAAGTGTTGAAGTCAATTTTTAGTGCGTAGACTTGTGTTTGTAGTTCAATTATGCATTAGTTAAGGTTTTATAAGTTATTTGCGTTTTAATTTGCTTATTAGGTCTTCCTTAACGTTCAATGTCAAGGACTTTGCATCTCAAGTCATCAAACTGATATTAAATCCTTAATCAGTTTTCTTAATTGAATATCACACAATGTATGATAAAATGGGAATCTATAATAATTTAGGTTCCTATTGAGAAGTTGATGACTCATTGAATTAATCAGAATGTCCTCAGATTAATCAAATATGTATTGTTGTTGATTATATCACCGAAACAGTTTCTAATTGATTTCTAATCTAGGAATAGTCAATCCTTGTTATTAATTATTTAGATATCATGAAACATAGAAATATCATATTGGAATAGGTTTAATAACCATATTCAATATACTAATATGACTGTTAACATGAACATCAGATCGTTATTCCAAGGATTATCTTAATTCCTGTCATTAGCTTGAAACACTTGGATTTGATCTAGCATTTCAAGGAATGATCAAGTTAAACATAACCATTGTTATGATCAAATGGTTAAAACCATTATGATCTATAGTATGGTTTCATGATAACCGGGCATCATAACGGATCAAAACAAGGATTTCACCGTTAACGTATCGATTTCTGTATTTCTATCTATTCATAGCCATCATCTAAGAAATAATCAACAATAATAACCATTGCATTACGTTCTAAAACTAGATTTAATCCATACATTATGAAACTACTAGGAGAAGTTGAATCGTTACCCGTTCGAGCAGATTTTCGGATGAAAAACGATGATCTAGTGTTGTAGGATTGTTCCCCAGCTTGATCTTGATGTTTTTCTAGCTTAACAATTGAGTTTTGGTGCTTCAGAATTGAATTGTTCTAGTTGTGGGTGTGTAGGTTCGACAGGAGAGAGATAGATTGTTTTTGCTTGAAAATTTGATGTTTCTAGCAACTTATAATCGTCAACCCTTCATCACGTACCGCCAAGAAGCCTGAAAGGGGCTTGGCATACCGTAAAGAAATCCGGAGAATTTTAGATATTTTGGGCTCATCGCGTATAGCCAAGAGGACCCAAAATGGTCTTGGCTTACCACGAAGAATCCCGGAGTACAATATTTTCCAATTTTAATTGTTTTTACTATTATGGAGAATCGCGAACTCTGTTTTTCACACAGTTTTCACCCACGTTTCCGATTTCTTGCGTATTTTCTAAGCGTTATGAAAGCACGATCATATTATTAGCATGGATTTAAACTTAATTGTCACAGTCTCCCCCTGTTACAGAAATTTTCTCCCGAAATTTTGGTGAAGACTTATCTATAGACAATCGTTTATGAAAACAAATGAGGATATTGTTCCTTTATATGATCCTCACATTCCCATGTATATTCAGGTCCACGTTGAGAATTCCATCTAACTTTAACAATTGGAATTTGGCTTCGCTTCAGACTCTGACCTCTTTATTCATTACCTCCACTAGTTCTTCAGTGAACTAGAGTTTATCATCAATTTGAATTTCTTCAATAGGTACAATCAACGATTCATCCTTTAAGCACTTTTTTAGATTTGACACATGGAAGACATCGTGAATGTTACTAAGCTCAAGAGGTAATTCAAATTTACAGGCTACCATTCTAATTTGTTGAAGAATTTTGAATGGTGCTACAAATCTTGGTGACACTTTACCTTGTTTCCTAAATCTGAATATGTCTTTCCATGGTGAGACTTTTAACATGACCCTATAAACTATTTGAAATTCTAGAGGTCTCCGATGATTACCCACATAACTCTTTTGACGATCACGAGCTGCTTTGATCCGTTCTTGAATAAGGGCGATCTTGTCTGTAGTTCCTTGTATAAATTCTGGGCCAGTGATTTGACTTTCACCTACTTTCGACCAACAGATGGGAGATCAACATTTGCGTCCATAAAGTGCTTCAAATGGAGCGCATTGAATACTAGTATGGTAGCTATTATTGTATGAGAATTCAACAAGTGGAAGATGAATATTCCAGTTACCTTCGAAATTAATCACACAATTTTTTAGCATATCCTCATGTAACATCAGTGCCGGAAACGTAACCGGAACAGTAACTTGTACAGCAACTCAGGTACGAACTATGTATATTACATGTGTGATTATTAATCATTTGATGTTGAATACATAACTATTACACATAGATTTCAGAAACATATTTCAAATCCATGGTTTAACAGTCAGAATTATATCTGACAACACAGAAATGTCGTGTGAATGTTAGTTAGGATTTTATTATGCATAGACGTATGTGAGATTTCGCAAAACAAAACAATAACGGACGTCGTTACGTGAATATCAAACTGACGGAATATTCGTGTGGGTGACGATTCGCACGAATATATCTGAAAGTTTAACGTTCTGAATGATGTCTGATAATTAGAAAATCACATCGAAAAGTGTAGTTGTCCTCGTGTTTGAACGGGTGACGATCCGAACGAATACGAGCGAAAACTGTATGATTCGATTTAAACAGATAAATTTAACGTTTTCAGAAATTTAAAAAAATAAAAAAAAGATATATAATTAATTTACTAGAAATTACCACCTAATCTAATTTAGTAAATTTTACTTTTAAATCGAAATGTTTCGTAACGATAACGATCGAAAACAGACGCTTCTACGCGAAAACGAACGAAACCGAGCGAACCTGAACAAGTCGCAACGATTAAATGAATCCAATGTCATTAAATGCCATTAAACTCCAATCACCTACCCATTCTCTCTCTATTCCCGTCTCACTCTCTCTCTACACTCTCTCTCTAAGATTCAAACCCTAAAACCCTCAATACTTCACCAAATTCCGTGATTTTGGTGTCAAAACAACCACAACATCTTGTAGATCGTGAAAGTACAAAGATTTCGAGCTTGGAACCACCGAAATCGAGGTAAAATCGAGCTCAAAACCCACGATTTTAGGGTTTTCTTCCTTGTTTGAACCACTCACCATTTTAGCCGGATCTTGACCATTCAAACCCTTAGAAATTTGCACTAAGTTAGTTTGGGATAGTGTGGGAACTCGTGAGGCACCTTAAATGGTTCACAATCTTGAAAATGGGACCAAGAACACCTTGACAGCAGCTCGTATGAATGAGCATCACCTGATGCAGTTCGGCCGAATAAAATGGGCGAGCGAATGAGCTGGGAAACCGAATGAAGCAACAGGCAAATGGCTCATTCGGGAGGTCTCATTCGTGTGGTGCTTGATTAGTATGGTACCCATTCGTATCACAACTCATTTGCCATTCAGAGCCTTCATTCGCATGACAATCTTCCTTCGTTGGTATTCATTCATGAGATCCTATTCGCACGACACATAGGGTTAAGGATCTCCATTTGTGCCACGGTTTCTTCCTCGTTCAGATTCTCGGAAGTTCATGCATGCAAAAGATACTTACTTGTATCTTGGTTTCATGTGTCAAAGAATCAAACGATTATAGGATTAGGTTATATAACAAACTCACAATGGGAAAAAGGGTTAAAACCGGTTTGATGACTTTTGATGTTAAGGGTTTTCAAACACAAATTTTCCTAAACAAACTTAACATATAAACTAATGCTTTGTATGATCTTTGAGATATTTAATACATGAATATGTTCAGGAACTACTAAGTTAAGCTATTAACCCCAAAAAGGTTCTAAAGTGGCTACTTTGGAGTGATATCTCACTTATGGAACAACGAAACAAATTGTTTTCAACGTTCGATGGCTCTAAACTATTTCAAACACATTGATGCAAGTATTAGCTACCAAATGGGATTTAGTTGAGAACACAAAGAAACTCTAGGGAAAAGTCAAGAAAATGACTAAGTACATGGGTTGGCCACCATGAGTTAACTCTTAATACTTAGATATTCTATGCAAGTGTAAAACTAACTTAGATAGCTCGAATTGAATAATCTAAGGCAAGTATTACACAAAGATGAACAACGAACTATGTGTAACAAAGATCTAAGGAAAGGCTTGGAGTAATCAAGTGAGATTAACTTAAGTCTAACATGTCAACTTATATTTTCTTAAAATAACTTATGTTTTAATTGAAATGAATTGGTTTATAAACTTCTTTATTTAAATGTTTAAAATAACTTAAATGATGTCTTAACTTAATATTTTGTAACATGAGGTTTAAATTTTAAATAATGTAATGTAAATCTTATATAAGTAAGGTTTAATTGTGACTATGTACTGGAAAATGGTTCATAGAGGGTTATTAGTATAGAATGGTTAGAAAAACATAGAAACCCATTAGCAAGTATGTAGGACACATAGTCGCACACCGAGACCAAAACCCTATATACGTTACCTTTCGAACACTTATCGTATTCAAATCATAATAAATCAACCCAGGTACTGAAGATACTTAATCTACAGACAACGAGCACGCATATTTGTTGTGAATCATTGCATAAGTAAAACAGGTGAGTTCATTGCCCCTTTTCTAAACATTTTTGTTTTATAAACGTGGGGCTGAGAAGCATGCGTAAATTATTTTCCTTGGATTATATTTACTTAAATGCTTTTACTTCATATATGTTTTACATGTATAGTTTTATCCTAGATTTTGTCTAGGTAAACCATTTGCAGGTTTTCAAAATGGGTTATCTATTTATTATGAGTAGATAACTAATCTAAAACAAAGAACTATTTTCAACGGTCAATTTCAAAGAACTAAAGATCTAAAACAAAGAACTATTTTCAAAGGCCTATTTCAAAGAACTAAAGATCTAAAACAAAGAACTATTTCCAAAGATCTATTTCAAAGAACTATGGATCTAATTTCAAAGAACTGTTTCCAACGATCTATAATCAAAGAACTATTTTCAAGGGAATGTCTGGGAAATATCGAAGATAGCATGTGCCAATCCTGTGTTTCAAAAGATGTCCTAGCTAGATTGATTGAATATGGGACGCATGTTTGATGATATTTACAGTATCCCCTAACCGTTTTCCAAGGAACATCTGGGAAATAATGAAAGATAACATGTGCCAAAGAACTAGCGAACTATATGAACAAGGACGAACTATGGACGATCTAGACGAACTATAAAATCCTATACATCAAAAGATGTCTTAGCTAGACTGATTGATTATAGGTCGCATGTTTGATGATATTTACAGATTTCCTCAACTACTAAGAACCTTGATTGATAGACTAGTCTACTCGAGTATGACCAAGGCCCAATATTTAGGTCTTAGATTTTATTAAATGTTTATGTATTTGTTTACTTAAGCATTTAAATAAATGTTTCTACAATTACTATGGCTGTTCATATGTATATGACGAGCTTAAGGAATCAAGGGAATTTCCTACATTTTGTTGAAACTAACAAGAACTAAGAACTAAGAACTGGTGTGTTGATAAGGAGGAATGAAACGCTTAATTATCATTGACAACAATATGTTATGCAGTTTGGTATGTGGTGGGCTGGCGGTAAGGTTGACCCTACGTATGCCCTATACATAAGCATACTTGGCTGGATAATATAGGTGGTTGTTGATGAGGTTAAGGTTGTCATTGCGGGTGTTCAGTGTTAACAAATTTCAGGTTGTTCAAATGTTGTGAATTTAATGCATGGGATGAAACGCTTAATTATCACTAAGAACAATATATTATGTGGTTTGGTATGTGGTGGGCTGGCGGCTGGGCAGGCGGTAAGCTTGACCCTATGCTTGCCCTATATATAAGCATACTGAATTAGATAGTATAGGTGGTTGTTGGTGAGGTTGAGGTTGTCATCTGGTCAGGTTTGTACACATTCATTTTTACACAAAACTATATGAACTCATCAACCACGTGTTGACTTGATCTTTTTGCATGACTTCTCAGGTGACGAACTGGTTTAACTAAGAAGATCGTGTTTTTGACTAGGATGCCCAGATAGAGGACCTAGTATTTTGGACGTGCAAATTTTTGAACATCATTATACAGATTATTTTGTATATCTTTTCCAGATACAAGATTGAAGAATTATGATGTTGATAGTGGATTTACATTGTTAAATTATGAACGATACTGATGTAATTTAACTTTGTAATTCTATTTCATTTAGTATTTTCTCGTTATATATCATGTGTAATATAAACAATCTGATCATCACGATTATCATCCCCGATATCATGCCCTGGGACCATTCCGCCAGACGGGACACACGATCCGGTCCGCCGGCTCGGGGTGTGACACCTCAAGGGTTTGATTTGTATGCTTTGTTTGTGCATTTGTTTGTGGATGATAAGTTGTGCTCATAATGATTTGCGTGCCCAAAGCATTTTGAAGAGTTTGCCAAATTCATGATATTAACCGACTATCTCTATCTGAAATGATTGAGATCGGTACTCCATGTCAGGGTACAATCTCATTGGCATAGATTTAGCTAATCGATCCATGGAGTAATCTTCCCGAATTGGCAAGTGTTGGAAAAATAAGGACCGAAGAGCCTCAACCACACACTCCAACCTTTGAATAAAACCACTGTGCAGCTTAACAACAGAAGAACAACCGCAGACAATTTCTTTCAACCACTGAGATTCATCCTTGGAACAAAATCGCGGATCATCCTTACCTTGGAACACAACCGTGAAATATCCTAGCCTTGGAAGACAACAGCTGAATCAACAATAATAACCGCGGATGCTGATCTGCGGTTTGAACAGTGATCACACAACAACTACTTACAACCATGGAAGAGCTAAAGACTGAAGAACCACTAAAGACTTAAGTTTCTGTTGTTGTTGACTTTCTATCAGTTGTTGTACAGTTTTTTTTGTATCAGTGTCTGTAACTTTGTCAGGTGTTTGCGTAGGACCTAGATCGAGTCTAGAAACAAGTCAATCTGATAGATTACCTGCTCAACAGCCACTAGAATAGTGCGGAATCCTATTCTAGGGTTTTCCAATCGAGAACAACAGCAAAAGTGGTGATCCAAAGATGAAAGATGGACGTTTGATTGTAAATAGATCACCACTAGCTATGATTCGAACTTGGACAGAAGAAGGACGCTCAAAAACCCTAAGGTTTGACACTGGAGTGAGTTGGGACGAATGAGGGCTCTTCTGAAGTTAGGGTTGAAATGATTTGAACTTGTATATATAGGCAGTCGACATTCGGCCGAATGAGAGGCTGAAGCAACTCATTCGGCGAATGGCATCTGTCGAATGATAATTCAGTCGAATGAGTCATTCGGCGAATGACTCATTCGCTGAAATGAGCCATACTCTGGTTTCATTCGCCGAATGACTTCATACGTTAGAGTCATTCGGCCGAATGAACCAGACTCATACTCAATTACATAATCAATCACATCAACCAATAACATAAACATATAACCAATATTAAACATTAAGAACAATGTAAAAAGACATCTTCCATTAATAATTTCAACATTACTTGATTAGAGTTTACAAAATTGAACTAGGGACATTACATGTATCAACAAACTCCCCCTTGGACCTAGTTCAACTCTTGGAAGTGTCTTTCTTCAAATACTTAGCCGAGATCGCTTTCCAATCAGCTCCAGTGTGAACCTTTAAGCATATGCAGATTCGGATCACTCTCATAAACTGAAGTGCCTGTTCCATATCCTGTACGTCGAAGAAAATCTGGTGACGATACAGTGCTATAACATCTTTGTGGGACAAGTTGGTCAACCACATAGTATCAAAAATCCTAACAGTCTCCCACTGTTTGTCTTTGCACAGAACTATTACAGCCTCACCAGTTCTCCCATCATAGTACCACCATCGGAAGCCCTCCATAAAGTTCTGTCGCATCTTCCGTAATGGAATCTTCTTCATGACTTTAGGAGGAAGCCACTTCAGGATGACTTTATGCTTGCGGGTATCTCCGTCAATTTCTGGCAAATAATAACGTTCCGGCTGTTGGGGCTGGAAGTTTACCCACCTTTTCCTGTACTCGTACTGTATCTGCCTAGAGAACCAGGCAGACATGCCAGAATCCTCACTGTACAGTAACTTCAGACGTGCTAGTTGATTTACTTCAAAGCCTGGCAGTGTCTTGAAGTCGTGAGGGTGCTTGAAGTAATCGATCCCCCTTTCTCTCTTCACAGCATAGCACCCGAGATCATGGAAGTATGCCCAGCTCAGGATTTGACCTCTAGCTTTGTAGCCTTTTGTTCTGTAAACTTTCTTGTGCGTTGCTGGCATCTTCTCGGTGCTTTGCTTCTTTAAGACCTCCCAATAGGTCTGCCATTCCTCTTTTCTTCTCTTTTGGTCATCTGCTTCGGCTTTGCTGGCTTCGACTTGTTCCTCTAAGTATCGGACCAGTAGATCTTCAGTCTCTTGATCAAACTGATCAGTAAATATCGGCAACTCAGCCTCAGCAGATGTATACTTTGGGTACTCTTCTTCTGTGGTGTCTTCTAAGATAACTTCGTCAATGTCATCAAAGACTTCAGGCTCCGGTTCATCAACGATAGGAACGGAGGTATCATCAGTGATCACCTCGTCCGAATTAAGCCTGAACAGCTCAGCAATCTGCTCTGTGGATAGGCAGTGAATAATTTCCCCTTCCTCTTTGTCATAGCTGACCGAGTGCTGTATAATGCCCTGAGCGTCCAAGATCATAGTCACGTCTCATCTAGCTGACGTCTCAAGGGCACAGCTTCTACTTCCTCGGCCGCTGTGGGTTCATCTGTCTGTGCAGGAAGAGATGGAGAAGAGGCTTTCTTCTTATCATTGGCTCTCTTGGATCGAATCTCTGATGAGGGAGGGGCCTGGTCATCATCGTCATCATCATCAGTACTCGATGAACCAGAAGACCCATTCCCAGATCCGTCCTTGGCCTCATCATCATGATCATCATCATCATCAGACTCATCGTCTTTGTCTGAGTCTTCATAGTCAACCTGTTCCTCATCATACTCTTCTTCTTCGTCTTTGTCTACTTTGTCTGAATCACCGGAAGGAGCAGCAGAGCCTTCAATTCTAGGAGTACTGTCCTTGAGACTGTCAATCTGATTTGCCATTCTGGCGTTCTCAGTCTCTAAGGACAGTATCCTTTCACTAAAGTCAGTGACTGTTAGGGCGAGCTGATGATGTTCGTCTATGTACTTTAGCAGCTGCTGCTCTTGTTGAGCAGTCCTGGCCCTCAAATCAGCCCTCTGGTCTGCTGCTTGAAGAAGCAGAGTATCCTGCTCTTCAACTCTCTTTGTGAGCGGAGCTATAACCAGCTCTTGCTCTTTATTCTTCCTTTCTTGCTCCATGCTCCTCTCCATCAACCTCAAGACCATACTGTTCAGTGTACTCAGCTGATCTACAACTGACACAGTAGGTATAGAAAGATCAGCACGTGAGATGGAGGGACCGGAGGATGCAGCAGTGTATACAGGAGCCAGGGACACAGAGGTGGTAAGAGGGGCAGCATCGGCATGAACGTGAATTACCCTTGACCTGGCCAGTGAAGAAACTGCAACAGCTGCTACTGATGTAACAGTAGTTGCAGCAGCTGTTGACAGTTCTGACCTCCTCTGGAAAGAGAACCTAGATCTCTTCCCTCTCCCTGCTCGGGAAGCTGTCGGCTGGGAGGTATTAGGAGATGTAACTGTGATAATAGGTGCAGAAGAACGAGGAGGAGGAGAGATATCAAACTCCGGAGTAAAGGAGGGATCAGTAATTTCCTCCATCTCTGCCTCACTCCTTTTCCTCTTCCTCAAAACCAGCCGACTTCCCACCATTACTCTCTCGTAGTCATCATCATGAGTGGCTTCAGACTCAGAACTGGGACCAACAACATCACCACCTTCACCATCACTAGAATCCTCAGACTCATCACCATCTCCTGAGGAATGTGGAACTGTAACATCTAGTGGAGTGGTCACTGAGGATGTAGTAGTAGACAAGAAATCTAAATCCATCAGTGAGTCGATGTTCACATCCTCCTCTGCAGCTACGGTGGTACTAACTCCTGCACCAACAGTCACAGCTGTTGTGCTAACATCAATCAAGCTCACACCAACCGAGCTATCAACCACCCCACCAGCTGCAACACCACTAACACCTGCACCATCTCCACCTAACACATCATCTCCATCATCACCCTCTCCTCCATCATCTGGAACAACAATGTCTTCAACGTCTGAGTCTGACTCATCGTGTCTCCATCTCCTACCAGCAGGAGCACGGTAGTCAGGCCTAGAAAGATGGCCAAACAAAGATCGAGAGGCTGGCTTCCTCTCCTTGCCTCGATATGACATCACCCTGTTGAGGGTTAAGTCATTCATATGTTCCAGCTTGATCACATCGGCACCAATCTTCGGCAGATCAGGTAACTGAGCATCTATGAGCTGCTGCAGAAACCTGGGATACATAAGGAACTTCTTGTCTCCCTTGAGAGTCACGTTCTCCTTCATGTGTGTAAAGACCATTTCTGAGAAGTTGAAAGGCCTGTTCAGCACAAGAGCCACGAAGGCACACTGGATCGTCTCTCTCATGTCATCAAAACCACCCCTCCGGGAACCAAGGCAGTGGATCAGCACGTGTGCCAGGTATTTGAACTGATGTGACATGAAAGCTTTGTTCAGAATACCGGCACCAAGGTCTCCCTCGTACTTGCACCGCATGAAGCAGCCCCTGACCAAGAAACGGTCTAAGAGATAGGGCTGATCAGGAGCATCTTGGAATCCACACACCCTCCTGATGTGCTCAGCAGAAATCACCACATCCCGACCAAAAACCTTGCCCCGAATAACTGTAGGCTCGGCCTCACAGTCAATATCAGCAGACTCCCAGAAGTCCTGCTGATGAGAGCGATAAGGAGTATGAACCGTAGAGATAGCAGTGAAGATCCTCGAACGCCTGAGAAATGTAATGATCTCAGTATAGTGCCTGGCGTTCGGGGTCTCGAGGTCCAGATGTGCACAGATGTTGTTCTTCGTAACTGATTTGAGTCCAGCCATTCTGAAAAACAAATTAAAACAAGTTAAAACCAGTCAGATATAACAACAAGATGAAATCAGATGAACTTTTGAATTTTAGATCTCAACAGTCTGATATGCCGAATGACAGATAATTCTGGCGAATGAGCACATTCGCCGAATGTCATTCGTCGAATGAGTTGCAAATAGCATTCATTCGCCGAATGAGACATTCGAATGAGAGTCATTCGTCGAATGAGTGTCATTCGCCGAATGAGTGTCATCGAATGAGACATTCGTCGAATGTGAGTCATTCGCCGAATGAGCTTCAACGAAAGAGAGTCATTCATCGAATGAGTGTCATTCGTCGAATGAGACATTCGCCGAATGGCGTCATTCGGCTGAGATTTGAATTTTAAACCCTTGTTCATCCAAAAATCAAATCAGTCAATAAAATTTGCATACACACATTCAGAATCGACCGACTAACAAGTTTAAAACATGACTTTTTGGGTTTTAAGATCGTTTTGACAGTTTATTTCTTAGGCGATTTCTAAAACCCTAGAAATCTAAAATCTGTTCAGTTCTTGATGATTTCACGGTTGGAAATCACTGAGATTTGTTTCCCCAGTACCTGAAATGATATGGAAACCGAAAGTTAGAAGCTGGGTCAAAGACAAGCACTAGAAATGATCGAACGAAGGAGAGAGAAGGTTCGGGCGAAAGAGGGCTGAGTATTTCGGCGAAAGAGGTTTTTCAGATAAAAAGTGTCTCATTCGCCCGAAAGTCTTTATTTATAGCCTTGTCTCATTCGCCGAATGAGACAGGCGAAAGGTCGGATGACAGACACCCACATTCGCCGAATGACACTGTCGAATGAGACATTCGTCATCATTCATTCGCCGAATGAGAATGTCGAATGAGACAATCGACACAGCTCATTCGCCGAATGAGACTTACTTAGTCTAGTTCATTCGGTCGAATGATTCATTCGCATAATGAATTCATTCGGCCGAATGTGTGAGTTTCACACTTCATTCGTGCGAATGGAAATGTTAGCATTCAAAAACACAAACTTTTTCAAGATTTTTCATTTATGAGCATCAAATTTTTGACAATTTATGAAGATATGTCTGGTTGATTCAGGATTCAAATGTGAAAGACATCTGAACCTACAAATGATCATCTAAACGAAAATTGAAAATAGAAAATCTTTTTGTATTTTTCTGAATCAAAGACTACAACTGTACAACTAACAATTAAAAAAATAAGCACATGTTTTTGTGAGAATGGTCTACTAAACAAATAACACATAACTCTAATCATATCACATCAGCTTTATTGAATGTTTAACCTTAGACACATTGGTTTTATGATACGATTACTGATATGTTTGTCCAATTTTAAACCATACAATACATAACAACTAAACATACTTGATAATTACTCATGTTTTTTGATTGAGTTCCCCATTTCATTACACCATTAAAGATCAAAATCAGTTTATAACTCATCTCTGCATATCTTAATACCAGTCATCATAAATTCAATAAGACTCAAACTTTATTATCTTTTTGTATTTTTCTTGTTCTATCCAAATGGATGGCTTCAGCTAGGTCCGTCCCAGCAATATGGCACATGTATGGAATCGAACTTAATTTGTTTAAGTTTTTCTTCAAGCTTAATACCAGCTTGTTTTTCTTTTTCTTCAAGCTTAATACCAGCTTGTTTTTCTTTTTCTTCAAGCTTAATACCAGCTTGTTTATTCTTTTTCTTCAAGCTTAATACCAGCTTGTTTATTTTCTTTTGTTTGAAACCTCATTTGATTCCATGATGACCGGTGTATGCTTGATTTGAGTCAAAAACTATTTCTTACTTAATTGGTTTTATGAAACAGTTCCCACAAATCAGACTTTCTAAGTTATCATAAGTTGTTTATCTATTTTGTAAAGTCGGCCTATCAGTACATCCCATCATAATTCTCTTGTGTTTTCATTTTACACATTCACTTCTGCTTTTTATGACATGATAGATTAATGCATTATCTTTTAAAGGACGACCATCTCAATTTTTAATTTTTCAGATGTTTTTGGTTTTTCAATTTTTTAAATGTTTTTGGTTTTTCAATTTTTTCGAATATCTCCCCCTAAAAACCTAAAACAGAAAATCTTTTTGGGTTTTTGAAAAATAAAATAAACTATACAAGAGAGAATTGAAATGCGATAAGTAAATAAACAAAAACGAAAATTATCTAAGAAAAAGTTGATGATCATTTATTAGATTCAGATGCAGATTGGATTCCATCTTTTTGAAAAACACCATTAGCCGATAACAGATATAAAAATCTGGATTTATCAAACGCTTTTGTAAAAAGATCGGCTTTCTGGTGATCTGTGTGAATTTTAACAACATCGATTAATTTCTTTTCAAAACAATCACGTATGAAGTGATATTTAATGTCGATGTGTTTTGTTTTGGAATGCTGAACAGGATTTTTAGTGACAGCTATGGCGGCAGTATTATCAACATAGATAGGAGTGTTAGAAAAATGTAACCCATAGTCCCTGAGTTGCTGTTGTATCCAGATGATTTGAGAACAGCAACTAGCAGCAGCAATATATTCAGCTTCACAAGTTGAAGTAGACACCGACGTCTGCTTCTTGCACTGCCAGGTAACTAATCGGTTTCCAAAGAACTGACATCCTGCCGATGTTGACTTGAAATCTCTTTTGCATCCACCATAGTCTGAATCACTGTATGCAGTTAGCTCAAAGTTATCATCATTAGGGTACCATAGGCCAAGATTCGGTGTACCCTTCAGATAACGCATAATCCTTTTGACAGCAATCAGATGAGACACTCTTGGCTTTGATTGATATCTTGCACATAAGCATGTGGCGAACATGATGTCTGGCCGAGAAGCAGTAAGATACATGAGAGACCCAATCATTCCTCGGTACAAAGTAGCATCAATTAACTCCCCCTTTTCATCTGGTGTAATCCCGTGATTGACAGCCAGTGGGGTACCAGCAGGCTTTGCATCAGACATACTGAAACGGCTCAGTATATCCCCAACATATTTGGTTTGATGAATGAAGATTCCTGCCTCAGACTGATCTACTTGTAATCCCAGAAAAAATTTCATTTCTCCCATTGAGCTCATCTCGAACTTCTCTTTCATAACCTTTTCAAAATCTTTGCACAGATCATCATTTGTAGAACCGAAGATGATGTCGTCCACATATACTTGCACCAAGAGTAAGTCTCCATCCTTTTCTCGTATGAACAGTGTACAGTCAATAACACCTCTTCTGAACCCGTTGTTCAGAAGGTGTGTGGACAATGTTTCATACCAGGCTCGCGGTGCTTGATGTAATCCATATAAGGCTTTGTCTAGTTTGTAGACTTGGTCTCTATGCAATGGATCCTCAAACCCGGGAGGTTGACTTACGTACACTGTTTCACTTATCACACCATGAAGAAAAGCACTTTTTACATCCATTTGATAGACTTTGAACTTTTTGAAGGATGCATAAGCCAAGAAGATACGAATGGCTTCAAGTCTAGCAACTGGTGCAAATACTTCATTGTAATCCAATCCCTCAATCTGTCTGAATCCTTGAACCACCAGACGTGCCTTGTTTCGCACTATGATCCCGTGATCATCTTTCTTGCAACGAAGAACCCATCGAGTGCCAATGACTTTTGCACCTTTAGGTCTGTCAACCAATTGCCAGACACCTAACTTTTTGAATTGCAAAAGTTCTTCTTGCATTGCATCAACCCATGATTCTTCCTTGAGAGCTTCAGTGACAGTACGCGGTTCAACTTGAGAAATAAAGCTGGAAGGAGCACAAAAGCTTACATCTGCAAAATCAAGAATGTCAGCAAGACCACCTGAAGAAATCTGACTTCGAGTCTTCACTCCATCCAAAGGACTCCCAATAATATTTTCTTGAGGATGAATACGATTAATTCTTCCAACAGGATGAGCTGGAACCTCAACCTCAGGATCTAAGTTATTCAGATTCAAATCCTCAAGACCAGGTACAAGATTATCAACTGGTTCAGGAGCAGCTGGAGAATTGTCATCTGTGTCTGAGCTGTCATCATTTATCTGTGTAGTAGGAACGGATGCAGATGAAGGTTGAAAAGTTTCATCAGGTGCATTCTGTGCATCATACAACATCTGAACATCAACATCTTCATCTGAATACATGGGGGGCATATTGAATGAATCAAAAAGACTGGAATAATCAAACATCCAATCTGGCCCTTTTCCAGGTGGGGGCATAGAATATTTCTGAACATCAACATGGTACCACTCCTCCACATTATGAGTTGAAATGTTGTAAACTCGTTTATTTGGAGTGCTATACCCAAGAAAGTACCCTTCTTCCACCTTCTCATTGAACTTGCCCTGTTCATGTTTCTTCAGCATAGTGCATGGTGCACCAAACGGTTCAAGATACTTAAGATTTGGCTTTCTATTATGGAGCAGTTCAAAACAAGTCTTCCCATGTCTTTTTACAATTAGTACCCGGTTCAATGTATAGCAAGCATTTGCTACAGCTTCATTCCAGAATTGAACCGGCAGGGAAGAATCAGCAAGCATGGTTCTAGCAGCCTCAATCAATGTCCTATTTTTGCGTTCAGCAACACCATTCATTTGAGGAACATATGGAGCACTAAATTGTTGCACAATTCCTCTTGCATTACAAAAGTTTTCCATGTTGTGATTTTTGAACTCCGTTCCATTATCAGTTCGAAACTGACGAATCTTGAGCTTATAAAGTGATTCAAGTTTGGTAACCAAAACTTGAATGCAATCAAACGTTTCTGATTTCTCCTTCAAAAAGAAAACCCAAGAGTATCTGGAATACTCATCAGTGATGACAAGACAGTATTGGTCGCCAGCTATACTCTTCCGATTCACTGGACCAAATAAATCCATGTGGAGAAGCTCAAGAGGAACATTGATTGAATGAAACTTTTTCAGCTTATGAGACTGCTTAGATTGCTTTCCCTTCTTGCAAGATACACAGATATCAGACAGCTTAAAATTCTTCAAGCTAACTCCCTCAACCAGACTATTATGAACCAAATGATTCATTTTGCGTAAACTCAAATGACCCATCCTCTTATGCCAAAGGACTGAATCTTTTTCAGTTGCCTTTGTCATAAAACATGAAGCTGTGGAGGATGTAGTTGAAGCTGTGGCCATATTGAGAACGTACAAATCTTGCTTTCTTGGAGCAGACATCAAAATCCAATCTTCAGGGATCTTAACACCTTGCTTGAGAATGTAACATTTTGACTCATCAAATAAGACCTTGTACTCTTTGTCACAAATCTGAGAGACTGACAGGAGGTTGTTTTCCAGCTGTTTAACATATCTGACATTATCAAATGAAACTTGTCCATTTGTCAGAATTCCCTCTCCTGTAATAAAACCGCCTTTGTCACCGGCAAAAGCAACATATCCACCTCGAACTGCATTCACATTGGTGAGCAGAGAAATATCACCAGTCATGTGTCTGGAAGCCCCACTATCAACGATCCAGTTGCTGTTAACTCCAGCTTTTGGGGCAACCTGCACAATAAAGAGACAATTAGTTCACTTTGGGAACCCAAGCCTTTACAGTCTTGGGTTGACCCATAGAGTCTCGGATCCAAACATCAATCCATTTTCCATCAGGAAGAGATTTATCTGAAATAAGTGGAATAGAATGCTCAGATGATTTAACTTTCCAAATTGCGTTTTTATCAAAAGAGGTTTTCAGATAAATGGATGATGATTTTGCTTGGTTAACTTTAAGCACACTTGGAACATTCAATGTTTCCAGTTTTCCTTTACCCTTGTCTAAAGTTTTAATCAGAACTGGTTGTTTGGCCTTTGTTTGAACAGGCTTAAGAACAGATTTTACCGGTTTTGGTAAAGCAGAATTTAATTTTCTGAAAGAAACAACCTTTGGCCTGATCAAATGAGGACAAAATCTCACAATGTGTCCAGACTCACCACATTCAAAACAGACTTTGTCACCTTTTTTATGAAAATGTTTTAAATCAGAAAATGGTTTTCTATTTGATTTAAAAGCATTTGTTTTCTGACTATCTAGATCAAAGCCCAAACCCTTTGTCCCTTTGTTACCAACAAAAGCTGATTTGGTAACACACTTAGCTTCATATTCTTGTGAAGCTTTAACAAAGCTCAATTCTTTGTAAATCTTTGAGTTGCAGATTGGGTCACCTTTCATGACAACAGGAGTTTGATTCCGAGGAGTACTATACTTAGGTGAATAATCTGATTCATCCTCGGAATCTGAGACCCAATCTTCAACAACTCCATCCACCCGAGATCCCTCAGTCTTTGATGAAATCTGATTTGTACTCAGATCAACTGGATCTATTACTAACGGAGTAGTAACTTGAAAATCCTTAACATCTTTGTCATTTGGTGTATTGACAAAGGTGTTGAGAATAGGTGGGGGACAATTTTGATAGTTAACCTTTTCCTTCCCATGTTGATCAGTACCCCTACTGATCATGTGCTCAATAATATAAGATGAGCTTTCATAGCTCTTGAGCTTCTGACCCAGGGTCTCATAGTCACACTCGACTATGGCTAACTTTTTCTTAATCTCATTAATGGTATTGAGATAAGAAGTGATAGCATCTTGCTTATTCAGCACTGCAATCTCGGCTTCATGCAATTGTCTGTTTAAAAGATCAATTTTAGCTTGAAAAATTTTTTCATTAGATTTTAAAATTTTGTTAGCTTCAATGCATAAGTCGAGATCATTCATCAAAGCACTGTTATGTGTCTGATAAGCAAGGACCTTACTTCTAAGATCAACACAATTAAAACACTCTGAATGTGAAGATGAACAATCAGTGTATACCTGCTCTGACTCTGATGAAGCAGAAGAGTTTACCATCAAAGCAAATTGAGTAGAGGAGTCATCAGCTTCTGCATCAGAATCTTGAGTGTCTGAATCTGTCATGCTATCTGATTCTGAATTTGAGACTTTATCATCATTCACCATTGAGTCTTCCCGAATGCTTTCCTTACTTTGATCTTCAGATTGTTGAATCTCAGCAATACAAGCTTTATCTTGTTCTTCTTTATCAGCATTGAATCTGAAATCCCAATTCACCCCTTCATCCTGTTGAACCATTAAAGCTTTACTTGCAGAGGATGAAGATCCAGCTTGAGAAGGAGAATCAATGGGAACTAATCTCCTTTCTGGATTGGCAGTGGAGGATTTCTGATGCTGGAATGGATTCTTGTTGCCTGCTTTCTTCGGCTGTTTGCACTGCCTGGCAAAATGACCCTTCTCTCCACAATTGTAGCATGTCACCGATGCCATATCAAATCCAAACTTAGACTCCTTGTTTAAATTGATATCCTTCCCAGTCCTCTTGACAAACTCCTTAGCTCTCCTAACCGCACTTGCCAACGCCCACATAATGTCAATTCGTTCCATGTCATCAGGATCTATCTGAGAATAGTCATCATTGGTCAAATAAGGATTACCGATCTGACCAGCAACTAATCCATCATATGAGCTAACCAATGTAGACAAAAGACCCATATGCTCTTTTGCAATCTCCACGGTGACCTTGTCAAAGTTGTCTGTCTTCAGGCTGGTAGTAGGCTGATGATGTTCTGTTTGTGAACTGGTTGAGGATGATTGACTGAAATGAATCTGAGCAGTAGATGGAGCCTCAGATGTCTTAGAAACAAAAGCAGTCTTTAGAGGAGCATGAGTATTGGATTTATCTACTGTGGGAGTGGAATAGTATAAGGAGGGGTCCTGAACTTGAACAACTCTCTTGGCTTTCCATTTGTTTTCTATCTTCTGCTCTTTCAGCTTCTGGATAAAATCATTGATATCCATATGTGCCAACATCTGGTTCTGCTTGAGTACCATCAAGAATGACTCCCACTTTGGAGGTAAAGCATCTGCCAAACACTGGATCTTTTCCTGAGTTGTTGTCTTGACTTCATGATTGAATAACTCACTCAAAAGATGATAAAATCTAGCAATCAGCTCATCCAGTGACTCATTTCCCACATACATGAAGCTATTGAATTCCTTTCTTAGTGCCTTTGACTTGATACTCTTCAAAGCATCATTACCCTCATATCTTTGTTGCAGTGCATCCCACAGTAGCTTAGCAGAAGTGAATTGTCTAAACTGATGGAAAATATCAGTAGCAATGGACTGTGACAAAATAGCATAAGCTTTCTTCTCATAATCATACAGCTTCCTTTGAGGCTCAGTCATCCGTGTGACTAGCATAGGAGTTCCATCTTCATTAAGAGGCCTCAGATATCCTCCTTCAATCATCATCCATAGATTTGTATCCACCCCATTAATGTGAATCTCAAATCGATACTTCCAGTGAGGATAATCGTCTAAGGTTAGTAACTTGGGAGCTTTATTGGAGTTCCCCGTCTCATTCTCTGTCAACAACAAAGTCTGTATGCGATGGTTCTGATTTGCCATCAGTGCCAAATCCTCCATAGAATCAATAGAGACAAAAACTCAACACTTAGAAAAATTCTGGACTGAAGGCCGAATGAAAATGAATGTGGCGAATGTCGGGGGCCGAAAGTGCACTAACTGGCGAATGAGAGGTCGAATGAACCTATTCGCCGAATGTCTTAACCTAAGAAGTCTTTCGCCGAATGAAGGATCGAATGTGGGCTATTCGCCAAATGAACAACCGAATGAGAGCTATTCGGCGAATGAGAGGTCGAATGAAGCTATTCGCCGAATGAAGGCTTATTCGGCTGAAACTATTCGGCCGCCAAGCTCATTCGCCCGATTTGAGGGTTTTTGCAACCAAAATCACGATATCTCAATATTTAGACCAGATCTAAGTACCAAATTTGGTACAGAACTCCATTAGATGATAGGAAACAAATTGGGATAAACGTTTAGTTGAAAACACCACAAAAATCCACAAAAAGGCAATGAAACAGTAACTTTTCGCACAAGGGTTTAGGGTTTTGACAGGTTTCGAACAAGCAACACCAGAGGAGATGATTTTGATCGGAAATTGAGCAGAATCAAGAGCCAAAGCTCTGATACCACTTTCTAGGACCTAGATCGAGTCTAGAAACAACTCAATCTGATAGATTACCTGCTCAACAGCCACTAGAATAGTGCGGAATCCTATTCTAGGGTTTTCCAATCGAGAACAACAGCAAAAGTGGTGATCCAAAGATGAAAGATGGACGTTTGATTGTAAATAGATCTCCACTAGCTATGATTCGAACTTGGACAGAAGAAGGACGCTCAAAAACCCTAAGGTTTGACACTGGAGTGAGTTGGGACGAATGAGGGCTCTTCTGAAGTTAGGGTTGAAATGATTTGAACTTGTATATATAGGCAGTCGACATTCGGCCGAATGAGAGGCCGAAGCAACTCATTCGGCGAATGGCATCTGTCGAATGATAATTCAGTCGAATGAGTCATTCGGCGAATGACTCATTCGCTGAAATGAGCCATACTCTGGTTTCATTCGCCGAATGACTTCATACGTTAGAGTCATTCGGCCGAATGAACCAGACTCATACTCAATTACATAATCAATCACATCAACCAATAACATAAACATATAACCAATATTAAACATTAAGAACAATGTAAAAAGACATCTTCCATTAATAATTTCAACATTACTTGATTAGAGTTTACAAAACTGAACTAGGGACATTACATGTATTAACAGTTTGTCTTATTACTTTTGTTTAGTGACATTGAATGTTTGGATATTTTTATCCAAACATTCCCTGCATTTTATGAATTGAATTTCCCGATAATTCCTTGTGCTATTTCTCAGTTATTCTTCTTTTAGCTAACATCATAAACTGTTGAAATAACCGAGTGTTTGACTTAAGAGGGAGTTTATACCTAGTCTTTGACCTAGAGTCTAAAGTCGAATATCCCTGGTAAACAACCCTTTGGTCCAACAATTGGTATCAGAGCCTTGTTCTTCGTTTCTTGGTGTAATCATCAATTCTGAAAATCAGAGCTCACTTTGATATTCAATTGTTTAGACTATTCTTATCAAAACATTTACTTGATCTCTTTGGTTTAACTCTTTCACACTGTGCTGAAGGTGTTTGGTTTTGAATTCATCTGTTTATTCAAAACCATTCCAAAAAACAAACTAGGGATATCAGTCATTATTTGATCTTCTCTTATTTTTTCTTAACCATTATGGCATAAAAGTTTAACATAGATCCTCATAACATTAGTTCTGCCACAGAACCTCCTATGCTTGTTAGACATCAGTATAACATATGGAATAGGAGGATGATTCACTTCTTGTCCAACAACCATACTAGTTGTTGGAGGTTAGTCATGATTGGACCACACACAGAAACTCGCAACCTTATTCCAAAAGATCCTCGTAACTATACTGAAGAAGTTTATCTGAAGCTAGAGCTTGATGCTAAGGCTCATGCCCAGTTAGCTATGGCACTCCCAAACAAGATCTATTCATGTCTCCTCCATAATGAATCTGCAAAAGATTTATAAGTTGCCTTAAAAGAGCTGTTTGGTGGAGCTGCCGATGTTGTGGCTAATACCCAAGAGATACTAGGTCAACAGTATGAGACCTTCTCTCAACTTAATAATGAAACACTGACCTAACAATTTGAAAGGTTCACTTCTTTTATAAGTGAACTAAAATTGGCGGGCCAAGAGTATCCTAACATTTCTGTGCTTAATCGTTCTCTAAGGTCCTTACCTGACAATTGGTAAACATACTCAATTGTCATGAGGTCCTCTCCAGACTTTGGCAATCTCACGCTTACTCAACTTCATGGTAAGCTACTCATATTTAAACGTGAGATTGACCAAAAAAGAAAACTCATAAAGTCTGGTAAAACAACTGAGTATGTTCAAGGTAACACAACTCTCCTCAGTCACACTCATAACTCTGAAAATCTTGATCAGAGTTATGATGAACACATCTAGTTGTTGTTAATGACTACTCATTATTTTGCTGGACCTTCTTTCTCTACAACAAAGATGAGACTTCTGATAAAATTAAGGCTCTTGTCACTTAGATTGAAAGACAATTTGGTCTTCCAGTCAAAATAGTAAGGAATGATAACAAGACTGAATTCAAGAGTCATGTTTTTGATGAATTCTGCACTTCTAAGGGAATCCTAAGACAATATAGTGTTCCTAGAACTCCTTCCCGAAATGGAGTTGAGGAAAGGAAAATAGGATACTTATTGAGGCTACAAGAACAATGTTTGCAGACTCAGGATTACCTTTATCCTTCTCGACTGAAGTAGTAAACACTGCTTGCTATGTCTTAAACAGAGTTCATATTGTGAAAAGACATAATAAGACTGCTTATGAAGTCCATCATATACTAAAGCCTCTCATTTCCTTCTTTAGAGTGTTTGGATGCATGCTTCATTATAAAGACAAAGGATTCCTTGTCCAAATTTGCTGCAAAAGTGGACTTACGATACTTTGTGGGATATTCTCAAACCTCTAAACCTTACAAAGGTTTCAGTCTGAGAACAAAGATTATGAAATGTTAGTACATATTTGTAATAGGTTGCTATTCAAACATGTAAATTATAGAAAGTATATAAGGTTTGGATTAGGTTCGTCTGGCCCACGAACCTTAGCAGGTTCGGCGAACCTATCATCTTGATAGGTTTGGCGAACCTATAACCTTGGAAGGTTCGGAGAACCTATTAGGTTTGGCAGCCTAGGTTCAGCGAACCTCAAGGTTCGCCCAGCGAACCTCAAGGTTCGGCTGGCAGTGTTTGTATATATAGAAGGTTTGTCTGTTTTTGTCATAACTTCAGATAATTTCAGAAAACCTGTAGAGAGTGTGTATGTATTCTCTGTGTGAGAATTTTCTGTGTGAGAGCTGTAATCATTTCATATTGATTAATGAGATGAAGATGATTATTGGAATGCTTGTTCTTCTTTGATTCTTATAGATCAAACATAGATTCCGCATGTGTTTGATTGTTCATAGAACTTCGTTATACGATAAAGATCAAGTTCAGTAGATCTACAGTGGTATCAGAGATTTTGGTGGAGTACTATACAAGATTTGTCAAAGAAATTCAAGTATTTGAAGATTTGAAGATTAGAAGATCAAGAAATGGATCAAAATTCTAGTTTTCTTTGTGTTTGATTGCTGTTTTGAGTGCATTTTCATCATCAATTGTTGTGAAATATTGCAATTCACGGATTTGTGGTGTTAATTTGAAGATTTTGAAGGATTTTCTTCACATTTTGGAAGGTTTTCCCTCAAAAATTTCGAATTTGGAAGTACAGGTTCGTGAGCCGAACCTGTGGATAGCTGGAACAATAGGTTCGCTGTTCAAGGGATTTTTCTGAGGTTTGTTTAGAGGTTTTTGAATAGGTTTGTTGCAGTTTTCAGCAGGGGTTTGTTGAAATTCTGTAAGGTTCGTCTGAAGGTTTTTAGCAAAGGTTCGTTGCTTTTTAGCAGAGGTTCGTCTGACTTGAGGTTCGTTTGTCTCAAGGTTCGTGAAAATCAGATCTGTTTCAAGGTTCGTTGCATCAGGTTCGTGTCTCAGGTTCGTGTGACTTGAGGTTCGTGAATTCAGGTTCGTGACTTAAGGTTCGTGTGATTAAAGGTTTGTTCAGATCAAATATTGGTGGAGATTCGCTTGTGTATTAGGTTCGTGAAGTGAAAAGGTTTGCTGTTAAGAAATTTTAAAATCATGGCGGAGATGTATGCTGCAGTAGCTAGTCAGAATTCTAAGATTCATAGCATTCTGATTAGTGAAACTGAGGTTGGAAGTACGAACAATGTTCCAAACTTGCTGGATTTGACATATTACGATAACTGGAAAGGAAGATTTGAAACACACCTTAATGGAACGGACACTAATCTTTGGGAAAGGATTTTGTCTCCATATGAAAGACCTAGAGTGGTGGGAACAGATTTGTATCAACTCCTTGAGAGATTAGATGTTGATGAAAGAAAGAAGTATGATTCAGAGAATAAGGCGTATTGGAGGTTAAGCCAAGCAATTCCAAATCAGATTTTACATCAGCTGAATACAACAAATCTGGGAAAGTAACTGTAGAGGCTGTTCGGGATCATATGTCAATTTTGTCATGTGTAGTCAGTGCGTATGATGAACAAATTGCAGGAAAGATTGGAAACTCTAATCCTACATTTGAAGATTACGAGCAAATTGATGATGACGAAATGGAGCTGATTGACACTCAATGGGCACTGGCAAGTGTGATTAGAAGAATCAATCGATATGAAAAGAAGACTGGGAAGAAATTCACTTTTGATCGAAATACCAAGTTTGGATTTAATCCAAAGACTACTCAGTGTTACAACTGTGGTGAGTTAGGTCACTTTGCTAGAGAATGCAAGAATCCGAAGAAGCAAGGAAATCTAAACCCGTTCAAACCAAAAGAAACCTATCATAAGAAGAAAGACAAGTCTGAAGAGTCATCGAAAGCTTTAGTAAGTCAAGATGATGAAGGTTATGATTAGGGCAAGCAATACGATGAGTTGATGGGTGCTTTCATGGCTTCTTTGGATGAAGACACTGGTAAAGGCATATAGAAGGTTGATGAGGTAAATGATGATCTGTTAGAGATTATTGATAAATTGAAAGAGATGAATGCTCAACTGACTGCTGATCTGGTAGAGTGCACAGAAGCAAACAAGAAGCTAATTTGAAGAGAAAAGGCTTTTGACAAAAAGATAATTGATTTAGGTAAAGAAAATGAAGATTTGAAAATCAAAGTTTTACAAAATAATCATGCTGTGTCTGTGCATCTCAAATCAGTGCAAAAGCTGAAGGTTGAATTATCAGCAGCAAAAGCAGAAGCTGAAGTGAACAAGAGCAAGCTTGAAAATTATCAAAATTCTAAGTATGTCATTGATTACTTTGCTGCCATGCAAAGATCATCGCATGATAATACTGGAATAGGTTTTCATGCTGTACCACCTCTTTCCAGCTTTGTGCCAAGACCACAACTTGATCTGAATTTGGAAGTTCATCCTGTTTCTTTGGATGAACATGAGTCTGAATATGAGGTTGCAAGTGCAGGAGGATCATCATCTGATAACATTGTGTCTCTTGATAGTGATGCTACCATTATTAAAGACATCACTGAATCAGAATATTCACCTGATATTCTGAGACAGAATGGTTATCAAGTTAAAACCGGTGATAAAAAGATTCTGAAGTCTCAGAAGTCAAAAGCTGAGATGAAATCGGTTGAGAAAGTGGTGATCAAACACAATCTTGTTTCTAAACAAGTGATGAAACCCAAAACAACCACTACTCTCAAACCTATGGTGTATGTAAAGTCATCTACTACACTTAAAGGAGAGTCTAGTGGTATTTTTCAAAAGCAAAAAGTGTTTTCTGAAAAGGTTGACAAGGTTGTTAACAATGTTGTTGACAAGGTTAATAAGTTTGGGGTTGGAAATAAAGACAAATCAAAGAATTTTCAAACTCAAAAGACTAATTCAAAAATAAAATCAACTGGTTTGAGGAACAGATTTTCATCTCCAAAGGTTGCTTCTAAACCTTTCAGTTCATCTAAGTATTATGATGAACCAAGACCAAAGACTCATTAGCAAAGAAAATGTTACAGATGTGGTAAATTTGGTCATTTGATTTCTGATTGTGATTTGGAGTTCAGTTCTACTGATTGTTGCAGCTTTAGGTCCTTTACACCAAGAGAAGCACGAAAGTGTTTTACTTGTTGTGGAAAACGATATATTTCTGCAAACTGTCCAAACAATAAGATCAGGAAGAGTTCAGATGATGAGAGTTGGGTGAATAAGTCTGGTAGGAGTCCTAGGAAAGTTAAACCTAGTGAAGAGGAAATGAGAGTTTTCAGGAAGTTTGATCCTGACTGTGTTTGGGTCAAAGAAGAAAAGAAACAGAAGAAAAGCATTTTTGATAACAAAAAGAATGTGAAAAAGCTTGTCAAAATAGTGACTTCATCTGATGATGATTTCTATGATAAATTTTCTTCAAATCCATTTTCAAAACAAAATGGTAAGTCAAAATCTTTTTGGAAATTGAGATGCATGTCAGGTGATCAAATTTCTGAAGATGGGTCTGCAAGCAGTTCATCACAACAGAATGGAAGGGGTCCATTCAGGGAGACTCGACGCTGAAATGGCGGGAGTCATCCCTTTTGATACAGATAAAATTTTAATTTATTGTGCAGGTGGCATTCATGGGCCATATCAATAGTCCCTGGATTGTTGATAGTGGATGTTCACGACACATGACGGGAGAGTTGGGTTTGTTGAAGGATTTTAGACAAATAAAAGGAAGTTATGTTAACTTTGCAGGTGACAAAGGTGGTCAAATTACCGGGTTTGGTAGTTTGACTAATGGTAAAGTTTCATTTGACAATGTTAATTACTGCAAAGAGTTAACTAACAACTTATTGAGTGTGTCACAGATTTGTGATAAAGGATATAAAGTGATGTTCGATAAAGATCGGTGTTATGTGCTTCAACAAGGAATTCATATTCCTGAGGAGTGGATTCTAATGATAGCTGATCGGAGTAAGGATTTATATGTACTTGACATGGCGAAGGCGGAGACGGTGAATAAAGTGGAGACATGTCTGGTGTCCAAGGCAACAGAGCAAGATACACGTTCTTGGCATAGACGGATGGGGCATATTCATATTAGGAAGATGAATCATCTCGTACACAATCATTTAGTTGAGGGTGTACCAGTTAAACACTTTAAACTTCCTGATGTGTGTGTGTCATGCAAGAAGGGTAAACAGAAAAGGAGGTCACATAAAACAAAAAAGTGTTTTCTATTGATAAATCACTTGAACTTCTTCACATGGATTTGTTTGGTCTAATCAATGTGAAAAGTATAGGTGGTGAATCATATTGTTTTGTGGTGACTGATGATTTTTCTAGATTTTCATGGGTAATGTTTTTAAAGTATAAATCTGAGACTTATGAAACTCTTGTGTTGTTGGTTAACAGGTTGGAGACATTATATAAGTTGAGAGTACGGCGTGTTCGTTCAGATAATGGGACTGAGTTTAAGAAACATCAAATTGAAGAATTTTGTGATTCAAAGGGCATTCAGCAGCAATTCAGTGCACCATATGAACCACAGATGAATGGTGTAGCTGAGAGAAAGAACAGAATGTTGATTGAGTCTGCTAGAACCATGCTCGCTGATTCTAAACTCCCCATTACATTTTGGAGTGAAGCTGTTGCTACAGCTTGTTTTACTCTTAACAGAGTCTTGATTGTTAAAAGACACAATAAAACATGCTATGAATTGCTTCAAAATCGAAAGCTTAATTTGGAACACTTGGAACCTTTTGGGGCTCCTTGTACCATTGTGACAGTTGCGTACGAAGAATTCGGCATTAATGACGTGAGCACATTTGGTCGTGCTTGAAATCCACGAGGATTTAGTAACTTTTGTTATTGGGGATTGATAGTATGTGAAAAATGATGAACGTGGGCGAAAACCGTGCGCAAAACGGAGTTCGTATGCTCCCGGAATCGCGAAACGAAGTTTAAATCAAATATTGGAAGAAAAACACGTCAGGCGGTACGCCTGGCGTGGGTGCAGGCAGCCAGGCGATGCGCCCAGGGACTATGTCGGCAAAACTTTGTTTAAGTCGATCAGAATGCATTGAAACCTTCAAAAACGAATTTCTTCGTTCTTACTCGACCTCCAGACGAAAAATTAGTTTCCTAACACTTCTAAACTTCAAATCAAAGCCTTTTAAACATCCGGATCATCCCAGGAATCATATATACAAGTCCTGATCGTCGTTCTAACCGCAGAAATTCGTCAGAACAGGTAACGGTTCATTTTAACCTTCTAGTTTGATTTTGATTGATTAGATCTTGATTTTGAACGTAATGAGATAGTTAGGATTGTTGATTATTGCCTAGATGATGGCTAGGATTGATTATAAACGAAGAACACGAAGTTCTAACGGTTAAATCCTTGTTTTGATCCGTTGTAATGCCCGATTTTCATGAAATCATACCCATGATTATAATGGTTTAAACCATTTGATTATAACAATGTAGGTGATTAGTTTGATTAATCTTTGAAATGCAAAGGTTAAATCCAAGTATTTCAAACTAACCATAATCATTAACATACTCATTGGAATAATTATCTGATGTTTGTGATAACAGTCAGATTAGTATGTTAAATCTGGTTATTTAACCTATTGTAATGCTACATTGTGATATTTCATGATATTTGGGTAATCAATAATAAGGATTAATCATTTCTAAGCCATTAAATTATCTAGAAACTGTTTTAGCATTATAATCAACAACATTAACTATCTGATTAATCAGAGATTATTCTGATTAATCTAGAGTGTCATCAGCTTTGTGTTAGGAATCTAATGCAATGTAGGTTCCTACATTATCATACATTGTATGATATGACATTAAATTAATTAATTATATAATTAATATCGAGTTGATGATTTACTAAGCAATGTCTTTGACATTGAACGTTCAGAAGGATCTAATCAGTAAACTAGAACATAAATAATTTATTAAAGATAACCAAATGCAGAATCATCTCTGTACTATCAGTTTGGTGATACTCTGCTACCCTATTATCATCAGGTGAGTTTCGTACAACCCCTTTTATTTTTGATCTTTTATAAACATCGGGAAAACTCTGCAAACTGTTGTCTGAACATATGATATGCATCAATGATATCTGTGTGATTTCATGTGATTTTGTGGGATTTCATGGGATTTTGTCTGTAGACCGAACTCTATCATGGAACTGAAAGTCCTCATTTTTGAACTGTATCTAGTGAACCCATGTGTGGCCGAGCAGAAAACATTGATAGTACT
The DNA here is from genome assembly GCA_009363875.1 of Mikania micrantha. Classification (NCBI taxonomy): domain Eukaryota; kingdom Viridiplantae; phylum Streptophyta; class Magnoliopsida; order Asterales; family Asteraceae; genus Mikania; species Mikania micrantha. The sequence goes on from CM018693.1 coordinate 55,982,037, forward strand.
ATTGGTTGACACCCCATTCGCTGGGAGGATTGCATCTCCCCTTGTGTGAATGTTTGTTATCTGTTTCCTGAACTTCTTAATGGTGTGATAGACATTAAGATAATGAGGCACTAAGATATGTACTGACGGGTAATATCTTGAGACAGACTAGACGTCCGAAAGGAACTAGATACAGGTCCCATGGTTATCCGGAACTGAACTTTTGAGAACGTGCTTATCATATCATATTGTTTTAAATTGAACTGTCGAACTCACCAGCTTTGTGCTGACGTTTCAAACTCAAACCTTTTTGCAGGTAAGCAGGAATAGCCGGTGAGGATGCACTTTTGAGTTATTTGCACTTTAATAATTAGTATTGTAATTAAATAAATATAGTTGTAATGTGGTTGTGATTGCGACACCTTGTAATGTATTTACTTTAAGTTAATCTGTGTGCTTATGATATTGGTTCAAGTAAGTCACCCCTCACCTCAGAGACATCACCACTATGCTTCCGCAACCGATTCAGTGACATCAGACCAGACACGAGGTGACGAGGGGTGGGGGTGTGACAGGGTGGTATCAGAGCCACAGGTTATAGAGAATTAGGTTGACTTAGAGACCTAGACTATAACCATAGGCTCGTATAGTAACACAGAGAGCACCGAACATTAATATAGAACAAAACTTGTTTTTGAATTAAGCCAGAATAATCAAGTAGTACAAATTACAGTTTTGACTGGCCAGCACAACTGGAATTTGCAACACTTGTGCGTTCTAGTTTACTTTAATTCAAGCAGAACCTCAATAACTATAAAGACGAATAGTTGTGTTAGTATAGGGAAAACGTCGGACATCATGTGTATGTTGAATGTTATTATTCAATATATTTTTTTTATGGTACTGATTCGAGTATTATGTTTATACAGCGATGGCAGACCAAGGAGAGAGATACATTTATCAGCGGTTTCCTTACGTGATACTAGACGATACCCCGAGCTCAAGTTCGGGTTCTGACTCCGATCCATCTGAGGCATCTGCAGCTGCTTTTCAGGCTGATGCACTTGTACCACAGACACCATTAGCACCAGCACCAGCACCTGAACCAGCACCTATGCCATCTCCACCGAGAGCTCCAGCATGGGATGGACTCAGACGTATGCGAGGTCAAGCTCGCAAGACGACATGTCTTCCTATTAGACGTCAGATGGCGCCTAGGGATGAGCCTGACACTGTACATGAGGTAGGAGAGTCCTCACAGCAGGCGGAGTTTAGGGCACAGCTTCGCCAGGTGACTTTAGATCTTCAGGGGACTCGACTAGAGTTACAGGAGTCTCGTGCTATTGGGGAAGATACACGTACCACTGTGTTCGAGATACTCACATCTCATCTGTTGTTGATGGAACAGATGAATGCACTGGATGCTGGCTCGCAAGCTTGGCGGGCTATGATCGAGGAAAGGATGAGGAGAATCATGATTCAGGGGATGATAGCTGCATTCTGGCAGCGAGTGATAGTGATGAGGGGAGTGATGATGGGAGTGCTAGAGGGCATGAGCTTAGAGGCTAGGTTATTATGTGTGGCTATAGGGTTGGTCATTATAGCCATGGTGTTGGACGGGTTATGGTATTTTCTGAAGTGAGGGCTGATCAGGGGACCGAGCAGTTATGATCTTGTTGTACATATGATGTGATATAGAGTGATCAGTAGTTATGAGAGCGGGATATTTTGGTATAAATAGATCCCGAGTTTGTGAGTTTTAGTGTATGATGTTGTTAGGTTGGTATATTATGACTTTTGGTTGTATCGAAACTTGGTATGTATAAAACTATGGTACTGTAATATATGGGTGTTTTTGTATATCTGTTTGTACAATGAACTTTGTGTGTGAACTATAATTAATTTTTCTGTGTGAAAACATAACCGTATGCGAACAAATTAATATGAGAACATGTCAAACTAATATATATATTTCGCTAAAATACAGTACGGGAGCAATACTGTATGCGAATATATCGAACTAAAATATATATTTTGCTGGAATACAGTACGGAGCAATACTGTATGCAAATATATCTGTAACTTAAGTACAGTACGAGAGTCATACTGTACGAGAACATGTCTGAATTGTGAACGTATCTAATAGTGAACATGTCTGTAACTAAAGTACAGTACGAGAACCATACTGTACGAGAACATATCTATGGTCTGTATGAGAACTTAATGTATGAACTGAGAACATATTAGAGAACTTGTCTGAGAACATGTCCTAGTTCTGTATGAACATATTTCTAAAAAAAAACATGTGTTGCAATGCAAGGAGCTGGGTAAGACTCTAACATGTTTTTGAAATAACAGGACTAAGTATAACTACGAACAATTGTGTGATCTGTGTGTAATGTGAACATGTCTGGACTGAATTCATGTAGTTATACTGTATTCTTTATAATCACCTTTTAATACAAATTTTCAGTGTAACTGAATGGGATTGTATTTATGTGATAGAACGGGTTATATCTTTAATGTTCTTAAACTGACCTGAATTTGTCTGCTTGTGAGCAGATTAATGGCTCCTAAAAGAGGTCGACCAACTAAGAAAGCTGCTAAGAACATTACAAACCCTGAACCGAATCAAATTCCACCTGTGAATGTTGAATCAAATCCGGAACCACGTATCAATCCGGAAGTGAACGTAGTTCCACCTGGGAACTTGGAAATGAATACTACTCCACCAGTGAACCTTGGAGCAGGCATTGTTCCACCTGCTGGTACAAGCGGATCGGAAACAAATGAAGCTATGATAGCTCGTATTGTGCGTGAACAATTATCTGCTTGTGGTGTTCTGACACAACACCAACCACATATCACCACAGGTTCTGGTGGGGAACACGATCATGTTGAGCATAATGCTACTGGTGGTCACGTTGAGACTCATACCACTACCGGTACAACTACTATTGTTCCTGATCCACCCCGACAGGGATGTACTTACAAGTATTTTGCTTCCTGTAACCCTCCTACTTTTACTGGCAAAGAAGGAGCGGCTGGTCTAATAAGGTGGATTGAGGAGATGGAAACTAAGCTCAAAATAAGTCAGTGTTTGGAGGAGCATAAGGTGTCTTATGCTGCCTGTTCTTTGAAAGACTCTGCTTTGACCTGGTGGAATACCCAGGCCAAGACTTTGGGTTCAGCCACAGTCGACTCAATGGGCTGGAATGATTTCAAAATTCTGATTAGATCAGAGTACTGTCCCATTACTGAAATTCAAAAACTCCAGGAAGAATTCTGGAATCACTCGATGATCAGTGCTGACTGTCTTGCTTACACCGATCGTTTTCATGAACTTACTTGTTTACTTCCCGACATGTTTCCTACGGAAGCCGCTTTAATCGAGAAGTACATTAAGGGTCTGATTCCTCAGATACGAGGAATGGTGACTGCTGCTGAACCTACAACCCTGAAACATACGATTCTTTTGACCACTAAGCTTACCAATGAGGCGGTAAGGAGTGGTACTCTGTCTTTGAAACCTCAGACGGTTCATAGTCGTAGTGATGTCGGTACCTCGAATGTGTCGAAAGGTACCAAACGGAAGTGGTTTGGCAAAACCAAGGCGAAGGCTCCGGCTGAGATCACCTAGAGCAAGCCAACTGTGAAAAACTATGGTGCTGCCATTCCTGAGAGGAAAACTTATACTGGGCAGGCGCCCAAATGCAATAAGTGTCCACTCCATCACACGGGACCATGTCCTGTTTGTCTGAACTGTAACCGAGTTGGACATTATGCTAAATATTGCAACTTTCCTGCTCAGACACCAAACCAAGCACCACGACAAACCACTCAAACCAACCGGTCATGTTACAAATGAGGAAGTCCTGATCATCTCATAAGAAACTGTCCGAACAATAACACCAATCCGGGAACTGAAGCTAGGGGGAGAGCTTTTCAGATTGGTGCGACCGAGGCGAGACATGATGCAAATATTGTTACTGGTACGTTTCTTCTTAATAATCTATACGCATCAGTTTTGTTTGACACAGGAGCAGATAAGAGCTTTATCTCTCCTGAATTTGCATCATTAATTTCATTGCCTACGGTAGATCTAGAAACTCCTTATGTTATTGAACTTGCTAACGGCAAGTTGATCAAAACAAACAATGTTATTCAAGGATGTTCCTTGAATTTGAGTGATCATCTTTTCGATATTGATTTACTTCCTATTGAGCTTGGGAGCTTTGATGTCGTTGTTGGTATGGACTGGCTTTCTAATAACCAAGCGGAAGTTATGTGTCAAAACAAGGTGATCCGTATTCCATTACCTAACGGTAATACACTAATAGTTCAAGGAGAACGAGCTGGTAGAAAACTTGGTATCATATCTTGTATGCAAGCTCAGAAGTTCTTAAGGAAAGGCTGTTATGCTTTCCTGGCACGTGTGACTGAGCACAATTCTTCACCCAAACAAATCACAGATATCCCAGTAGTCAAGGATTTTCCTGAAGTTTTTCCTGAGGACATATCAGGATTACCCCCAGTAAGACAAGTTGAATTTCGAATCGACTTAATTCCAGGTGCAGCACCTGTTGCTAAAGCCCCGTATCGGCTTGCACCATCCGAAATGCAAGAACTTTCAGGTCAATTGCAAGAACTGTTAGACAAAGGTTTTATCAGACCTAGTTTCTCACCCTGGGGAGCACCTATTCTTTTTGTGAAAAAGAAGGATGGTTCATTTAGAATGTGTATTGACTACAGGGAACTCAATAAACTGACAATCAAGAACCGTTATCCACTACCTCGTATCGATGATCTGTTTGATCAACTACAAGGTGCTACTTATTTTTCAAAAATCGATTTAAGATCTGGATATCATCAGTTACGTATTCATGATGATGACATTCCTAAAACTGCTTTCAGAACTCGATACGGACATTACGAATTTCTAGTAATGCCGTTTGGTTTAACCAATGCACCAGCAGTTTTCATGGATTTGATGAATCGAGTATGTAGACCTTATCTGGATAAATTTGTGATTGTGTTTATTGATGATATTCTTATTTATTCTCGAAATCAACAAGAACATGCTCAACACTTGAAATTAATTCTAGAACTTTTGGCACATGAAAAATTATATGTCAAGTTCTCCAAGTGTGAGTTCTGGTTACGAGAATTTCAATTTCTTGGTCATGTAGTAAATCAAAATGGTATTCAAGTGGATCCCAGTAAGATTTAGGCGGTGAAACAATGGGAAACACCACGAACCCCGACCGAAATACGCCAATTTTTGGGGTTGGCAGGTTATTATCGCAGGTTTATCAAGAACTTTTCAAAGATAGCCTTGCCACTGACTACATTGACACAGAAAAATCAACCGTTTATATGGAGTTCTCAACAGGAGGAGGCGTTCCAACTGTTGAAACATAAACTCTGTAATGCACCTATCTTGACACTACCGGAAGGTACGGATAACTTCACAGTGTATTGTGATGCTTCACGTCAAGGTCTTGGGTGTGTTCTAATGCAGAAGGATAAGGTAATTGCTTATGCTTCTCGACAACTGAAAGTACATGAGAAGAATTATACTACACATGATCTAGAACTTGGTGCAGTAGTGTTTGCACTCAAGATTTGGAGACATTATCTATACGGAACTAGGTGTATTATATACACTGATCACAAAAGCCTCCAACACATTCTAGATCAGAAAATGTTGAACATGCGACAGAGGCGATGGGTTGAACTTTTGAATGACTATGACTGTGAAATTCGTTATCACCCAGGTAAAGCGAATGTTGTAGCTGATGCCTTAAGTCGCAAGGAACGAGTCAAGCCTTTACGTGTAAAAGCGTTAGGTATGACTATTCAAACCAGTCTAATTCCTCAAATCAAAGACGCTCAGCAACAAGCTTTACAAGCAACGAACTATTCTGCTGAAGGACTGAGAGGATTAGATAAGAAACTCGATATCAAAGACGATGAACTGTTGTATTTCAAAGACCGAATGTGGGTTCCCCTATTCGGTAACTCTCGAACTATTATCTTGGATGAGGCGCATAAATCCAGGTATTCTATTCATCCAGGTGCTGATAAAATGTATAAAGATCTTAAAGACTTTTACTGGTGGCCTGGAATGAAGAAACACATAGCTGAATACGTGGATCGATGTTTAACATGTCTCAAAGTTAAGGCTGAACATCAACGACCTTCTGGGTTATTGCAACAACCTGAGATTCCCATGTGGAAATGGGATCAGATCTCTATGGATTTCATTACTAAATTACCCAGAACATCACGTAATCATGACTCTATATGGGTTATCGTTGATCGCCTTACGAAATCTGCGCATTTCTTACCCATCCGAGAAGATTATTCTATGGATCGACTCGCTAAACTCTATGTTAATGAGATTGTATCTCGACATGGAGTACCGATCTCTATCATTTCTGACAGAGATAGTCGATTTATGTCACGATTTTGGCAAACTCTTCAGAATGCTTTGGGCACGCAAATCAATATGAGCACGGCTTATCATCCACAAACTGACGGGCAGACTGAACGAACAAATCAAACTCTTGAAGACATGCTCAGAAGCTGTGTGATTGATTTTGGAGGTAGCTGGGATATTCATCTTCCACTTGTTGAATTTTCATACAATAACAGCTACCATACAAGTATTCAATGCGCTCCATTCGAAGCACTTTATGGACGGAAATGTAGATCACCTATCTGTTGGTCAGAGGTAGGTGAAAGTCAAATCATTGGCCCAGAATTCATTCAGGAAACAACTGATAAGATCGCACTCATTCAAGAACAAATCAAAGCTGCTCGCGATTGTCAAAAGAGTTATGCTGATAATCGCCGTAGACCACTCGAATTTCAAGTAGGTGATCGAGTAATGTTGAAAGTGTCACCTTGGAAAGGCATTTTCAGATTCGGGAAGCGAGATAAACTTTCGCCAAGATTTGTAGGGCCATTTAAAATTCTTGAACGAATTGGACCAGTAGCCTACAGACTTGAATTACCTCTTGAACTCATTAACATTCACAATGTCTTTCATGTATCTAATCTGAAGAAATGTTTAACTGATGAATCATTGATCGTACCTCTCGAAGAGATTCATATTGATGAAAAACTTCAGTTCAGTGAAGAGCCAGTAGAGGTAATGGATCGAGAAACGAAAGTGTTAAAATGTAGTCGCATACCGATCGTTAAAGTGCGATGGAACTCGCAGCGAGGACCCGAATATACGTGGGAACGTGAAGATCAAATGAAAGCAAAGTACCCACATCTATTCTCATAAACAATTGTCTTAATGTAAGTGTTCATTAAATTTCGGGACGAAATTCTTCTAACAGGAGGAGACTGTGACAGTTGCGTACGAAGAATTCGGCATTAATGACGTGAGCACATTTGGTCGTGCTTGAAATCCACGTGGATTTAGTAACTTTTGTTATTGGGGATTGATAGTATGTGAAAAATGATGAACGTGGGCGAAAACCGTGCGCAAAACGGAGTTCGTATGCTCCCGGAATCGCGAAACGAAGTTTAAATCAAATATTGGAAGAAAAACACGTCAGGCGGTACGCCTGGCGTGGGTGCAGGCAGCCAGGCGATGCGCCCAGGGACTATGTCGGCAAAACTTTGTTTAAGTCGATCAGAATGCATTGAAACCTTCAAAAACGAATTTCTTCGTTCTTAATCGACCTCCAGACGAAAAATTAGTTTCCTAACACTTCTAAACTTCAAATCAAAGCCTTTTAAACATCCGGATCATCCCAGGAATCATATATACAAGTCCTGATCGTCGTTCTAACCGCAGAAATTCGTCAGAACAGGTAACGGTTCATTTTAACCTTCTAGTTTGATTTTGATTGATTAGATCTTGATTTTGAACGTAATGAGATAGTTAGGATTGTTGATTATTGCCTAGATGATGGCTAGGATTGATTATAAACGAAGAACACGAAGTTCTAACGGTTAAATCCTTGTTTTGATCCGTTGTAATGCCCGATTTTCATGAAATCATACCCATGATTATAATGGTTTAAACCATTTGATTATAACAATGTAGGTGATTAGTTTGATTAATCTTTGAAATGCAAAGGTTAAATCCAAGTATTTCAAACTAATCATAATCATTAACATACTCATTGGAATGATTATCTGATGTTTGTGATAACAGTCAGATTAGTATGTTAAATCTGGTTATTTAACCTATTCTAATGCTACATTGTGATATTTCATGATATTTGGGTAATCAATAATAAGGATTAATCATTTCTAAGCCATTAAATTATCTAGAAACTGTTTTAGCATTATAATCAACAACATTAACTATCTGATTAATCAGAGATTATTCTGATTAATCTAGAGTGTCATCAGCTTTGTGTTAGGAATCTAATGCAATGTAGGTTCCTACATTATCATACATTGTATGATATGACATTAAATTAATTAATTATATAATTAATATCGAGTTGATGATTTACTAAGCAATGTCTTTGACATTGAACGTTCAGAAGGATCTAATCAGTAAACTAGAACATAAATAATTTATTAAAGATAACCAAATGCAGAATCATCTCTGTACTATCAGTTTGGTGATACTCTGCTACCCTATTATCATCAGGTGAGTTTCGTACAACCCCTTTTATTTTTGATCTTTTATAAACATCGGGAAAACTCTGCAAACTGTTGTCTGAACATATGATATGCATCAATGATATCTGTGTGATTTCATGTGATTTTGTGGGATTTCATGGGATTTTGTCTGTAGACCGAACTCTATCATGGAACTGAAAGTCCTCATTTTTGAACTGTATCTAGTGAACCCATGTGTGGCCGAGCAGAAAACATTGATAGTACTATTGGTTGACACCCCATTCGCTGGGAGGATTGCATCTCCCCTTGTGTGAATGTTTGTTATCTGTTTCCTGAACTTCTTAATGGTGTGATAGACATTAAGATAATGAGGCACTAAGATATGTACTGACGGGTAATATCTTGAGACAGACTAGACGTCCGAAAGGAACTAGATACAGGTCCCATGGTTATCCGGAACTGAACTTTTGAGAACGTGCTTATCATATCATATTGTTTTAAATTGAACTGTCGAACTCACCAGCTTTGTGCTGACGTTTCAAACTCAAACCTTTTTGCAGGTAAGCAGGAATAGCCGGTGAGGATGCACTTTTGAGTTATTTGCACTTTAATAATTAGTATTGTAATTAAATAAATATAGTTGTAATGTGGTTGTGATTGCGACACCCTGGTAATGTATTTACTTTAAGTTAATCTGTGTGCTTATGATATTGGTTCAAGTAAGTCACCCCTCACCTCAGAGACATCACCACTATGCTTCCGCAACCGATTCAGTGACGTCAGACCAGACACGAGGTGACGAGGGGTGGGGGTGTGACAACCATGCTTAAGAAAGATTCAAAATTCAACTCTAAAGTTGAAGAGGGTTTCTTTCTTGGCTACAGTCTTCCCAACAAACGTGTGTTTAATAAATGTACGGGTGTTGTGGAATTATGGTATAATGTGGATGTTCAAAGACATACACCTATACCTGACGGAAAAGGACCAAATTGGCTTTTTGATTATGATAAACTTTTTGAGTCTTTTAATTTGTCTCCAAATGTTTCTGATGATGAAATAACCTTACAAATGTTATATGATCTACAGAATTCTGAAGAACAAGGTTTTCTCATCAAGCTGAAGATAATAATCCACATGAGGAAGGCGTTTCAGAAGTAATTAATGATGATTGGTCATCTGATGATGATCATGATGTTTTTGAAGATGCTATTTCTCATGATCAAGATGTTGATCAGAATATTACAAATCTTGATCATAATGTTGGCGTTCCGCAAGTGCCTGTCACTAGAGTCCATGTAAATCATCTTGTTGATCAGATCATTGGAAATCCTAATACTAGAGTACAGACACGACATCAAATCTCAAATGAGGCGAGTTTGTATACTGAGTTAGAAAGAACTCATGGAACTCAAGAGCTATGGATGCATTATGCATTTATTTCTAAGATTGAGCCAAAGAACGTTACTGAAGCATTGCGTGAGCCTGCCTGGGTGGAGGCTATGCAAGAAGAGCTGAATCAGTTTCAGAAATTGGGTGTTTCGCATTTAGTTGATTTGCCAAAAGGAGAAAAGAAAATTGGCACTAGATGGGTGTTAAGATGCAAAAGAGATGATCGAGGCGTAATTGTTCGTAACAAAGCACGTTTAGTGGTTCAAGGTTTCAGACAAGTTGAAGGAATTGATTACGATGAAGTGTTTGCACTTGTGGCGAGGTTGGAAGCGATTAGAATTTTTCTTGCTTTTGCTGCCCACAAGAAATTCAAAGTTTTTCAGTTGGATGTCAAGTCTGCATTTCTGTATGGGTCTTTGAAGGAAACAGTGTACGTTTGTCAGCCACTGGGCTTTGAGGATCCTATCCATCGGGATCAGGTTTACCTCTTAGACAAAGCACTGTATGGGCTACATCAGGCTCCACGTGCCTGGTATGAGACCTTATCGACTCACCTTATTGAAAACGGGTTCAATAGGGGTCATATTAACAAAACACTGTTTTATCGGGAAAATGGCAAGGATATTATTCTTGTTCAGATCTATGTAGATGACATCATCTTTGGATCTATCGATGAACAACTGTGTTTGGAGTTTAAGGAGGTTATGATTGAGAAATTCGAAATGAGTGCCATGTGAGACATTAAATTTTTCCTGGGTTTACAAATTGATCAAACTGATGATGGAATCTTCATTCATTAGACAAAATACATTCAAGATGTGCTAAAACGGTTTAGCATGCTTGACTCAAAACCCATTTCAACGCCCATTCAGCCTAATCACGGGATTGAGCCTGATATTAAGGGGGAGATAATTGATGTTACTTTGTATCGTGGAATGATTGGAAGTTTGATGTATTTGACAGCCTCAAGACAAGATATTGTATTTGTTACAAGTATCTATGCTCGATATCAATCAAAACCTAAAGTGTCACATCTGATTGCAGTCAAGAGAATTCTTCGTTATCTGAAGGGTACACCAGACACCGGTCTGTGGTATCCTAAGGATGATAACTTTTCCTTCAATGCCTACAGTGACTCCGACTATGGAGGATGTAAGATAGATGCGAAATCCACAACTGGAGGTGCACAATTTTTGGGGGAGCGTTTAGTTTCTTGGCAGTGCAAAAAGCAAACATCTGTTGCTACTTCTACATGTGAGGCTGAGTATGTAGCGGCTGCCAGTTGTTGTTCACAAGTTCTGTGGATACAACAACAGATGAAAGACTATGGTTTGAATTTTCTGACAACCCCAATTCATGTTGATAACGAGGCTGCTATTGCTATAACTAAGAATCCTGTGTATCATTCACGATCCAAACACATTGATATTAGGATTCATTTCATACGCGATTGCTATGAAAAGAAACTTATTGATGTGGTGAAGATACATACCAATGAGCAACGAGCAGACCTTCTCACAAAGGCTTTTGATAAAAAACCGTTTTGAGTATTTGCTCAAATTAAATGGCATTCGGGTCATGGGTGAGGTAATTAAAAATTAACTTCCTTCATAATCAATTTTTATTGAATTAACATAAGATATTTTAATTTTTGTTGTTTTGTGTTTTAGTTTTTAGGGGGAGAAAATTTTGAAAAATACAAAAACATTTGAAAAATCAAAAAACACAAAAACATTAAAAAATTTAAAATTTTGAGAAATTGATTCGACCAAGTGAGAAATGATAGCACATTGTTTGCAATTGGAAGCACATCTGTATCATACAAGAACTTAAACATAAAGAGTAGTTACAATTACTTAGTATGATATGTTGGTAGGTTTATAACTTAGTTAAGATAACATTTGACAAATTTTGATTATGCTTTATGAAAAACAGATGCTTAGAACACAGTACTTAGTTTTGTCCTGAATGAGTGGTAGTTAATCTTACAAAATGTTTCTTGAACAAAAGTTAAATTACTAGTTTTGATCATGTGTTTAATTTTCAAAAGAAATTCTGAATTTGTTTTTCTTTTATTTTAGTTTAAAGCTGAAATATTCTCTGCGTATACTTACGTATCGATCTGATTATTATAGCTTTAAACAATTCAAGTTTGTTTTCTTGGTTATTGATTAAGTTTTCAACAATCTCTGCGTATATGAGAATATCGATCTGATTGTTAAAACTTAATCTTAAATTATTGTTTCGTTCATTTTCTGGATCATCTGAGCATAAGTAAGTATCAAGCTTGATTCCAAGATTTTTAAAAAATTCAAATTGTTTTATTTTGTTATTTTTAAAAGAAATTCTGATTTGTTTTTACATGATCAAGATAGTTAAAATTGAAATGTATTGTTTCAAGAACTTTTTGGTTTGATTAATTATTCATAAATCGGGGATGTGTTCAAGTAAATGGAAAACATAAAGTATTTGATAATGTTGTTTTAATTGATATCTTAACTAAGTAATTAAATTTAAAGAATATAATTATACTGACAATCATCTTTGAATTGTAATTTGCTAATAAATACATTCATTAAATCAATCAGATGTGTTGATAATTGTAATACAATATGATCTCATGTCTGGATCTTTCTCAAACAAAAAGATGTGATTGTTTTGTTAGTAGATTTAGATTTGTTAAATTTGTAGTTTAGTTGTTCTAAAAATTTAAAAAATTACAAAAAGATTTTTTTTTATCTGATGTTAAATCAATAATTTTTGATTAATTGTTTTGATTTTGAAACATTAAACGTTGGCTTTGTGTGAAATTTTTAAATAAAATCAAAATTCAAAAAGGTTTTCTTGAAGGTTCGCCTAATAGGTTTGTAAGAGGTTCGTTGGAAAGGTTCGTCCAACAGGTTAGTTCAATTGGTTCGTTGGATAAGTTCGTCCAATAGGTTCGTCCAAAAGGTTTGTTGGACAGGTTCGTCTGAAAGGTTCGTTGACAGGTTCGGTCAACATGTTGGTCAAAGGTTCGTGAAAAAGGTTTGTCAACAGGTTTGCATATAAATAACAGGTTGAAATACGTTCGTCACTTTCATCGGTTTTCAGTCGCGAACCTGCAAGTTGGAATTTTTCGATTTTCGATTTAGGACCTCAGAAGCATTTTGCTTGATATCATTAGATTCGAAATCGAATTGTGATCAGTTTTAGGTAAAAATCTTGGAATTTGACCGGCTAAATCAGGAGATATGACAAGTTTTAGGATGGTTTAAGTCGAACCTTGTTTGTTGAGTCATAATCTATTAAAAACTAATTTCTGGAAAAACTGCTTTTATTAAAGTTGTTCATCGTTGTTTTACGAATCTTGGGATGTAAATTTTGTTATCTAATTCGAAGATTTGAAAATTTGATTTTGAAATGGATTAGGTTCGCTGGATGAACTAAGGTTCGCTGAATCTTGAAGGTTCGTTTGAAACTGATAGGTTCGTGACGAATCTCTGAATTCCATAAGAACCGAACCTTTGTTGGTCAAGGTTCGTTTGACCAAAAGGTTCGTTTGTTATGAAGGTTCGTTCATTCAAGGTTCGTTCATTATAGGTTCGTTAAGCTTAATAGGTTTGTCTTAACAACAGGTTCGTCTAGACTTAGGTTCGTTTTAGGGAGGTTCGCTGGTTTCAACACTTAGAAAATTTTTTAATTTTTTTAATTTTTAAAATTTTTTAATTTTGTTTTCTTTCTGATTATAGAAATGGCGAATCTTACTTTTGGAGATAAGCACAATCTGTGTGCATACCTGGATCCTAACACCAAGAACGGGAAAGATTTTAGGTAGATGATAGAGTTTTTGAGACGTTCACGGATTTATCATGCCATCTCCAATTCTTGTCAGATTTACACATCGCATGTACAGAGCTTCTGGGAATCAGCCAGATTGATCAGTGTGGATGAGGAGTATGTGATTGAGGCGAATGTGCTTGGACAAGCAATTCGTATTACAGAGGCTGATATTAGACGGGTTAAGCTTAAGTATATGACTGACTCAAGTCTTGGTCAGGTTAAAGTGTATCAGAAGAGCAATGATGAGGTTTTGACTAAAGAGCTAGTTTGTTACTATGCCAGGGCTAATTATGTAGCTCCTGAGGATGATGCCTGAAGGCATGCAGATTCAGCATCTGATAATGAAGTGTTTAGTGATGATGATGACCAGCAACAACCACCACCTCCTCCTCCTCCAAGACAACAGACAAGGAAATCACCAGCTCAGTCTTCCAGATCACAACAACAAAGTCAATCTCTAGCTCAAGGGCCAAGTGTAACTCCTACTACATTGGTACCTCTTGATGTTATATTTCCAGATCAACATGAAGGACAAAGGCAACAAGAAGAAAATTCTTCTATTCATGTTGATGCTGAGAATGTTGAAGGTGAAGATGAAGGTGAAGAGTCTTCTGATATTGAGTCTGAATTAGAGACTATTGTACAAGGGAGTACTGTGATTAAAAGATTGAAGAAGAGAGCTGCTCCACAACAAACAGAAGAAGCAAGGGAAGAAGCAAATGATCCTAATTTTACCACTGAAGAGCCTGAGTCATCAAGGCCAAAGAAAAAGAAAAGGATGGCCAGAGGTCCAACAACAAAGAAGAAGTCTAAAGCTCCTAGGATCATTGTATCATCATCTGTTATTACTTCTGCAGTTTCTTCTCCACTTGCTACAGTTCATGATTCTTCTCCACCTGTTTCAGTTACTGTTTCTACATTTCAAGGAGGCTTTGTGCAAACTCTAGAGTTTGTGAATGTAGCTTCTTTTGTTCCTTCATTCATGGATACTACTATAGTGACAAATCTTTTCAAGAAACGTCATTTCAACCAGCTTCTACTTCCAGAGAAGATTCTTTATTTGGAAATTTAGATGACTTGGATCTAAATTTTACTGTGGATTATGATGACACTGAGTTTATAAGAAGAATATCTATGTTGTCAAAAGAGTTTGATCAATATAAGATGGAAAAAGAAAAAGTTAAAGCTAACCATCTTCTTCAGGCACAAGTGAATTAGATGTGATGAAAAATCAAATTGATCAACTGATGAAGTGGAGGAAGGAAGACTTGGCTGAAAAGAAGTTGATGAATGAAAGGATTACTTCCTTGGAGACTATGATTGAAATTCAAAATGTTGATATTGCTGAAATGCAGAATGAAAATAGAGATTTGAGACAGAAGATTAAAGATTTTGAAGTTGAAGATTTTCAAGCTAAAGCTTCTGGTGCTGAAAAGGTGTTTGTGAATGTTGATGAAGAGGAAGATGAAAAGATTGATTATGGTGATTCAGATGTTGATGAACATCCGGGCTTGAATGATCATAGTGATGATGAAGAAGATGATGGTGATGTGGCAGGATTAGGTGGATCTAGTGGTCTGAATTCAAAGACTGGTGCTATGGTTGTTTATGATTCTTCCAAGATTTTTCTGGATGCTACTCCAGTTTCAACTATGTATTCTGATAGGGCTAAAGATTGTACTGATGATGATGTTGATGATGTAATTGAAATGGAACCAAAGGAAATTATTGATTATTCTCTGCTTACTTTTCTTGATTTGTTTAAACAACATTCTGATATTGATTTGCAGAGAATTATTGTTGAAAGATCTAAAGATAAAGAATTGGAGGAAGGAGAGATTGCTGGTGGTTATTCAAGAAATGATTTTTATGAGATGTTTGAAGTGGATTCTGATCAAGTGTTTGATTTTGAACAAGATGATGAGATAGAGTCATTTGATTTTGAGAAAGTTGATCAAATGGATGAAAACTTATACATTATGCAAACTTTGAAGAAGATTTTTAATCTTGGAGGTGTATCAAGAACATCACTGGCTCAGATTAAAGAAAAGACTAACATGGATTTATGGAAAGAAAATGAAGATGAAATGAAGTACATTGTTGATCACTTGTACATCTTCAAGCAAATGATTGAAGTTATAGATGATAAAGTTCAAGAAAACCAAGCTAAACAATTCACATGATTCAAGATTGGATCTAAGTCAAAGATGATTGGAGGAATTGTTAGCTATGGTTACTTTCACAACATTCCAGGAAGTATCAATGATAAAGGATGTTATGTAGTGAAGCGGATTGATGTATGTCAATACTTTGGAAAGGCATTAGATCTGATGACTTTACCATCATTTGAGTGTATGGAATTATCCAGGTTAAAGATGATCAAGCCCATTCAGACTAAACACAATGAAACATTTGAGAAGCTATTGAAGAAAGAGGCTAAATCTAGGTGGAGTTTGTTGAGTCCTCAAGTCAAAGACAAGCTGTATCGATATTCAAAGCCTAACGTTTTCAAAAGATCAAGGTTGAGGAAGGTAGAACAGAATTGGAATCCATATTTCAAGTTCTGGTTCTATGATGAGAAGACATCTGAAGCTGTGATTTTGTTAAGACAAGAAGATCAATGGAGGGTGATTAGAATGCTGGATCCTGTTTGGATAGTTAACTGCTCAAAAGAAGACATTGATTTGTTGAATGTAGCTGAGATTTTTGCTGGTGAAGGTTATCATGATGATGGGATCAGTTACAAAGATATGGCAGTTCAGTTTCAGACTATTGCTCAGATGTGTTACACTCTGGGTATACATTCTGGATGCGACTAGGAAGATGTCAACTATCTGTATGTTGAGTTGATGAAAGTACAAAAGGAAATTGATGACATGGATGCTAAGCTGGAAGCAGAAAGATTAGCCGAGATTCCTAGATTGGTTGTGATACGAGCTGTTGATAATATTTGTGGAGAAACCAGTGGAGTTCAAGACAAAGTTGAAGACAAAGACTGAAGTTAAAGACTGAAGATTTTTGATAGCAACTATTAAGGAGGAGTTTGTTAGTACATATTTGTAATAGGTTGCTATTCAAACATGTAAATTATAGAAAGTTAATAAGGTTTGGCATAGGTTCGTCTGGCCCACGAACCTTAGCAGGTTCGGCGAACCTATCATCTTGATAGGTTTGGCGAACCTATAACCTTGGAAGGTTCGGTGAACCTATTAGGTTTGGCAGCCTAGGTTCGCCCAGCGAACCTCAAGGTTTAGCGGACGAACCTAAGGGTTCGGCTAAGGATAGGTTCGGCTGGCAGTGTTTGCATATATAGAAGGTTTGTCTGTTTTTGTCATAACTTCAGATAATTTCAGAAAACCTGTAGAGAGTGTGTGTGTATTCTCTGTGTGAGAATTTTCTGTGTGAGAGCTGTAATCATTTCATATTGATTAACGAGATGAAGATGATTATTGGAATGCTTGTTCTTCTTTGATTCTTATAGATCAAACATAGATTCCGCATGTGTTTGATTGTTCATAGAACTTCGTTATACGATCCAGATCAAGTTCAGTAGATCTACATGGAAGAAACTATAGATGTTAAATTCAATGAATTTGCATCTACCTCTTCTTTTCCCTTAATTCCTGATGACTTGTTTGATCTTAGAAGCTTCACATACATTCCTTCTGCTCCATCTGTGTCTCCTTTTTCAGAATCCTTTCAAACTTCTGAATATTTGTCATCTCTTGAGGAATGTTCAGTATCACAGTTTTTCTCTCCTATTCCTTGTTGTCCAACAAATCTTCAAAATCATGAGGAGCTCATGTCAACATCTACATCTCCAATTGTTGACACCATGCCAATAAATCATCCTGAACTTGAACATATTCCCAATTTTGATGCATAAACTATTCATGTTGACATAAAACATAATTTAAAAGTGTTGTAATTAAACTATTTGATATCTAGCAAAAATATTACAACACTTGTTTTATCATTTTAAATTTTTAAACTCACAATGCTGCTTCTGGTTAAGAATAGCTGCTTGTTAGGAATGTCGTCTTGCTCGGTGCATTTACACTAATATTGTCTGAGCTTAATGCTCATGATGCTTTAGTGTAAAGGCATCGGACTAGGCATCGTTCCTGACAAAACACTGTCTGTACTTCAAGATTTGCATGGTTGTACTGCTTTGTCTTTTGTTTATCTCTCTCCTCTATTTACATGTTTGTCCTTTGGTTAGAAACCCTAAAATAACTTTTCACTTTTTGATATAAGTATCAACAATTTCCCAAAGATATCGCTCATGCTTTGAATGAAATTTTTCTCTCCTTCTTTTTCTCCGAATCTTAAGGCAAGTTCTGTAACCATGTTCTTCATTTGTAACGTTCCTTTATTACTTCGATATTTTCAAAAAATCTGAAGCTTTTTGCAAATCTGTTCTTAATCTGTAATCATCTATGGCGAATGCATCACTGAAACTAAAGCAAGTGCACTACCCTCTTGGATACCTCACCAAGTCCTTTGAATACCCCCACTGTTATGAGATGATCGACACTTTTTCAACTTCTTTTTTTCATACTGCTCTCACGATGAACCCTCCTATTTCTTTTTCTTCCCTTAACCAATTTTGGGTAAGTTCTGCCCTCGTAACGAAGGACAACTTTGTTAAATGCATCACCTATGAGGTTGCTGGTCAACAAGTTTCCATCACCTCATGTCTGATAAGTCTTGCCCTAAATCGTGTCGACACTGATGCACCAGTAACTGTCTCTCTTAGGCTCCTTATACTGAATCTATTTAGTGTGATTATCAGGGAGACCTTAAGAACAGGACCTTGTACAAGGCATATCTCTATCCCAGGTACAAGTTTCTGTATCACACCATTCTCCAGTGTCTTTCTCAGAAGACCACAAGTTGGGGAGAAATGTCGTATGACATGCAATATGTCAGGTATGCAGTTCTCACCGACAAGAAGGCAAGTTTGTCCCAAATCATCTTTGACCATTTGGTTCATCACCAAAAGGCCCCTAAGGTTTTGATGTATTCCATGTTTGTAATGGTCTGCTTGTTTATTGAATTAAACACTGTTTTTCAAATTGCCCCTCTTTCCTATGTTAAGGCAATTGATAAACAAACCTTTGCTAGGCTAAACACTACTGCAAAGGTACTAGATGACACTAGGGACACAACCGTCCAAGGTGAACCCACATCCACCACCTCTTCCACACCTTTAAAGGTACCGGTCAAAAGAAAACCAACAACCAAAGCCCTCACTCTAAGAAACCCAAAATGACTGTTCAGGAAGATGAGATCCCTGAACAAGAGAATCCATATAACCCATCCTCACAGGTGGATCCTGAAACTCATGCCCAACAAGCTCCTCATCAATCCTCTCAACATGATGATGTTGTAATTCACAGGGAACCCACACAAACCACTGAAGTATCACTTGATACTCAGATGGCAGTCCCCTCTCCCCGGGACTCTCCTGTTTCTTCAACCCATCAAACCACTGACTTCATATCCCATATTCTCCAAAATATTGACTCTAATCTTTCACCTACTGGTTCTCCTTTAACCACAACAGTTGAGAAGCAGCCCCTTTAAACCAGGGTCCAAGATGGTCAATCTCCAACCCATGGAGAAGAGGATTAGATCAGGGTGTCAAGTCCATCTAGACATCCAGATCAAGTATCTGGAGCATCCACTCCACATAAAATCCTAAGTGGTCTTCATTCGGATGGATTAGGCAATAAGACTCCATTTACAACAATGGCTAATGAAGTTCTTGAAACTAAGGCGAGAAATCCCCAATACTAAGAAAAAGGGGTAGATGAAAATCCTGAGATGGACTCGGGTCATGTTAAAACTGACACACTAGTCAGGGATTTAGATGATATCTTTAAATGGATTGATGAATCAAACCTTATGATTCAGGAATTGACGACAACTGTCACCCCGATTCAGGCTAATGTAGCCAAACTAACTGAGTTGGTTACAAAGTTCTTGAATGACCAAGTCCTGCAACCCAAATTCAACCCAATGCAGACACCTTCACTTGAAGATCCCCCAGATACTACACCCACCTCCACTACTCCTGCCCTTACTCCACAAGCTCTAGAAGAAGTGTTAAACCCACTTCTTACCACCCATCTCACAAATTTCTTTCACAACTTTACAAAAGACTTCTTTCACACCCAGACAACCCAAATGGATCTACTGAAAGTTTCAGTAGATTCAAAAATTAAATCCCTCAAACAAGAAGTCACAAACCATACCATATACTTACAATCTCTCACAGGTGTAGCTCCTCCTCCCCCTTGGTTCAAGGAACAGGCTGATGAAGCCAAAAAGAGGGAGAATGAAAAACTTCTCTCCAAAGATCAAGTAGCCAAGAAGGCTGAAGATGAATCTAAGCAAAGAAAGATGAAGGCCTTGAACCTAAAGAATCAAGAGGCCCTTCTCAAGGCTGCTTTGGATTAGTAGTTTGAGACTGCAGCTGCGAAGGCCAGCCTTGAATAAAAGATAAAAGAAATAGCTTCTCAAGTGGAGACGAGAGAATCTGGTCTGATCAGCAAACCCAAACCCAAACCCAAGCCAACCAAACCAGCTCCCACTGTACCAGTAAAAGCAATAGCTGGTGCTTCTTCTTCTGCCCCATCTACACAAGAAAAACAGGCTCAAACTAAGGAAGATGCCACAAACACAATAACTGATCAACAACTGAATGAACCTTTAGGAAGTATTGGTGGTCCGCTACACCCATACTTGGATGAAAAGTTTAATCCTTGGATAGATATTGAAGAAGATTTCAAACATTAACTGTTGAGAAACTATGAACCTCATCAGCATGCAGTGGTCAAAAAGGTGCTTGGCTCAAGATCTCAGATCAAAAGAAGGGAGATCATACATTGGCCTTCATCATCTACACCCCCTCTTCTTCCAGCTCCTCCTCCTCAAAAACAACCTCTTCAACTTGCTTGTTCCAGAGCTGGAATCAAAAGGCGGTCTTTGATGATCTTAAACCTCTCCAAGGATGATCTTAAATTTTTGTTGCACATAACTTTATAGAATGCTGACTCAAAGTA
The DNA here is from genome assembly GCA_009363875.1 of Mikania micrantha. NCBI lineage: Eukaryota > Viridiplantae > Streptophyta > Magnoliopsida > Asterales > Asteraceae > Mikania > Mikania micrantha. The sequence goes on from CM018693.1 coordinate 56,002,895, forward strand.
TGAAGTTATAAAGTTTGTGCGGAATCTCAACGATCAAACCAACTTGATCCTAACTCAAAAATAAGTGGTTTTGACTTCATCAGTCTAGATGGATACTGTTGGAAAAAGAAGGACTGATGAGCCTCTACCACACTCTCCAACCTTTGAATAAAGCCAATGTGCATCTTAACAACTAAATAGCAAACGTAGATGGTTTGCAAAAGAACAACCATGGACAATTGCTCTCAATCACTGAGCTTCTTCCTTGGAACACAACTGTGGATCATCCTTGCCTGGAACACAACCGCGGATTATTCTTGCCTTAGAATATAACAGCCGAATCAACAATAACAACCACAGATCAACATCCGCGGTTTGAAAACTGATCATACAACAACATCTTATAAACACTGAAGAGCTATAGACTGAAGAATCACTAAAGACTTAAGTTTCCGTTGTTGTACATTTTTGTTTGTATCAATGTCTGTAACTTTGTCAACTGTTTGTCTTATTACTTTTGTCCTCTAACATTGAATGTTTGGGCATTTATATCCCAACATTCCCTGCATTTTATTAATTGAATTTCCTAATAGTTCCTTGTGCTATTTATCAGTTATTCTTCTTTTAGCTAACATCACAAACTATTGAAATAATCGAGTCTTTGACCTAGAGTCTAAAGTCAAATATACCTGGTAAACAACCCTCCAGTCCAACAGTAAGAAGTGCATGGATTTCGTAAGACGATCAACTATAACCCATATAGAGTCATGATTGTGCGACGTTCTGGATATTTTGGTTAATGAAATCCATAGTGATCTAATCCCATTTCCTCATGGGAATTTCTGGTTGTTGCAATAACCCAGAAGGTCGTTGATGTTCTGCTTTAACTTTAAGACACGTTAAATATCTATCCATGTATTCTGCTATGTGTTTCTTCATCCCATGCCACCAATAAAATTCTTTAAGGTCGTTATACATTTTATCAGCACCGAGATGAATAGCATACCTAGATTTGTGTGATTCATCCAAAATGATTGATCTAACGTTACCAAATAGAGGAATCCATATTCAGATTTTGAAATACAACACTCCATTGGTTTTGGTTTCTAATTGTTTGTCTAATCCTCTTACCTCCTCAACTGGGTAGTTTGTTATTTGTAATCCTTATTGATGAGCTTCTATAATTTGAGGAATCAGTCTTGTTAGAATAGTCAGTCCTAACGCTCTTACACGTAAAGGTTTGACTCGTTCCTTACGACATGGCATTGGCTACGACATTCGTTTTACCTGGGTAATAACGAATTTCACAGTCATAATCATGTAGAAGTTCTATCCATCGCCTTTGTTGCATGTTCTACATCTTTTGATTTAGAAGGTATACAATACACTTTGTTCCATATAGATAGTGTCTCCAAATCTTAAGTGCAAAACTACTGCACCAAATTCTAAATCATAAGTGGTATAATTCTTCTCGTGTATTTTTAACTGTCAAGAAGCATAAGCAATTACCTTGTCTTTCTGCATTAGTACGCACCCATGACCCTGACAAGAATCATCACAATATACCATGAAATTTTCTGTACCTTCCGGTAGTGAAAGTATAATGTGACAATCCGGCATTCCGGATTAACTCCGTTAACCGAAAAGTTAACAGAAATTATACGAAATCATAAAATAACAAACTAGAAAGACTTGAATTGAACAAAATTAGTTCATAAACATTTAAATCATAAGGATTAATGTTGAAATTATACAAAATGTCCAATTTTGACTTTTATAGTCAATTCGAGTGGTGTATCAAACTAAAATTCGAAATTCAAAATAATTAGAGTTGTAACCGGGATTTAATTGTCACTAATTATCACATTGATGATTATTAACAACTCTACATGTTATTTGAACAATTAATCATCGAAATTAATCAAAAACGATCACAAAAACTTGAAACCGTAGTCATTAACTCTAGAACCCACACAATTCGATTACATTTCTCACAATTGAACTTACAGAAGCACAAGTCGGCACTTTTAGAGTCCTCTACATACAAGAATTCGATCTTAGAAGTTCGGGTTTGGGAATTGGTTCGAAGGTCGGCCGAAATCTAATCCTCTAGTCGAACTACATCAATTCGATATCAAATCGGTAAAGAATTACTCCTACACACCCTAAATATGCCCACTAAGCATAGCCCTATGCTTGTTTAGGTTTAAAACATCGAATTATAAGAATCCTAATTCTAGGGTTCATCATCTTTGACGTTTTGGGGATTTCGATCAAAATGAGTTTCAAAATTTAATTAAAGTATATACACAAACTCAGAATAGTGCGTTTAATGAAAAACCCATGTCAATTTTATGAAACAATAACGAATTCTATGATTTCAAATATTAGGGTTCTTGAGTTAAAACGTTTTGGGGTTTTTGGTTCAAACGAGCGTGAAACTCAAATTAAACTATACAGATAGTTTCAAAATCATATCTTTAATGAAAACCCCATGATAGTTTCAACAAACAACAGTGAATTTGATACAAACCGATTTTAAGATTTGTAGGTTAGAACGAATTAGTGATTTCGAGTAAATTGAACTTAAAAATCAAATTAAACTACACAGGTAGTTTCGATTTGATCCAAGGATAAAAAGCCCTATGAATTCGAGGACTAAGAAGTTCGAATTCGAAGCTCTTGGGCCTAGGGTTGGGATATTCGAAATTTAACTCAATTGGGATTCATTTAAGCATAAGAACTTGGTCAATAATCAAATTGAAATCACCAATGGGTGCATTTGTAGCCCTGGAACAAAACCCCTATGGTTTGGGTTTTGATGTCAGTCGAATTGAGGGCTGATTCGAACCCATTTGGTTCGGGTGGTTTAACATAGGGGAACTAGCTTGTTAAGAGTTAAAAGAATTGATTCTGAAATCCAATTACAAATGTAAAAGCAGAATAACTAGTAGGGTGGGTGTGATTTGAGGAGGAGGTCACGGGTTCGACCCAACCTCCACTGGTTTTTGAAATTAAAATCAACTTTTGTTTTTTGATCATATCTTAATCGTTTTAAATCCATTTTAACCCGTTTGAATTGCGTTGGAACCGTATTGGAATCCCGAACAAAATAAAACAATAAAATTTATATTTTGATCAAAAATCACGGTCACGTATATTTACGTGTATATAAACATAATCGTATATGTTTATATGATTTAAACAAATGAACACAAATTCACGTACACTTTCGTATGTACATTTCGAACAATCTAACATGCGTGTGTTGACACGTATTTGATAACAAACACTATTTAGACAATTCGAATAACATAACGTTATTGTTATAACACAGATTATTCGTAGAAGGTTCTCTACGCGATACTTCAAACACTCGATCATTCTGTTTACTTCAAATACTCGATCATTTTGGGGGAGAAAACATGTACAAACAAACATTTTAGATACATATCACTTGCATGAGTTAGCTATTTACTATAAGTGCGAACATAGCATTTCAAGTCCTTACATATCAAACCGTTTAGTTTGCCGTAGTGCAAAGCGTGGTAGCTGGAAATAGATCTATTGGGTTTGACAAACCTCACTTGGTAGATTGTAGGTCTACGCAAGTATTTAACTAGCCAATTCAAACATTACTATTTTTTGTGCTAGACAATAGTGGAAAGGCAACCAACATTCTAACAGTCAGCTTTGGTGTCGACCGCTTATGTAAATAGTACAAATGACTGAGATCCTGGTTTGTCACGCCCTAAATGGTATGATTCCGTTATTTGAAATTTGGGGGTGTGACAGATTTGTTTCAGAGCCATTGGTTATAGCGAACTAGGTTTGCATTAGTAGACTTAGACTATAACTGTTAGACATTAGGCACACTTGTTTACACAACTGAATTTTGCATAGTATTTACATATGGTATTATGTAACAGATTTGGCAGCACCATCACCTCCGCATGTGATTGTACTTGATGATGAGGAGCCGATAGCTCCAGCATTGCATGATTACGAGGAGGATCCAGAGGAGGATCCCGAGGAGGACCCAAAGGAGGATCCCGAGGAGGACCCACAGGAGGATCCTGAGGAGGATCCTGATGAGGAGTCTTCTGATCGTATGCCACCGACACTGCGTGCTCCTAAGAGGTCATGATTTGAGGGATGCGAATGCTCGACACACGGAGCTTTGTAGCGTAGACAACAGGATGGAGACTGACATCACTCAGTTGACTGCACGTGTATAGGAGGAAGAGCACAGGGCGGAAATGGCTGAGGGTAGACTTATTGAGTTAGAGGAGTTGGTTGCATCTGACTTTGAAGAGGAAGAGGAGGAGGAGGTACCAACACAGGATGATGATGCTGATTCCGATGCTGATTCCACGATTGAGGATGCTTGATTTATTTATTTTAGACCTATAAGGGCGGGTTGTGTCCCTGTATTAGATGTTTGGAAACTTATGTTTTGATATTAAAAGCATTGTAACCAGTTCGAATTATTATCTATTGAAAACTATTACCTATTGCTAACAGTTGTGTTCATTCATACAGTTACATGTTTGTTTGTTGTATCATTTGCACATTTCACATTGGATTTTGATAACACTCTAACACTTATTCTAACTATGAAGATAATGGCCGGGAAAATATAAATATGACAGTTGCTAAACTCAACGAACTGATCAACAATAAGGTCGTGGAGGCCGTCGCCAACTATGCTCAAACACACTCAACAGGACCACATGGTCCAACGGCTGGATTGGTAAACTCGCAGGTGTGCACGTTCAAGACGTTTTTGGACTGCAAACCGCACAATTTCAAAGGATCGGGGGGCCAGTGGACTTCTTCGATGGATCAAAAAGTCGGAATCGGTGTTTGAAATGTGTAGCTGTCCGGAGGAAAACAAAGTCAAGTACGCTACGGGTACTTTGGAGGGTCCAACATTGACCTGGTGGAACTCGAACGTTCAAACATTGGGATTGGGTGAGGCCAATGCCCTAACTTGGAATGGGTTCAAGACATTACTGCAAGAGGAGTATTGCCCTCGCAATGAGGTGCACAAGCTGGAGGATGAGTACTGGCATCTTAAAATGGAAGGGTCTGATATCGAGGAGTTCACCACTCGATCACATGAATTAGCCAGACTTCTACCTCACATGGCAACTCCACCAAGCAAGTGGATTGAGAGGTACATTGGGGGACTGGCACCTCAGATTCAAGGGTTGGTCACTTCTGCTAATCCCACAACTGTTTAACAAGCTGTCCGGTTGGCGCACCAACTAACTGATCAGGCGGTACAACAGGGAACTTTGCCTAAAAGGACAGCAGCTGCTAAGGTGGGAGACCACAAAAGGAAGTGGGAGAGCAGCAATTTCAAAAACTCTACAGAACAATCGTTTCAGCAAAACCGTGAGCATGAGTCAAACAAGACTCATCACAATTCAAGCAGCAGCCAACAGTAATCGGGAGGGTATATTGGTAAATACCCAAAGTGCAACAAATGTGGATTCCATCATATTGGGAATCAGTGTGATAAGTACCTGTGCCAACGGTGCTGTAAAGCAGGTCATGCAGCCAAAGACTTCCGTGGTGAATTGCAAACAAACACCACCAACCAGAACAACACTCAAAAGGGGTGCTATGAGTGTGGCAAACCTGGGCATTTAAAAAAGATTGTCCACAACTCAAGAAAGGGGGGGACTAATGATACAAATGGCAATGGTAACGACACCACCAACAACAATAACAATAATACAAATGGTGCTAGGGGAAGAGCTTTTGTGATGGGAGGGCGTCAGGCACGGGAGGATCCCAACATTGTTACTGGTACGTTCCTCTTGAATAATCACTATGCCTCTATGTTATTTGACACTAGTGCATACCGTAGTTTTGTATGTAGCACGTTTTGTAAATTGCTAAATGTTAGTCCTACTACACTAGAAGACCCTTACACCATGGAACTAGGTGATGGAAAGTTAATTATAGTAGAAAATATCTTAAAAGGGTGTATCCTTGATTTGATGGGTCAAACACTGGACATTGACCTTATGCCTATCGCTTTAGGCAGTTTTGATGTGGTCATTAGCATGGACTGGTTATCGAAACACCAGGCTGAAATAGTATGGCATGAAAAGATCATATGTATACCTCTTCCACATGGAGAGACACTGTATGTATAAGGCGAGAAGAGTAGTACGCCACTGCGTCTCATATCTTGTATGAAGGCACACAAATGTCTGCGTAAAGGTCATACAACAGTTATAGCAATTATAACTGAAAAGCCGGTAGCTGAGAAGAAGATCGAAGACATCCCAGTGGTTTGTGAATTTCCTGAAATATTTCCAGAAGACTTACCAGGGTTACCTCCTACCAGACAAGTGGAATTTCGAATCAACCTTACACCAGACCCAGCATCGATAGCTAAAGCGCCTTATCGACTTGCACTATCTGAAATGCAAGAGTTATCTACACAACTGCAAGAGTTGTTGGATAAGGGCTTTATACGACCTAGTTTTTCACCGTGGGGAGCTCCAGTCTTATTTGTTAAGAAAAAGGACGGGACTTTCCGTATGTGTAACGATTACTGGGAACTGAACAAGGTTACCATCAAGTCTAGATATTCATGAACCGACTTTGGATACCTTTGCATGGTGGCCTAAGGGAACTCGTGATGGATGAAGCGCACAAGTCTAGATATTCAGTCCATCCGGGGTCAGACAAAATGTATCATGACTTGAAGACACTGTATTGGTGGCCTCACATGAAAACCGACATTGCTAAGTACGTTAGCAAATGTTTGAATTGCTCTAAAGTCAAAGTTGAATATCAGAAACCATCTGGTTTATTACAACAACCGGAGATACCTATGTGGAAATGGGAGCAGATCTCAATGGATTTCATTACTAAGTTACCCCGTACATCAAGTGTTTGTGATACGATATGGGTAATTGTTGATCGTTTAACGAAATCTGCACATTTCTTGGCAATTAAAGAAACTGACAAAATAGAGAACTTGACTCGTATCTACATTAAGGAAGTGGTATTGCTACATGGCGTACCAATTTCCATCATATCAGATCAGGATGCTCGATTCACTTCAAACTTTTAGAAATCTCTCCGTAAGTCATTGGGAACTCGTTTAGACATGAGTACCGCATATCATCCACAAACCGACAGTCAGTGTCACACCCCGAGCCGACGGGTTGGATCGACTTTCCCGTCGGGCGGAAGGTTCCCGGGGCGCGATATTGGGAGTGGTAATCGTGATGATCAGTATAACATCAGTGCCGGACGCGTGCCGGAACAGTGATCGCAACAGTAAACAGTACAGTAAATCAGGTACACATGACGTGAAACTATGCTTATTTTATTGGAACATTATGCTCTATACTAGACTATTAACTATTGTCTGAATCTGACTGAAACCTTAGGGTTTAACAGTCAGAAACATGTCAGACAACATAATGTTGAAACATAAATACTTGATTTGATACTACTTTGTATAAACGTATGTGAGGTTAAACAAAACAAAACTATAATGGTTGTTGTCACAGAATGCTAAACCGACGAGTCATTCGTATAGGTGACGATCTGTACGAATGATTCTGATAGTTTAACATTCTGAAATAATGACTGAACAGTAGAGAAAAAGAATCAGAAAGCTAAACCATCGTCGTGTTCGTTCGAATGACGATTCGAACGAATACGCACGATGACGACGCGTTCTGACGAAACAAAAACGAACACGAGACGAACGATCATAAATTTAAGGAAATAAAATATTTCCTATTTTACAATTTTGAAACTCATTATAAATAAATTAAACTAAACTATTTTAATAAATCGCGAAACAAATTAACGAAACGCGTAAAATATTGTAATTCGATAAATAAATTAACTAAACGAAAATTTAAAATAATTTTTAGAAATAAATAACATCCAAACTGATAAAAATAATTCTTTTTATTTAATTTACAATAAACGCGCGTAACATGCCGGACGAAACTACGAACCGAGCAACCGAAACGAACCCGAATACCCTCGGGGTATTTAAACACCAAATGAGGCCATCTAACCTCATTTAATGCTTTCATCTCTCTCTCCCTAACCATAACCCGTTCATCCTCTCTCTCTCTAAGATTTTACCAAGAAAACCTCAAGAAATCCCTCAATCTTTGGCCAAATCGTGAGTTTTTGGTGTCTACACGAAGATATCAAGCTCCTCTACGCAGAAGTACAACAACTCTATGGAGTTATCCAGCCAAACTCGAGGTAAATGAGCAAGAACGTCACAAAAGTTAGGGTTTTTGAATTTGTTTGACACCCCACTACACATAACCGGTTTCTTGCACCACCACTATGAGTCCCGCACCCTTAGAAATCTTCCATAGCATGGGTCTAACCTAGATGATGATCGGGAGCTGCTTGGTTCGATTAGAGTTGTGCAGGTTCGTGAAGATGGTGCTCGACATAGCAGATGGCCGAACCTGTGAAGAAGCCGAACCCATGCACGCATGGCAACGAACCTTTGGAGGCAACTTTAGCCGAACCAGCCAATCAACGAACCCTGCCGGGTCTACCTACCACCGAACCTTCTTAGTTAGGGCGAACCTTCGGCCTTAGCCGAACCTCCATGCAACTCCGGGATGGCCGAACCCCTGGATAGCATGAACGAACCATTCACAGAACCACGAACCTTTGTTTCGACCACCACCACCGAACCTTCGGGCCATCACCGACGAACCCTTTTGCAAGTTGATGGCAACGAACCCTCTTCGCAAACGTTGCATGTTCAGCTGACCGGCGAACCAACATACTCGCAGTCCAAAGCCTAACCATGTTAAAGCCGAACCTTCGGTCATTAGGAACGAACCATGGGCTGCGTTATGAGAGCCGAACCTTCTTTCTTTCTTTAACTCACACCAACGGCCGAACATTTCATCCTTGGAGCCGAACCATTGTATTAGCCGAACCTTTAGCCTAATAAGGGATATAGGTTCGCTGGTTGCTTCGAGACTAATAACGGCCCAATAAAATTCGTGGCCCACTACCACTTGTAATCGAATAACCTATCGGCCCAACAACCATTTAGGTAACCGGCTCAACCAATTGGCCCAAACATTATCTATGTGGCACAACTACGATCTAAGTCCATATAATAACCTACGGGTCACATTAATTCGGCCCACAATGATCTTAACGGCCCAACATAACCATTTCGGTCCAACACATCCTAAACCGGCCCATTGGAGATTTCTTCGACCCAATACCCCTAGACGACTCACACGCATATACTTACTAATCCTAAATTTCATAACAATTGATCCGATAAATTATCCGGCCCAATGGATTCAAAGAATAAAAAGAAAACACAAACGAATGTTGGGATCAACAATAAACGATAAATTGATATGAGAATTTTACTTTTAAATACTACAATGGCAATGACAAGATGATTAGGTGATTGAAGTAACGATCCAGAAATTCATTTCATAAGTTATAATGGTTAAAATAAACCTTAAAGTGATGAATTTGGGCCAGATAAGAAACAAGACTCGTGAGTGTTAGTCCACTTTAGGACTAACACTTACACACGCAACAAACCTTTACAAACTTGTACTTATAAGCTACAACACTATGAAATCAATACAGGAGAGTGAACATCATAACAAGAGCAAACAAAGAGCGCGTGCATTCTTATTTTACTTAGTCAAACACTACGGACACAAGGTGAGTTCATTTGTCCCTTTTCAAACTTATTTGTTTTACTTCGGGACTGAGAAGCATGTTAAACATTTTCACAAACTATTGAAATGTTATTTAATGCTTTAAACATAAACATGATACTTATGTTGAAACTTATGCTTGGAACTTAGTATACTTTGAAAAGCAATAGACTTGAGACTTATACTTTAAACTTGAGGCTTGAAACCATATGTTGGATACCTATGAGACTTGATGCTTAAACATAAGACTAGATGCTTGTGAAACGATATGCTTATGAAACCATATGCTTAAACATGATACTTGATGCTTATGAAACCATATGCTTAAACGTGAGACTTTATGCTTGTGAAAACTATATGCTTAAACATGAGACTCGATGCAAACCTATGGAATTCATGATGAGACATTGTGTGGACACTTGAAACTATATGCTTGAAACTACTACTTGCGCATGAAACATTGTGCATGTATCTAATCATAGGCTACGTAATTGCTAAACGACTGCTAGTGCAGAGCTTGTACCTATGGATTGAGATGCATGTAAAACTTAACCATAACGAGGCTAAGCTATTACCTATATAAGAGACATGTAATTGCTAAACGACTGCTAGTGCAGAGCTTTTGTCTGCTTATATGAGGTATGTAATTGCTAAACTTAAACATAACGATGCGAAGCTATTATCTATATAAGAGACATGTAATTGCTAAACGACTGCTAGTGCAGAGCTTTTGTCTGCTTATATGAGATATGTAATTGCTGGATTACTTGTGTATGCATGGCTTGTGTCTATGTATGAGATACGTAATTGCTAAACGACTGCTAGTGCAGAGCTTGTACTCACGCATGAGATTAGGGACAGCTAAACTATGTGCGTGTGAAACTACGATGCTTGATAAACATACTTTGAAACTAACACTTGTGAACATTATAGACTTGTAAACTTTGAAACAGAAAACAAAAGCTTTGATGAGGAATGCGTTGAATGGTAGGTAAAAGGCTTAATCATTATTAACAACAATGTCATATCCGGATTAGTATGTGGTGGGATGGCGTCTGGGCGGGTTGTAGGCTCGACTCAGGGGTATGCCCTATATATAAGCATACCGATTTGGATATTACATATGGAGTTAATGAGGTTAAGGTTTTACCGAAGGAGGTTTGTTAAAACTATTTTAAACTTATAAACTTTATGAACTCACCAACCATTGTGTTGACTTTGTTTTTTTTTCTTACATGCATTCTCAGGTGAAGAACAGGTATAAGCTAAGGCTTCAGGATTTGCATACAAGGCTGCCCAGATAGAGGACCTAGTAGACTTTTGGGAAGCACATCTTTTTTTGATGATACACATTACTTTTGATATCTTGTACATATACAAGATATAAACATTTGATTCTTTTGTTAGGTTTACTTAGTTAAATTGCTGAACTTTGATGTTGTAATTTAACTTGGTAATCCTAGTTATCGTTTGATTGTGCTTTAGTTATTCTTAAACATTGATGCTATGTAAACAATCTGATCATCTAGATTATCACTCACGATATCACGCCCTGGGAACCTTCCGCCAGACGGGGACTCCGATCCAACCCCGCCGGCTCGGGGTGACAATCAGATTGTTTACAATGCACATGATATATAATGAGAAACTGCTAAGTGAAAATAGAATTACAAAGTTAAATTACATCAGTTTAGTTCATAATTTAACAATGTAAATCTACTATCAAAAAGATCAAGTCAACACATGGTTGGTGAGTTCATGTAGTTTTATTTAAAATGAATTTGAATAACCACTTGGATGACAACCTTAACCTCACCATTAACCATCTATACCATCCAGTTCAATATGCTTATATATAGGACATATGTAGGGTCGAACTTACCGCCCGCCCAGCCAGCGTCCCACCACATACAAAACCACATGATATATTGTTCCTGGTGATAATTAAGCGTTTCATCCCATACCTTTGATCCACAACGTATGATTACCCTGAAAACTGTTTACCATGATTCCCCCGAAATGACAACCATAACCTCATCAACAACCACCTATGCTATCCAATCAAATATGCTTATATATAGGGCATATGTAGGGGACAAGCCCCAGCCACCGTCCCACCACATACCGGACTGTTTAGCATATTGTTGTTAATGATAATTAAGCGTTTCACTCCATTCACCTTCATCTTAGATTTTGATTTCCACAATTTGAAATACCTCTGATTTCCTGAGTTCACCATGTATTCATGATTACCCATAGCACTTGTAGAAATATAATATTAAATGCTTAATTAAATCAATAATTAATCATTTATTTACAACTAAGACATGATGATTGGGTCTTATTTGACTCAATCAATTAGACTTAGTTGATGGTGGTGTCCAAGTTGTACCAGCTCACACGTGGCCCATATCAAGCACGACCTAAAATGAGTTTACCTGTATGCGTTGGGACTTTCATGTTTTGCCCATATCAGCTTGACCCACCGGCCTACTGTACATGTCGGGACTTTAGGATATCCTTTGATTTTGATCATCTTGATTTTGTTTGATTGTTTGAGTTATGCCCATATAGCTTGACTACAAGAGTCTACTATTCATGACGAGACTTTTCGTTTGTTACACGTGGTCTTGATTTACATACAACTGACATCCACCTTAACTTAAGCATTAATGATTTCATTAGATCTTAATGATTTCATTATTTCATTGATTCGCACACGGTTATGATTCCCTTGATTCTCTTGATTATGATCTTTAGAATTCCATGATTTCCATAATGATTATAGATTTTTGAATAGGATGCTTAGCTTTACTGAGCACACACTGAATTAGATTCCCTTGAATTTGATCTTTAGCTTTAGTTCTCTTGGTTACACTTTGAGTTTAGATTCTTTGAATTGAATTTGATGGACTAAGGGTTTGTTTTAGAGTTTTAGAATTAAGGTATTACTCATAAGAGTAATCAATTAATTCGTTAGTTAATCCTGCATAACATTTACCTAGACAGGAGTCTAAGAGTATAAACAGGTATATATAACATACAGTAAGTAAAAGCATTTACGTAAAACATATTTAAATAAAAAGGTTTACGCATTCTTCTCAGCCCCGCGTTTGAAAACAAAAATGTTTAGAAAGGGGCAATGAACTCACTTGTGTTGCTCTGTACTGAATTATCACAAAATGCGCGCTCGTTATTTGTAGACTATGTTTCTTCAGCACCAAAGTTGTTTTAAAAGGATTCGAATACGGTAAGTATTTATAATAGTCGTATCTAGGGTTTTGGTCTCGGTGTGCAACTAAGTGTCCTATGTACTAATGTGTTTTCTAAGATTCCATCTAACTAGTCTAACTCATTACCCATTAATAACCCTTATCCCACAATTAATTATTACAAGTCCTTGATTAAAACGTTTTTAAATTCATTCAATTTAAGTTAAACACTTAGTTAAAATCATTTAATTTGATTTAATAGGATTTATAAATAAATTTTCCTTTATTAAAAACATAATCAATTTAAAAGAATTATACTTCAACATGATGGGCTTGTGTTAATCCAATTTGATTATCCTCACACCCATTACTAGTCTTTGCGTGTCCCATGACTCTTGAACAATGCTTTGCATAACTAGTCCTAGATAACTCAAGTGAATCATCTGGATTAGCTACACGTTCTTATGAACTTTCCCAAGAGTTAAGTGTTAGTAACTAAACCAACACTCATAACCTTAGTTTATTGTATCATAATGCAATTCTATCAACCTCTATCTTGTTCATCTTTATACTTAAGTTCATAGTTTCCCCAAAGTTGGTTATATGAAATGAAACTCAAATTTTCTCCCATGGACACACACAAAGAACGAACCCATGCATGCATCCACGTGGTTCCCATGCACTCACAACCAATAATTTACATCACAAAATCCTAACTCCATATCCACCTCTTGCTTCTAATTCCACCAACTCGGCCTAATAGGATTGTATTTAATAGCTCAAACGAATGTAAGTTGGCCGAAAGAGACGTGGGTCGAATGTATTTATGGCCGAAGGTGGAAATAGTCGACCGAATCTGGCTCAACCGAATGAAGTCTGGCCAATTGACCCTTGGTCCGAGCCTGCTGCCCGACCGAATGGTTGGAGTTGGGCCGACTGAATGAAGGTAGGTTGACAGAATGAGTCTCGTCTGATCGAATAGCAGCTGGGCCGAAGGAGTTGGGCCGACCGAATCGTCACCCGTACGAATACGACGATAACTACACTTTTCAATATGGTTTTCTAATTATTGGATATCATTCAGAACGTTAAATTTTTCTGATGTATTCGTACAGATCGTCACCTATACAAATAATCTGTCGATTTAGCATTCACGTAACGACATCCATTGTTGTTTTGTTCTGTAAAGCCTCACATACGTTTATACATAATAGAATCCTAACTAACAATCACATGATGGTTCTGTGTTGCGAGATAATTATCTGACTGATGAACCATGATTCTGAGTTTTGTTTCTACAATGATTTTGAATCTGTTCTAATGACTGAGATCCTGGTTTGTCACGCCCTAAACGGTATGATTCGGTTAGTTGAAATTTGGGGGTGTGACATATAAGTGCGTTGCAGAGTTTGTGTTTCAACAGTTGGAATGTCTCCTCTCGTTGGGAACCCCATACAAATTTTTGATTCTTCTGAGTCGAAGATGTTAGTGACAAGGCTGTTGGGAAGTGTTTAAGTTTTGATGTTTCAAGTTAATAACATAGTGGTTCTCGACTTGGATTGGGGTTCTCGAGTGGCTTTCGGGTTCTTGAGTATATTGTAGCTTATTTTTTTTGAGTTTGTTTAAGTACAATGGGCCGAGAGGCCTAATTCATGTATGGGTATTATATAAACCCTGTTGGCTAGTCATATTAGGGTTGGTTCTATCCAGTCATTGTTTTGTTTGTTCTAGAGGTAAACGGCTTTTGTACCAGTCGGTTCGTGTGAAACTGAGTGCAATTAACGTGATCACTTGCATTGTTCTTCATCTTGTTCTTAATTAATATTGCTCTTGCACACACGTGATACCATTCCACACTCTCACGTGTGTTGTGTTAATTGATATCAGTTTTATATCCTTTATTGGGACTAACAATTGGTATCAGAGCCTCAAGAACTAATTTTATGGCTCATAGTGGTATCGATTTTGCAAGAGAATTATTTTTAAAGAGTCTGTAGGTTGTGTTCGTGGTGTTCTTGAATTATTTTGTCAAAAAGGAGTGCTTTAATATGTGGTAGAACCTTTCTCGAAGTTTGAAAAGTGTTAATCAGATCTGTTTAAATTTTTAAGAGATTGACAAGATCAGTATTCAAATTTTAAACTCCCATTATTCTCGGAATTGATCTTTCTCGAGCTTTGTTAAGAAATTTCGAGAACACATTAATTAAAACTCTAATTGTGTGTCTTCAATTTTATTTTTCTCGAGTTTGATTTTCTCGAATTTGGTTTTCGAAAATTCTAGGTTCTCGATTTCATCTGTTTCTCGAACCCAATTGTGTTCTCGAATTCAGTTGTTTCTCGAACTAAATTGGTCTTCTCGAATTCAGTTGTTTCTCGAACTCAATTGGTTTTCTCGAATTTGGACAGTGTTCTCGAACTGAGTCTTAGTTCTCGAATTCTCTTTGTTTCTCATTTGTTTCTCGAATTCTGATTGGTTCTCATTTGTTTCTCTAATTCAGCTAGGGATCTCGAACTAACTTCTTGTTCTTGAATTATCATTGTTTCTCGAGAACACTTTACTGTTGTGAGACAAGTTTTGTCCTGTTCACAAATGGATTCCTCCAGTATACTTGCTGCTGCTTTGTCCAGTAAACAAAATGAGCTTGATGCAATCATGGGTACTACCACCCGAATTCCTAGGCTTTCATCTGTTGTTGGTTTTCCTGAATGGATGTTTCGATTTAAAAAACATATTAGGACCAAGGAACCAAGGCTTTGGAGGGTGATTTTAAGAGGCAAACGAAAGATAACCTATAAAGACATTGAAGGAAATGAGTTGATTAAAGATCCAGAACACTACACTGAAGAAGATTTTCAGATAATAGAGGAAGATGAACAGGCGCTTGGATACATCACTCAAGGTCTTACTCCTGAGATCTCACAGTGTTTCAGGGAGATAGCTGATGCAAGAGAGCTTTGGAGAGCTCTTATTGACATGTATGAGGGTAACATTGAGATGAAAGAGTCCCGCAAAGAAAAGCTAAACAATATGTTTAACACCTTCAACGATATAGTCGGGGATAGTCTGGACGATCAGATTTAGAGATTTATTACCTTGATCACTAAGATGCATACCGTAAAAATTGACAATCAAGCAGGAGTGATTAACAAAAAGCTTCTGAATGATCTTCCTAGGAATTGGGATATGAATGTTGGGATCATCAAATCAACCAAGAATCTGGATAATCTATCATTGACTGAGATGGTGTCTATTATCAAATCCTATGAAATGAATGATCAACAGAGAGCTATGTCAACAATAAATAGAATCACAAACTTATCTAGCTATAATCTACACACTCGGTTCATCAGATCCATGAAAACTACTAGTGCATTTGTTAACCTATAGGGCATTACTAAAAATTCATAAGGTCTTTATTGGTTTTGAAAGCTGTTTTAGGAACGTCGTCATCATGAATCTGTAACTGATGATATCTAGACCTTAAATCGATCTTAGAAAAATAAGTAGCACCTTGCAACTGATCGAATAGATCATCTATACAAGGTGGTGGATAATGGTTTTTGATTGTAAATTTATTGAGTTCTCTGTAGTCAATACACATCCTGAATGAACCATCTTTCTTTTTCACAAAAAGAATTGGTGTTCCCCAAGGTGAGAAATTAGGTATGATAAAACCTTTGTCTACCTAAAAGCTCTTGCATCTCTAAGGGTGCTAAATGATAAGGAGCTTTAACAACAGGAGCTGCACCTAAAATCAAGTCAATATGAAAGGCCTGATAAACTTACCTTAAACATTTATGAGCTTGCATGCATCACATGATACCATGTTTCCTACCAGCTTGTTCACCTTGAACTATGAGTGTATTACCGTTAGATACCGGAATATGGATTACATTGTTTTGACACACAACTTCCTCTTGATTGTCTGAAAGCCAATCCATGCCGACAACGACATCAAAGCTTCCAAGTTCAATAGGAAGTAGATTGATATTGATAAGGTGATCATTCAGATTCAAGGAACATCCTTGAATAACATTTTTAGCTTTGATAAACTTGCCATTAGCAAGTTCAATGACATAAAAATGTTATAGACTTACAGTAGATAACGTAAGTAATGACGCAAATTCAGGACATATAAACCTCTTATGTGCCTCTGTATAAAATAGAATTGATGCATATAGATTATTCAGAAGAAACGCACCGATGACGATATTTGCAACATACCTAGCTTCTGTTGCACCAATATGGAAAGCTCTCTCCCTAGCTTCATTTCCTGGATTGGTATTGTTGTTGTTGGGACAGTTTCTCATCAAATGGTCAGGGCTTCCACATTTGAAGCATGACCTGATCAGTTGAGTGGGTTGTCGTGGTGCTTGATTTGGTTGACGGACAGGAAAGTTACAGTACTTGGAATAGTGTCCTACTCGATTACAATTTGTACAAACAGGACATGGTCCGTTGTGATGAAAAGGACACTTGTTGCATTTGGGTTCCTACCCGCTAAAAGCTTTCCTTTCAAGAAAGGATGCACCATAGTTCTTAATTAACTGTGGGTTTATTCTGGCTAGTCTCAGCCGGAACCTTGGTTTTGCTTTTCCCAAACCATTTTCTTTTGATACCTCTCGTGTTACTAAGGGCATTGAGATCACTATGGCTCACAGCCGATTTTGTTTTAGTTGATAACGTACCACTCCTTACTGCATCATCAGTAAGCTTTGTGGTCAACAAGTTGGTACGTTTGAGTGTGTTTGGTTCTACAACAGTCACCATTCCCCAAATCTAGGGAACCAGACCGCTGTTATATTTCTCAATCGACGCTGCTTCCGTAGGAAACATGTTAGGAAGCAAGCAATTAAGTTCATGAAATCGATCGGTATACTTTAAACAGTCAATACCGATCATAGAATGATTCCAAAATTCTTCCTGTAATTTCTGGATTTCAGTAATTGGGCAGTACTCTGAGATAATCAGAGTTTTAAAATCATTCCAGCCCATAACATCAACTGTAGCTGAACCCAATATTTTTGCCTGGGGTATCCCACCAGGTTAAAGCTAAGTCCTTCAAAGAACAAGCATCATAAGACACCTTATGCTCTGCCAAACATTGGCTGATTTTGAGTTTTGTTTCTATTTCCTCGATCCACTTTAAAAGTCCTGCTGCTCATTCCTTGCCAGTGAAAGTAGGAGAGTTGCATGAATCAAAGTTCTTGTAAGTACACCCATGTTGTGGTGGATCAGGAACAGTTGTTGTTGTACCAGTGGTATGATGTGTTTCTACGTGTCCACCGGTTTCATTGTGTTCAACATGGTCCCCACCAGAACCAGAAGTGATATTTTGTTGATGTTGGGTTAATATATTAGTACTACAACAGATAGCTTCTTTTACTATTCGTGCTAGTAATGCCTCATTCAGTGACGATCCACTTGCAACTTCAAGTGGAACTGTGTTCGTTTCTGGGTTAACAGGCAGAAACATATTTGATTCTGGATTAACATGTGGGACTTGATTTGTTTCTGGTTAGAAATGTTCCTAGCTGGTCGGTCTATTTTTGGAGCCATTTTTCTGCTCACATTAAGACAAACTCAGGTCAGTTTAAGAACATTTAAATATAACCATTTCAGTCACATAATTTCAAGTGTATCCAGTTATACTGAAATGCCATGTTGATATGTAATTATAAGAGTGTTGTATAACTACATTGATATTTACAAGATATGTTTGTAACACGAAGTAATCATAATGATATTTGTAGTTATACCTACTATTATTGTCTTAAAAACATGTTCTAGTATCAGATAGCACACGACATTGTGACACCGATACAGATATGTTATTATGCAAGCTTAATATGTTATCATACATGTTTTTGATATGTTACCACACTCGATTTTGAAATGTTACCACACAGGCTTTTGATATATTTCCTCACAGGATTTGATATATTGTAACGCATGCCTTTGATATGTTACCACACAGGATTTTGATATGTTGCCACATAGGCCTTTAATATATTACCACACAAGCTTTTGATATGATATGTTATGACACTCAATTACTGTTTATGAAATAAAATTTTTTGATATAAACACACATGTTGGTACAAACACACATACTAAAAAAACAACTTTTCGTTACTATAACATCATTTATACATCAGAAGAGTTAGATACAAGAAAGTTTCAAGATATTACCTACACTATTAACCAACCTATTCGTATGGGATCTATAATGTACAACAAAATCATCCCATAATATCACAAATCAGCCTATTCACATCTGTTCAATGATATCTACAATGAAATGTCCCAAAAATATCAGTTGTGATCATACTTGCCTTAAAATTACGATAAACAAACTATCACTATGGCTATAGCATCCATTACTATAGCCACCTCATCCTCTCCTCTATTACCAGCCTCCATGCTCTAGTCCCCGCCTCTATGGCGACTACCTGCTCCATGAGTGTCTTATGGGTTGTGCGAGAGATTATCTAAAATATGGAAGATATTAGGTCAAAAATCGACTTTTCCGGCCACATACGCCAGGCACGGGCCTATGATACGCCCAAATGCTTAGGGTACGCTTGACACTTTCTACCAACGCTCAAAACTGGGAATGTGGTACGCCAGGCTGGCCATATCATACGCCCAGTCTGACTTCACCAGCAGCTTTATCTCGTCGAGAAACTCAATCTTCACATATTATGGGCCCCGTAACTCATCTCCTAGCTCCAGTTATGCCTCCGCCAAGTTTTGACCATCCGAACTTCACATATTTGCACTCTTGACCCTTCAACTTCTCTTCTAACCACCCAATTAGCTCCCGAACATGTCCTTAGCCTCTTGATACCTGAAAATCATAAATACACTCAAAGTAACCTTGTTTTAGGGCAAGAACCTATAAAATCACGCAAATACACATCAAATAACACAAACAACCACTATGCGATCACAGAACATTTCTTGTTTATTGTATTTGTATGTGTAAATTTATCACAGTTTAGTACTTAACATCATAGCAAGTTTTTAACTTACATTAGTGTAACTCTTTATATACAAAAACTTAGAATGATGTTAAATATTCAATGATGATGAATTTTCTCATACATATAAAATAAGAAAATGTTCTACATGTTTTACGGTGATAATAATAAAATCAAAGATTTTGATTGATCTTGGTAAAGTTATAGGGATTATCGTTTTAAAGTGAATTGTTGTAAGATCACAATCATACACACACACAAATACATACATACATACAGGATTGAGACCAAATAATAACTCACTCTTAAAGCAATAATCAAGATAACTTTGCTAAGATGAAGCCAAATCTTGGATTTTTTTTGAACATCATTGTAACACATTTAGAACACAATGTTCTTTTATGAGTTCGCGAAAATTCATCACCGTTTGAGAGTTTACATCGTTGTAAGTTTTGGGCCTAAAACAGTTATATTGCTGTAAATCAAAAACTTACAACGATGATATCTTTTAAATGGTGATGAATTTTCACAAACTCATAAAAGAACATAGTGTTCTAAATGTGTTACAATGATGTTCAAAAAACATCCAAGATTTGGCTTCATCTTGGCAAAGTTATATGGGTTATTACTTTAAGAGTGGGTTATTATTTGAACACTTCCATATACACACACACACACACTAGGTTAAATCCCGTGAGTTACGAGAGTTAAATAAATAAAATGTACGTTATATACTTTTTAATAAAAAAATATTTATAGAAAACACACGAAGTGCATTAGTTCAATAAATGTGTGCATTACCTAGCTTGAATAAAATTTAATTTAACAAATATATTAGTAAAATATATATATTAATAAATAACCTTTAGTTTGATAATTTTAAATTTTATTAAGTTAATTTTCAAAATATTTTTAACTGGAATTTAAGTTTTTGTGTAATCAATAGATATTAATTCTATTAGAAATTTTAAAGTACATTTTATTCTTTGAATATTTTTTGGCATAGTTATATAACTTTGAATTGCAGCTAATATTAATACATATATTTAAGATCATAAAAGGTTGATGCTTACCAAAAGACTAACTCTCTTGACCAATATCATCTTCTACAAGTCCAAAAGGCATCAGACTGACATATTTATCCTTCAGAAGTTATCAGCTTTTGGAAGGAACAATCATCTTTCGAAAGACTGAATACTTTTGAAGATTAAGTTTATGCTTCCGATGTGCAAAAAGAAGACAAAGCTTCCGAAGAAAGAAACATATCGAAAGACATTCAAGCCATGTCGATCAGTATATTACTAATGTCTTTCGGTGAAGAAGAAGATTGAAAGGCCTTCAAGATAATGTGATGTACAAATGAAGAATGAACTTCTGAATAAGATGAAGATCAAAAGGTCTCCAGGCTCATCTGACCAATGTACTTCTAAAGAACAGCTTCCGAAGCTTCTCCAACATTCTGTTAAGATCAATCATCTGATGTTCAACAAATTTCGATACCAAGACTTTCGATGACCTTCAACTGCCGATATTGAACTCCAATAAAGCGAAGTTGGAGAGTTATTTTCTACAATCAAAACCAAACCAGAAGATATCCTTATGATAGTAACAAGGTACATCTCTCAAACTAGCAGAGATTCTCGGTAGACAATTTAATTAATAAAAAAGCCAATAGAGTCATTTGTATTAATTGTAATTAATATGACTTGGCCTATTAAGTCATAATAACTTACTAGAATAAGCTTTACTTTGTTTATAGTGTTTTTCCAGCCTTGTATTCCTACGAGGATACAATTGTAGCTTGTCGTATATAATCTCTCATTGTAACGCTGAAAGTGTAAGTGCTTTTGCAAGAGTATTGTACACTTTGCATTTTGAGAGAAATATACTTTTTACTGAAGTAATTACTTTGCGCTATTATTTCCTTATGTTTGAATTTTGAGTTTTTGTGAGATCCAGCTGATAGATTTTCCCCATCTATCTGCTTGTAAGAAGAAAAACATTGTTCAAGTGTTGTGCAAGTGCATAACTCAATCCAACAATGTATAAAAACAAGTGTTGCAGCCACTGGGTCTGGAGCAGTTGTAGTGCCTAAATATCCGTCTCTTTATTTTGAAGAATACTACAAAAAGATAAAGGCAGATTCAAAAGCATCATGGCTAATGCAGATGTCAATCCCGAATTCAATCATTCGTGCCTTCGAAAAGTGCAAGGCTGCTATGGAGTTGTGGAATTCTTTACAAAAGATGTAAGAAGGGTTTGATGATGTCAAAGAAAACAAGAAGGATGTGCTAACCAGAGGATGGAAAACTTTTTCCAAGTCAACAATGTGAACATGACTTCTCAGTGCCTAAGGTATGTCAAACTTGTCGATGAACTAACATGTGCATTTGCCAAGCTAAAGAATCAAGATGTGATCTGAAAGTTCTTAATATCTCTTCCTCAAGTATGGACCATTTATTCTGCTACCATAAGGAAGACCGAGAACATCAACCTTTAAAGCTTGGAAAGCTTTTTGGCATTTCAAGTTCTGTTGGATGAAAATTGACTATCAGCATGATGTACGATCTTAATTTTCCACACCATCAGGGTCAGTTGCTTTGTATCCACCAAATCATAACTCAACTTTTTAGAGTTATTCACAATTTCACCAACCAAGTTCCTCACCCGTAATCACATACCCAAAAACTCCCACTCCATATACCTATCAACAAACTTCCTTTTGTTAAACCTGGTTCACATGATCAATTATGTTCAGGCTGCATTTCTAGATGAAGAATCAAACTACTTAAATTTGTGCGAATAATATCTAGAAGGCACTCCAACGGATCTTAAGGAGATGGACATCAATTATCATATGCCAATGATTTCTTACCATACAAAGAAAATCTGTCAATGAACAGGGAGACAATTTAAGAAGCACAACATGCAGACATGTTTTGACCTGGATAAAAGGATGTTAAAATGCTTCAACTGTCAACAACTCAAACAGTTTTCATGAGAATGCAAAGCACCCCAAAAAATATCCATCCTCAACCACCAACAAGCTAGCCCAACAACCAAGAACCACACATCAATCATATAAGGCTAACTATGCTGAACATTGTGATCTTTCTGATTGGAGTGTTTAGGCGAAGGAAGCTTCCACCTCCAACAATGCCTTCATGGCCAATGACTCAAGATTCACGTTCAATGTAATTGAAAATATGTGTACACCTGAATGAATTGAAAAACTGAATACTTACAAATGATTAAATACACAAGTTTGTTAGGAACTTGACTCCATACATTTAATTCAAGAAGAATTTTTCAGAGTAGAGAAAATTTATAAGGAAACCATTGAAACATTAGAGAAACGGTTTCAAGTATCCAACGAAGACATCCACCATGTATCCGCGCCTTAGAGGATTCAAAGAAAATATATCCAAGGGTGATTTGTCGTCATGGGACCATATTTGTAATCAACAAGAGGCCCTTCAACTCCAAGGCATTCTGATCAAAGGAATGGCCACAACTACAAGGGATCCCTCCGCCAAGCCTATGTTTGCCGAAGCTATGAAGGAGGCAGAGGATATGATAGCCGAAGAGGATAGGAAAATGGAGCCTAAAGAAGAGCCCATCACTTCTCCATCCAATCCATCAGAAGATCTAATGAATATTTCGTTTGTGTTCAAGAAAAAGGACTTGCAAAGAAAAAAACCAACAATCCCTGACCTAGAGGAACATTCTAGGATAGATGACAGAGAGTAATAAGAGGAAGCAACTGAAACAGTTGTGAGAGGGAGGATGACGGGGAGGGAGAGCAGGCCATGACTTAGGGTACTATAATAATTCATAAGAGAGCACCTGTGCCTAAGAAACATAAAAGAAAAAAATCAATTGCCAAGACATCAAGTGATAGGGAAAATGAGCCGGTCAATGTATATGTTCCCATCCTTGAATGAAGCTTTGATGCCACCACCAATTCGTTCACTCTAAAATATACGAATGGTGGCATCACAAGCTCCCCGACCATAACTTGTCGACTCTCCCTGTAACTATCATCGCAACACATGTAAACACTTTCTTATTTTATATGTATGTGTAATTTCATCACCCTTTAATAGTTAACTTCATTGTAAGTTTTTAACTTACATCAGTATAACTGTTTAGATATAAAGCTTAGAATAATGTTAAATACTAAATGGTGATGTATTTACACATCCATATAAAAGAAAGTGTTCAACATGTTTTACGATGATGATAAAAAAATTAAAATTTTGATTGATCTTGGCGAAGTTATACGATATCACTTTAAGAGTGAGTTATTATAAGATCAACATCCTACACACACACACACTATCACACCCTGACCCGGCTTGGAAATGAGGGCCCATTTAGATAACCTAATTTCAATATTCTTACATTAGTTTAGAGGTAATATTACATTTCCAAAAATAATATATTAGTACTAAGAGTAATAATCATAGCCTAATATTTTTCTTCACCATTCTCCCTCCTTATCTAGTTGTTTTCTTTCATCACCCATTCCTGTTAATGCCCTGCAAATCTACCATAGAGATAAAAAAAAAGTATGTCTGAATGAAGCTTAGTGGGATAAAAATAACATAACTAGTTCGTACATTATACAATTACAGTTACAAAAGTAACACATAATAGTTATCAGATTTAACAGAAATACATATCAATATGTCATATTGGATCAGACTTCCTTGTCATAACCAAATTCAAGTTCCCGACCTACAGACTTATAATAATCAATAATTATATTTCAATTAACAGTTTTAGACATACAGTTTCAGACATAATCACACATACTCAGATTCAGATTCACCGACACAAGTATGGTGTACATGTTCAGATGCACAGACACAGATACAGGTTTTTGGATGATACTCAATTAGCCAAAGACAAATATTTCACATACCGAAAACAATAAATAGGTGTACAAGGGCTGAAGTTCCTAGATATGAGAATTGTGAGATGAGGTATTGGCATTCACTCTACATCCACTAGATCAGATACATATAATACTAACTCTCCCCTCGTACCAAGATCAACAGATCACATAGAGATGCCATAATCCGGTTTATCTTCCACTAAAAGTAACTACCCAAACTTACTTATTTTATATTCATAATCCGGCTGCTCTTCTTTCTCGGCTTATACACTGTTAAATCATTTTATCCTATTCAATTATTATTCTCAAATACAATGCATTGGTTTAGGTATCTATTAAACTATCCTATTTAGAAGTAATTAAAACTGTTTTTGACATGGTTACTATTTTTGTGGTTCTCACCACTGAGAAGGAAATATAGCAGTATGTTCAACATAATATTAACTCAAAACTAATCATTATAAAACCTTCCCAACAATTATCAAAGCCATGTTAATTGTGTTGGTAAGGATTTACGCTAAGGAACCGTAATTACTTAGTTAAAAGATTTAAAATTTTGGGAGATGACGATCAGTGAGTGGATGGATAGAGACGGTTTTGAATAGCTTTGTCAGGAACTTGTATAAATCAAAATGGTAGTAACGGTGGCAGGCTGGTGTTCGGTTGCAAGATGGCCGGTGGTGATGATATCAGTTCTTAATGGCAATCGAAAAAAAATAAGGAGAATATGAAATTTTGATTTTGTGATATGTTTAATAATCATAATCAAACTAGAATTACTTAATGGGTTATGTTTGTATTTTATGTAATTATCTTATACTCAAGTGTAAATTATTATTCTATTCATATCATGTGTATCCTCACCTTGAGGATCATCCATTCAATTCATTCTCTCCTAATCTCTCTCATGGTATCATCCGCTCAGGTTTCTTCTCCTCTTTGATCTTCCAACCTAGCGGTTCTCTTTCCCCTCCACCTTTTTCCTGCCTTTCCCTTCACCTTCTTCCCCACCATGTCAACCTCCAAAGTTTCCAGTGACCCCCTGTCCACGACCGCCCTTCTTCACTCTCTCAAGATTCAATTATCATCAACCAATTTTCTACCATGGAAAAATCAAATATGGCCACTTTTGTTGGATCAAGATCTCATCGGCCATGTTGATGGATCTAAGGCAGCCCCACCGGCAGAATTGACCGTTGATGGCAAAACCTCTACAAATCCACAATACACCGCATGGAAGTCTGCCGATCGTCATGCTGTTATTCTCATCAATTCCTCTCTGTCTGAAGAAGCGGTGTCGGTGACCGTTGGCCTAACCACCGCCAAGGCTATCTGGCAGGCTCTTGAAGCCGAGTATTGCAATGCCTCCATCAAGCGGGTTCACAATATCCGTGATAAGTTGCGCTCACTTGTCAAAGGATCTGATTATGTGGCTGAATTTGGACGTAAGTTTAAGGGGTAATGTGATTAATTATCGGCTATTGGGCATGCCGTTTTGGACAATAATAAGTTGAACCGCTGGTCTCGGTATTGATTACATCAGTTTCACTTCACTTGTTAGGTCCGCTCGACCAGCCCCTTCATTCCAAGATTTGGTTGCTCAGGCTGAGAGACATGAGGCTCTTCTTCAAGATCTTTAGGGACAAAACATTCTAACAGCAGCGTTTGTCGCTCAGTCTTCCCGTCCCCCTCGTCGTCGTCGTGGTGGACGTGGATACAATCGTGGCTATCGTGGCTATAAAGGAGGCGAAAACAACCGTGGTGGTCGTACAAATAATGGTCCTCGTAACATCAGCAAAAACTTTCCTGGTGCTCCTCACACGTGTCAACTTTGTGGTCTCCATGGTCATGTGGCTAGTTCATGTCCAACCCATGTGACGTACCCCACCAGTGAAGCCCATCTTGCAAATTCCTTTCAAACTCAATGTCAAGTTAACTCAAACAATGCTAGTTGGTATGTGGACTCCGGGGCTACCGATCATATGACTCAATCCACTGGTAATATTCATGGAATTATTGCATGTACTGGGAAAGACATGGTAACCTTTGGGAATGGTAAATCTTTGCCTATTTCTCACAGAGGACACCAAACTATTGGCCCAAATATTCATCTTAAAAATATCCTTGTGGTTCCTCAAATAACCAAAAACCTTCTTTCTGTCCATAAGTTAACTATGGACAACAATGTCGATGTGCTTTTTTCTCAGTCGAATTTATATGTTCAGGATCGGGGAACGAGGCAGGTCTTGGCTCAAGTACGATGTGAAAACGGGATTTATGTGTTGAATCAAGATTATCAAGCCCTAAGTGATGTCTCTACAAATAAAGCATCATATGAATTGTGGCATAATCGTTTAGGACATGTGTCCAATGAAGTTATTAAACTATTAAATAAAACGAGATTAGTGCAAGTCACATCTATTTTGCCTAAACCCATTGTTTGTTCCTCTTGTCCAATGTCTAAAGCACATAAATTACCGTTTGATCATAATCCAAAACGAGCACTTTTTCCTCTCGACTTAGTTCATTATGATTTACGGGAACCATCACCTATCTCCTCACATGAAGGTTATCGATATTATATCTGTTACAAACCAAAACAATGTTCTCAACTATTTTAACTACTTTTATCACCTTTGTCCAAACTCAGTTCTCAAGAAAAATCAAGGTTTTTCAAAGTGATGGTGGAACGGAATCTATTAATAATCATGTTAGAAAGATATTTCAAGACAATGGAACATTTCATACACTCTCATGTCCGTACACTCCTCAACAAAACGGGCATGTAGAACGTAAGCATCGACACATTGTCGAAACCGGGCTTGCCATGATGTTCAATGCTACACTACCCTCATCAAATTAGGTTGAAGCTTTTAGCTCAGCTGTTTACATTATCAATCACCTTCCATCTAAAATTCTTGACAGCAAATCTCGATTTGAGCTTATTTTTGACCACGTACCCAACTACAATCATTTTCGCACCTTTGAGTGTCGTGTTTTTCCGTATCTTAGAGACTATTCGGAACATAAGTTGGCTCCGCGCTCGTTACCATGCATCTTCATTGGATATGCAACCCAATATAAAGGATTTAGATGTTTAGAACCCATCTCACAACGTGTGTACATCACAAGAAATGCTACATTTGATAAATCATGTTTTCCCTTCTCAGGAGCTAATTCCCCACATAATAATGTTAATCTTGAACTAACAACCTTTGTTGAAAATTTTTGGGAAGGCTTTCCAAAAAATAAAGAACCTCCACAAAAGCAGCATCTTGACAAAACTCAACATACAGCTCCATGTGTCACATATTTCGATGATGAGCCTCCACCATCTAATTATACTCAAGAGCAGCCCACTAGTTTTGAGTTTCCATCAAACAATTCACCAACCACTACTGCTTCAGATCATTTCCTTGAACCATCAACACCAACTCCGCCTTCGCCGCCGCCTCCACAACCAACTGGCCACCACATGACGACTCGCTCCAAAGCCGAAATTTTCAAACCGATTTACAACCCAGATTTTGTTCACACACAACATCACAGTCTCTATGTTGTTCTCTTTGAAAAAGCAGATCCAACGAGTTTCAAAATTGTGTCTAAAGAACGGGAATGGGTTATGGCCATGCGGAAAGAAGTTGATGCTCTACATCAAAACAAAACTTGGACTCTTGTCCCTAGACCCGATAACACCAATATTGTTGGCTCATAGTGGATTTTTCGTTCTAAGTATCTATCGGATGGCACGATCGAAAGACACAGGGCTCGTTTTGTTGCTCAAGGTTTCACTCAAGAAGCTGGCATTGACAACTCACAAACGTTCAGTCTGGTTGTTAAAGCTGCTACTATCCGCATTGTTTTATCATTAGCTGTCATAAATGGATGGAAACTCCACCAACTCGATGTTAAAAAAACATTTTTACATGGTGCTCTTCAAGAACAAGTGTACATGGAACAACCAGCTGGGTTCGTTGATCCACAATTGTAAGGACCTTTAAGGCTGATGCGCACCAAAACATCTCTGGAACAAGTCTTGAACTTTCGGAAGATATACAACCACTGAAAGATAAGAATTAACCTTCGGAAGAACCATTGCTTCCGAAGGATAATTCTCTTACACTGAAAGCTTCCGGTTCCCTCTTTAGTACTTAGAGGTTTAAATCGATCAGTGCTTCCGATCGATTATCAGTGCTTCCGATCATCAGTGGTTCCCAAGACAAAGACTTCCGAAGACTTTCTCTCTGACAAAGATTCTCGATACGTATGGAAATAATCAGAGCTGCTTTCCCACACTTAGAATAACCGAGAAGACATTCTGATGTTAGTCAGCAACAAAGAAGATTTGTCAAGACTACAAAGATACTAAACAGTTAATACGTTTTGTTGTTTAGGTATTTATTGTAAAAGTCAATGGAGTCTTTTGTATTAATTGTAATTAATATGGCTTGGCCTGTCAAGACCATAACAGATACTAGATTTAGCATACGCTTGTTTCTAGTGTTTTGTCCAGTCGTGTATCCCTACGAGGATACAACTGTAGGTCTTAGTACATAATCCTTCACTTGTTAGTTAGCAAATCACGAGTGAGTGCATGAGCTAGGTGTTGTAAAACTTAACATTTGAATGCAATATACTTTGACCTTGAATTTATAATTGCTTTCTGTATTCTGTTTCAATCTGTTTTTACAAATCTAGTTGATAGAATTTCCGCATATATCAACTTTGTAGAAGATAACATGTGTAAGTGTTGTGTAAGTTATATAACTCGATCCAACAAGTGGTATTAGAGCTTTGGCTCCCTAACTTAAGTAACTAACCATTCTTAAGTTACCAGTTGTTTATCTTCTACTACTCTTTGTTTTTCAAGCTATCTTTAAGTCAAAATGACCAGAATGGTACTCTCAACAAACCTCCCATGTTCACTCCGGATGATTATGATACATGGAAGGTTAGGATGGAGGGTTTCCTCATGAATCAGGACTTCAAACTTTGGAAGTCAGTTCTTGAGGGACCATTCATCCCAACTATTGCTGCTGCAGGTACTGGTGGAGCACCCGTGCCAAAAGATCCATCTTTGTACTCAGATGAGGATTACAAAAGGATGGAGGTGGACTCTAAGGCACTATGGTTGATTCAAATGGCGATTCCAAACTCCATCATACATGCATTCAAGAAATGCAAGTCTGCCAAAGAACTGTTGAACTCTTTGCAGCAGATGTATGAGGGGTCAGATGATGTGAAGTAGAACAAGAAGGACATGCTGAAGCAGAAGTTTGAGAACTTCTGTCAGGAGAACAACGAGAAGATGGCTTCTTAGTATTTGAGGTATGTTCAATTAGTTGATGGGTTGGTTGCTGCAGGAGTGAAGATGGAGAACCAAGATGTCATCAGGAAGTTTCTAAGATCACTTCCTCATGCATGGAATATATATTATGTTGCTATTTGTAGAACAGAAAATCTTAGAACCCTGAAGCTGGGAGAGTTATTTGGTATACTCAGTGCATATCAAATGGATATTAACGCCCAGGAACCCAAACCTACATCTTTTCCATCAGATTCAGCCGCGTTATATGCTCCAATCCACAATCCTACCTTTCAAAACTATCAACCCATCTACCACTCAAACTCTACACCCATTGTTACCTTCCCAGAAACCCCAACTCCATCAACTTCCCACTCAAATCCATTCACAAGCTCAACTCCACTGCTTACCTCAAGCCAGGGAGCATTCATGGCCGAAGAGACCAATTACTTCCATCTGTGTCAGGAGGATTTAGATGGAATCCCAGCTGATGACCTCGAAGAAATTGACATCAATTATCAGATGGCCATGATTTCTTACAGGGCAAAGAAGTTCTATCAGAGAACTAGTAGACAGTTTAGGAAGCATAACATGAAAACCGGGTTTGGTTTAGACAAGTCTAAACTCAAATGATTTAACTGTCAAAAGCCGAGGCACTTTGCAATAGAGTGCAAGTCTCCAAGTTCTAAACCTTCAACCTCTGGTCAGCCAAACCACAGAACATCAAGCTCCTCCAACAGTGCAAACATTGAAGAACAGCACAATTTTTCAGATAGGAGCTTTCAAGCTGAAGATGCATCCATCTCAAATAATGCCTTGATGGCCAATGACTCCACCTCTTCATTCAAGGTAACTGATGATATGTGTACCCTGAGTGCTTAGAAAAGTTAGATGCTTACAAACGTTTTAATGCTCAAGTTTGTAATGAGCTTAAATCAATACAAGTTCTTAAGGCAAATTTCATTGAAGCTGAAAGATCTTACGAAGAAAAGATTGAGGAGTTAGAAAAGATTATCTCCAGTTTAAAACATGAGGACACAAATAAGCAGTGTCAAATAAACAATCTTTTAGAAAGGTTAACAACTGCCAAAACTGAACTTGTATTGGATGAAGCTTACAAAGACAAGTTTCTCAGTCAAGCTGAGAAGTTTGAGAAACTTCTCAAAATGACCGAGATACCTGAGCTGGTCAAGAAAAAGCATACTGGGGTTGGTTATAACAAAATGGAACCTCCATCTGCCTATACTCCGATGGTGGAGGTTCGATGCAAACCAGAAGCTAGCCTTGTGTATGATGAAACTTTGGACATACACAAAGTTCAACAAGAAAATGATTTGCCTGAATTTAACCCTGATCAATCATCTTATTCATCTGAAGATGACATTTCCAAAAATATTGAAAAATTAAAATCTGGTTCTAAACAAAAGAAAAGAAACAAGAAAATCACACCATTTTTTGTGAAGGCTAATTACATACAAACCGAAAGTACATCTTCAGATGACTATGTCACTTGTCCTTCTGACAAGACACATAGGGCCAAATCAAAAGATAGAAAAGCCAGTGTATCCAAAGTTCAGGTAAACCATCCAAACAACAGTCCAACTGGAACTTCCAAGACAGAACAATCAGGTTCTGTGAAGCATAGTTCACCTTCCTCCAAAAGAGAGAAGCTTCAAAGATCTTTCAATGTTCAGACTGTGTGTCTGATGTGTGGTTATACAAATCACTTTGTTGCCGATTGGTTCTTCAATCCTAGAAGCAGAATCCTTTCACGACCAATATTAAGAGAAAACAACCGAAAATCGTGGAGCAAATCATCTTTCTCTTTGGAAGAAAAATTTGCTTCCGAAAGAAGAAAATCAGTCAAGTAGCATAAGAAGCCGTTGGAAGCAGGCACTTCTGACAACATGAAGAAAAGGAACAGAAAGTCTTTCGAAACAAAAGAAACATCGGAAGCACAAGCCAAAGGTGCTTCCGACAACACCAAGAAATCTCAGCATTCCGGAAGAAGAAGGTCAGAAGAAAAACCCCACCTCAAGACGAAATCCAAACCAACAGAAGAAAAGGAAAAAGTTTCTTCCAATGACAGTCAGAGAAAGAAAACTTCTCCAACAGTTCCAAAAGTCAAGAAAGTTTGGAAGAAGAAGGAAACCTCTGAACTAACAGTTCAACCAATTGCTCCATCAGCTTGCTCATCATCTGATCCACTAAATATGATATCAAAGAAATTTTTGTATAATGATGACAATGGAAAACACAAGACCACATGGGCTTGGGTTCCCATCAGGAATTAATTCACTTCTGGTCATGTGCAAGGACAGCAAGAATCAAAAGGCAACTTGTGGATTGTTGACAGTGGCTGTTCCAGGCACATGACAGGCAACAAGACCCATCTACACAAATATGAACCATTCTTTGGAAGGTCTGTTGCATTTGGAAGTGATCCAGTGGGTGGTTATATCACAGGTAGGGGCACAATCACAAATGGCAAGGTAAACTTTGAGAATGTACATTTTGTGAAAGAATTAAACTATAATTTGCTGAGTGTATCACAGGTGTGTGACCAAAAGCATAACATGTTGTTTACTGAGCACGAATGTGTTGTCCTGAAACCAGGATTTGTTGTTCCAAATGACCAAATTCGGCTTAGAGCTCCCAGAAGAAACAACATGTATATGCTGGACATGAGCACAGCTACACCACTCAGCAATATAAATTGCTTTGTCTCAAAATCTTCACTTGATGAATCATCTCTTTGGCATAGGAGACTTTGCCATGTAAACCTAAAAAACATGAATAAACTGGTCAAAAATAACTTAGTTACAGGTTTACCCACAAAAGAATTCATTTGTGTTGATAAATGTGTTGCCTGATTGAAAGGGAAGCAACACAAATCATCTCATCATGCCAAAGAGATAAATTCAATAACAACAGTCCTACATTTGTTACACATGGACTTTTTTGGCCCTACAAGTGTGAAAAGTTTAGGTAGAAAGTCCTACTTCTTGGTGGTCACTGATGATTTATCTACGTACACCTGGGTATTCTACTTGAGTACCAAGGATGAAACTGCTGAGATCTTAAAATCATTTATTGTCAAGGTTGAGAATGAAAGTGACCATCATGTAAAAATCATAAGGTCTGATCAAGGAACATAATTCAAAAACATTACTTTAAACTCCTTTTGTGAATCTAAGGGTATCACAAGACAATTCTGTGCTCCTAGGACTCCACAACAAAATGGTGTTACTGAGAGAAGGAATAGGACACTGATTGAGGCTGCTAGAACCATGCTATCTGATGCCAAACTTCCAATAACTTTTTGGGCAGAAGCAGTCAACACTGCCTGTTATGTTCAAAATAGAGTATTGGTAGTTAAATCACATGGTATGACTCCTTATGTAATCTGGCATAAGAGAAAACCATTTATTATGTTTCTCAAACCATTTGGATGTTAATGCACCATCTTTAATACCAAAGATCATCTAGCCAAGTTTACTGAGAAATCAGCAGAGGGCTACTTTGTTGGGTACTCTTCGCAGGCTAAGGCATATAGAGTATACATCAAAGATTCCAGGACTATTAAAGAGTCTGCAAATGTTCAGTTTAATGAGCATACTATCAATAAACCTGGAATAGGTCCAGATTGGCTGTTTGATCTTGATAAATTCACATCTGCATTTAATCTTGTGAAAGAGTATGTTCCAGAATTGCAGACAACTACCTTGGACTCTACCAAGCACACAAGAGAAGAAGACCTTCATGTTGAACTGCTATAGCTTCAAGACAAATCTTGGCATAATCCAATTCAACACATCAAGTTGTTTCACAGTCTGAGACAACCAACACCTCTCAGGCTGTTCCTTTAAGTGACTCTACATCCGCTCCACAGAGTCAAGAAGAAGTTGGGAGTCCTGTTGAACCAAACACTCTTGGAACTTCCCTTCCCAGAGAAGATCAATCCATACCAGTCCAACATCAGAAACACCATGATCTACCAGAAATCCAGCTTGATGTTGTACTTCCAAACCTTGAGCCAAGTAATTTGTATTTAAGTTCCCAGCTGGATGTGATTCCAAGAACCCGCATTCATAATATTCATCCAACTGAGAACATCATTGGAAGTGTTGAAGATGGAATGAGACCAACGAGTTCAACGCATGAGGGAAACATTTGTTTGTTTTCCTGCTTTCTATACCAAATCAAACCAATGAAAGTGGCTAAGGCACTGAAAGACAGCAGCTGGGTGGAAGTAATGCAAGAGGAACTTCTACAATTTGAAAGACAAGGTGTGTGGAAGATTTTCCCTTTACCTAAGGGAAAATAAGCAATCGGAACTAAGTGGGTGTTCCGAAACAAGAAGGATGATAAAGGGGTAGTCATAAAGAAGAAAGCAAGATTAGTGGTGCAGGGATACACCTAAGAAGAGGGAATTGATTATGATGATGTTTTTGCTCCAGTTGCAAGAATCAAAGCCATCAGAAGCTTTCTAGCATTTGCAGCAGCCGTAAACTTCAAAGTTTTCCAAATGGATATCAAGAGTGCCTTCCTCTATGGTAAAATCGATGAGGAAGTATATGTTTGTCAACCACCTGGATTTGAGGATCCTAAGTTTCCTAACCATGTCTGTAAGCTTGATAAAGCTCTATATGGGCTGCATCAGGCTCCTAGAAAATGGTATGAAACTTTGACCTCCTTTCTGTTGACAAACAACTTCAAAAAAGGAGCAATTGACAAGACTTTATTTTTCAAGAAATCCAATCAACATATCATGCTTGTTCAGATATATGTTGATGACATTATCTTTGGTTCTACTGATGAAACTCTCTGCAAGGAGTTTGAAGCACTAATGAAATCCAAGTTTGAAATGAGTTCAATAGGAGAACTCACTTTCTTTCTTGGATTACAAGTGAAGCAAACTCCTACAGGGATTTTTATCAATCAATCAAAGTATGTCAAGGATATTCTTGAAAGGTTTAACGTCACCGATTCTAAAGCTCTTGGTACCCCCATGTCCAAAACAACATCTTTAGGCCCTGATCTTGAGGGGGATGATGTTGATCAACACCAGTATAGAGCAATGATTGGCTCTTTGATGTATCTCACATCAAGCAGGCCTTATATCATGTTTGCAACCTGCTTGTGTGCAAGATTTCAGGCCAATCCGAAAAGCTCACATATGTTTGCTATGAAAAGAATCTTCAGATACCTCAAAGGAGCACCAAGGCTAGGATTGTGGAATCCTAGGAATGCCGACTTTCAGTTCATGGCCTACACTGACAATGATTGTGGAGGTTGCAACATCAGCAAGAAGTCCACATCTGGAGGATGCCAGCTTCTTGGATCCAGGATAGTGTCATGGCAATGTAACAAGCAAACATGTGTCTCAACGTCTACTGCAGAAGCTGAATACATTGCTGCCTCCAGTTGCTGTGCACAAGTACTCTGGATACAAAATCAAATGAAAGACTATGGAGTAGAGTTGTCAAATACACCCATCTAGATTGACAATTCCAGTGCAATTTCCATAACCAATAATCCAATCAAACACTCCAAGACCAAGCACAATGACATCAGATATCACTTCATCAGAGATTGAGCAGAAAAGAAGCTAATTCATTTAGTCAAAGTTGATATAGAATACAACTTGGTTGATCTCTTCACCAAGGCTTTTGATGAAGGAAGGTTCAGGTATTTAATCACAGCTATTGGTATGACAAATTTTGAGTAAATGAATTTATGTCATGGTTTAAATGATCCTTTGGAAGATAAACTTAACTTATCTTCTGAGTAGTATTTACTCATCAGAAGAAATGTTAGGTCTTCCGACGTGTTATTTAATCCTTTATTCGGAAAAATTCACACTTCTTAAGATATTTATTCTTATGAAAGTATTTATCTTCCGATATAAATCCTGTGCTTCTGAATACATTTTCTTCTGATCACTCGTCAGAAGCTCATGTCTTCCGAAGCATACATCTCTTTGATGCACAAATTTATTATCTTCCGATACTACAGGAAAAGTTTTTGGGGTTTTCTCGGAAGAATCTCTTTCATCTTCTGAAGTTTGTTGTGCTACACAGCTGTCACGGAAGACCTTTTTCTCTTCTGTGTCTCCGGATCTCAAATATTTAATGTGTCGTTATAATAAATGCTGACATCCAAAGGTATAAAAGGTCTCCCACCCATTCAAATTCTCACTTCCTTTTTCGACAATCGACAGTTTCTTCTTGAACTAAACCCTAACCGTTAATCTCAAAAATGGCTCTCCTTGCATTCAAACCTGCACACAACCTGGTTGCCGAACTATCTGCTGATCACAATCCCGACTTCGCTCCGATCATCTCGTTTCTCCGTCGGAGTAGGTACTTTACTGCATTAACTATTAACCCCATGGTGTATGAGTCTCATCACCAGCAATTTTGGGGTTCGTGTTCTGTTATTGATTCTCCAACTGGTAGACGTCTTTCTACTGCTATTGATGCTCATCCTATTTCCATTTCTGTGGAAACTATCTGTAGACATCTTAATCTCAATGATGTTGAAGGCAGTGCTTCTTTCACAAGGGATGAGGTAGCAATGACCTTTAGGTCAATGGGGTACAAAGGTCCTCTTCCTTCAACTACCTATTTGAAGGGAAGAGTGTCCTATAATTGCAAGTACCTCCTATATTTGTTTTTTCATTGTCTTTCAAATAAAACTGGTGGTTGGGATCAAATTCCGTCTGACTTGGCTTCGGCTATTCACGGGCTGATTTCCAATCAACTGTTTAATTTTTCATCTTTTGTCTTTAATAACTTGACGGACAATCTGTTATCCCCAATGAAATTTTGTATGTATCCCATATTTTTGCAACAAATTTTTAACGGTGAGTTAGCATTTTTGCTCTCACTAACTGGGAACATTTATAAAGTCCCTTCGGTTGCTACGAAGGTTTTTGTGAAACTTAAGCAGAAGAGTGCACAGTTCTCTTGAATTTTCACTCCTTTTCTTCCGTCCATGGAGCAACCTGCTCCTGAAGGTGACAGCTCTGTCCAACCAACAGCTGCTGAACCCACACCTTCCACTCAAACAGCCTCCTCCATCAAAGTAACCTACAAACGAAAAAGACAACTTGAACAGTTATCTACAATTGTTCAGGCTCCTTCTTCTGAACCCAAAAAGAAAAAGGCTAAGAAATCTGGCAAGGGCCCAATTCTGCCTAAGGTGCAAACCACACATGCTGTTGTACCATCGGATCTTCCTTTGGATCCAGTGACTACCCTTCACCCATCCACTAGCCCTTAGGATATGTCACCATACATTCCTGAGAATATTCAAAGGGATACCCATATTATTGAGTCTGCTTCTACTGAAGCAACTTCATTAGTTCAGGGACTGTCTCCCAGGTCCCCAGGAGAATATAACCCATCAATGCCCCCCACCCATAATTCTACCATGGCTCAAGGACTCTCTGCAGTAGCTCTGGATGACCCACTCTCTCCTACTTCCCAAACTTTACTAAGAGCGGTAACAGACCTACATGCAAGGTTTCCAGACCCAGAGCCTTTCATTACAGAGGTTGATCCAGGAAGTTCTGAAAGGATTAATACAGTGGAGGCTGCCACTACTGCTGAAACTTCTCAGGTTCTTCAGGCCAATGGTACAGGTAATAGGACATCCTTTGTGGAAACTCCCATTGCAGATTACTTCTTTGAGGTCATTTTCAATTAGAGGAATCCATGGCGCCAAGAAACCACATCTGGTGATGGAGGTGCAGAAGCTAGGCTCAGGTCTCCATCACCCAAGGATTCCACTTCTGTGGATGCGGGCACAACCATTCAGGAATTGACGGCCACCATCTCCTCCTTACAAACCAGGGTAGCCCAATTAGAAGCTGAGGCTGCAGGTCCAAGAAAAGGATGCTATCATCTTGGACCTCCAGCGCCGCCACCCAGTCATACTTCACCCCTGTCATCTTGATCCCAGCCAGGTGTCCTCTTTTTCCCCTGATGCTTCCAAAAAGGGGGAGAAGGAACAACCTATGGGATCACCATCACCATTATCATCACCATCACCTATAAAAACAACATCTCCAGCAAAAGGAAAAGAGGCAGCTGCTCCATTAGCAGAAGGAGAAGTGGAAGCTGCTCAGGAATCCACTACATTCCTAACCAACTTGGATAGGGAATGGGATGAGTTCTTGAGTACGTACTTTCACAACTCCAGTCCTTCCTCATCCTCCTCTTCTTCTGATGCTGCAGGGAAATTCTTGGAGACCGAACAAGAA
This sequence comes from Mikania micrantha, assembly GCA_009363875.1. Lineage (NCBI taxonomy): Eukaryota > Viridiplantae > Streptophyta > Magnoliopsida > Asterales > Asteraceae > Mikania > Mikania micrantha. The sequence goes on from CM018693.1 coordinate 56,041,260, forward strand.
CATGTCTCCATGGAACCCAAGTCCCTTGATAAAATCTCAAAGTCTCCTTCTGAGACTAGGTCCCCTTCTAGGACAACAATCCAGGTTATTATGGAGAACCCCAATCAAGCCACAACGTCTATCTCCATGGAACCTGAGTCTCCTCTTGAGACAACAGCCAATGAACACATGTCTCCTCTTGAGATAGTGGCTGGCTATGAAGATCTCTCTTCAGATTCTGGACTCTCTAAGGGAACCACTAAGGAACCATACAATGTGGTTGGTCAACTGGAGGAAGCAGTGAATGCTGAGGTTAACTCTGAAGCTGCGGTTGTTTCTGAATGGCCAACCATAATTGAGGTATCCTCCTCAGATGAACTCATGGCCGATGAACCAGCTGGTGAGGCCACAGGATCTATCTCCTCTGAGTCAAATAAAGGGGATAAAATTAAAAGGAAACTGACTCCAGAGGAGGAAGCTGCACAAGAAGAGAGAAGGCCACCACAAAAGAAGAGCCGACCAGATACTTCTATGGATGGAGACATTCTGAGACTTTCTGGTCTCCTCCAGGAGAAGGGATATGATATTAACGAAGTAATACTCTGGTCAGTACCTGAAATGGCTGCTGAGCTGGACAGGGTGCAGCAGCAAGAACAGGCTACTGCTGCATCCAAAGCTGCAGCATCTTCAAAGAAGAAACAGAAGGAAGATGCCTATCAAGAGAGGTTGAAATCGTTTCTGTTGAACTACAACTTCTCAAAACGGAAGCTTGCTCCTATGAAAAACTCCACCTTGGATCTACATGTAAGAGAAATCAAAAGCAAAATAGCCAGGGGAGAACTACCTTCTGTGGAGCAGATCCAGGCACAACAGGAGGCCTTAAACATAGGCCTCCCGGGACTCTTCCAGGGAAGGATAATTGAAAAGCCTATCTCTAGAGCAACATTCAATGAGAGCTTGAAAGATATGTACAATGCCTCAAAGAATGCACTCTTCCCTAAACAAGAGACTCCCTCTCCACCATCCAGTCCTTCATATGATAACATGCCCATTTCCTCAGTGATCAAAATCAAAAGAAGGCAAACAAAGAAACAAACCACTGATCCTGAGGAACAACCAAGGATGGAAGGAGAAAAGGAAGCATTAGATTCCACTGAAGCTGCAGTGGGTTCCACGGAAGAAAAGTCTTCCACTGAAGCAACAATGGCTTCAACTGATGTTGGAAGAACTCCCACTGAGGATCCAATGGCTTCCACTGAAGCTGAAAGAGCTTCCATTGAAGCAACCGCTTCCACTGGAGCAGAAGCAACTCCAAAAACCACTGTTGATGATGATGTTAATGAAAGAGAGCAGGAGGAACAGCAACAAGGAAGTACATTCTAATGTCAAATAGTTCCGTTTAGAAGGCGTGGTCCTTTCAGAAGGAGAAAGACTGCAGCAAGAAGACGACATGATGAAACACCCATAAATGTGTACTTTCCCATTGTTGAATGGAGCTACTTATCCATGGAGAAGATATTTGTTTTGAAATTCTGTGATGGAAACATAGTGAAGCTCCAGGATTATCAGTTATGTGGTCTCCCTGCTCCAAATATCTTTGATCTAGCAAACCTTCCACTACTCAATCCAGACAATAACTTTGAAGTAGGACTTGCTATAATACTTATCCAGATAAGAGCTGAAAATTTAATAAACGAAGGACATAAGTTTTGGTAGCATCAGCCTAGGGGGAGACTGTAAGGACCTTTAAGGCTGATGTGCACCAAAACATCTCTGGAACAAGTCTTGAACTTTCGGAAGATATACAACCATTGAAAGATAAGAATTAACCTTTGGAAGAACCATTGCTTCTGAAGGATAATTCTCTTCCACTGAAAGCTTCCGGTTCCCTCTTCAGTACTTAGAGGTTTAAATCGATCAGTGCTTCCGATCGATTATCAGTGCTTCCGATCATCAGTGGTTCCCAAGACAAAGACTTCCGAAGACTTTCTCTTTGAAAAAGATTCTCGATACTTATGGAAATAATTAGAGCTGCTTTCTCACACTCAGAACAACAGAGAAGACATTCCTATGTTAGTCAGTAACAAAGAAGAATTGTCAAGACTACAAAGATACTAAACAGTTAATGCGTTTTGTTGTTTAGGTATTTATTTTAAAGTCAATGGAGTCTTTTGTATTAATTGTAATTAATATGGCTTGGCCTGTCAAGACCATAACAGATACTAGATTTAGCATACGCTTGTTTCTAGTGTTTTGTCCAGCCGTGTATCCCTACGAGGATACAGCTGTAGGTCTTAGTATATAATCCTTCACTTGTTAGTTAGCAAATCACGAGTGAGTGCTTGAGCTAAGTGTTGTAAAACTTAACAGTTGAATGCAATATATTTTGACCTTGAATTTATCATTTCTTTCTGTATTCTGTTTCAATCTGTTTTTACAAATCTAGTTGATAGAATTTCCGCATCTATCAACTCTGTAGAAGATAACATGTGTAAGTGTTGTGTAAGTTACATAACCCGATCCAACAACAATTTCCAAATCACGTTTGTCGGCTCAATAAAGCTTTATATGGCCTAAAACAGGCGCCTCGGGCTTGGTTTCAACGTCTCAGTACGTTTCTCATTCACAATGGATTTTCTTGCAGTCGTGTTGGCCCATCTCTCTTTATTTTTAAACAGGATTCATGCATCATCTATTTGTTAGCATACGTGGATGACTTAATTATCACGGGCAATCAAGAGAACGTTATTTTCTTTTTTATTAATACACTCAACTCTAAATTTGCTACAAAAGACTCGGGGACATTAAGTTATTTTCTTAGTCTAGAAGTAACTCATTCACAGGGTCAAATATTCCTCAGTCAGTCAAAATATGCCATAGATACTCTCGTACAGGCTAATATGTTACATGCTAAACCAATGGCCACTCCCCTTGCCGCCAATGTTGTTTTTACCTCCACCGGAGAGACATTCGGTGATCCCACCTTGTACAGGTCATTGGTTGGCGCTCTCCAATACCTAACCATCACTTGTCCCGATATCTCCTATGCTGTAAATCAAGTAAGCCAGTTTTTGCATAATCCTACCACTGATCACTATCAACATGTCAAACGATTACTCAGATACGTTAAAGGTACCATTGATTTTGGGATCACCTTTAACCGTGCAACTCCGTTTAACATTCTTGGCTTTTCCGATGTTGACTGGGCTCGTTGTATTGAAACCCGACGGTCTACTTATGGATATTCTATCTTTCTTGGGGGCAACCTTGTTTCATGGAATGCGAAGAAACAATCAAGTGTCGCTCGCTCCAGTTGTGAATCTGAGTATCGCGCTATGGCAAATACTGCTGCTGAAATTGTTTGAGTCACTCACCTTCTCAGGGAACTGCATGCACTTCCACCTGATCGCCCCACTTTACTTTGTGACAATCAAAGTGCCATATTTTTAAGTCAAAATCCCATTGCTCATAAACACGCTAAGCATATAGACATCGATTACCACTTCATTCGGGAACTTGTCTCCTGTGGTAAGTTATACACAAAGTTTGTTCCTACCAAGCTTCAGGTGGCTGATATTTTTACTAAGAGTCTCCCACGATCTCAGTTCGAACTCTTCAGAGACATGCTTCGTTTTGGGTCACCACCATCTCGCATGCGGGGGGATAATAATCATAATCAAACTAGAATTATTTAATGGGTTATGTTTGTATTTTATGTAATTATCTTGTACTCAAGTGTAAATTATTATTCTATTTATATCATGTGTATCCTCACCTTGAGGATCATCCATTCAATTCATTCTCTCCTAATCTCTTTCAATGTTTCCTTCTCTTCTTTATTTATATAACGCATAAATATCTTGAGTTGGTCAATTGAAATCATTTGAGAGAGTGGTGGAAGGATGATAGACTAACAGAGGCATGGTTGATATATTTGTTTTGTCCTTTATTTTATTACATTGAGAATATGGTTCTCGGGTTAGTAGTTCTAGGCCAATAATCCATCGAAATAATGGTTCTGGTGCCTGCTGGTGGTTCCCTGTCAAGGCTTCCAAATAATAATAGGTTCTTGGTGGTTAGAATTATTCTCGATTATAATCCTCGAATTAATAAGGGGAAAATGACGAAAACACCCACAAATAGGGCTGTTCACGAGCCGAACCGAACCGAGCGAGGGTATGCTCGTGCTCGGCTCGTTTACAAACTGAGCGGCTTGACATGGTTCGGATTTGTAAAATCGAGCCAAATGTTGTGCTCGTTGCTCGGCTTGGTTCGGTTTGGCTTAGTTTCTAAATAAAATTTAATGCAAAGTTAAAATATATATATCAATTTCAAACTCAATAATTAAAAAACAATAAGTTCATTCATATACAAAAAAAAAATTTCATAAATTACAAATTGTGTTAATACGAATAACGAAAACATAAAAACGTTCAAAATATTTGAATAAATTATTAACATCATTGTTCATTAGTTCGAAAATACTAACATCATCATTTATTGTTAAAACTTGTAACATTTTAGTGTTAATAAAATTTTTTAATATTCCTCAATATATATATATATATATATATATATATATATATATATATATATATTTAAAATTTAGTTATACTTAAACGAGCCAAAACAAGCAAGCCAACCGAGCGAGCCAAATGAGCGACTCTCCGAGCGAGCGGCGATGGAGCTTACTTTGGCTCGTGCTTAGCTCGTTTTGAAACTGAACCGAGGCTGCATACGCCCTTGAATTTCCCTAAATGACCAAACTTGGTCAACTGATCACCCTGTATACAGCCGTGGACGCCTGCATACGCGCGCCCGAACGCCTGCATACGCGGCCACTCAGAAGAAAATACGTGGTCTCCTGAGGGCACCGACGCTCGTTTATTCCCACGCGCGCCCGTATATTTTCAACAATGGTCCTGGGCGTCAGTCCCACCCTTACAACCTTGTCACAGGCGTCCGCCTGTATAGTGAATATTTTTACGGGCGTCTTTTTACGGGCGTCAAAACCAAGCAACCAAGGATCCTGACCTCCTATGAAGGCGCCCCAACCTATTTTACAGGCGTTTCTAATTAATTTTTTGTTTAACCAAAACAGGCGTCCGCCCACTTATAAAAGGTGTCCGCCTGCACATGCTTCCAACGCTTTTAAACCCAAATCAGGCACCTGCTTAGAACAAACGTCCATCCGCTTAGAACAGGCTTCAAGTTTAAATTTTCAAAAATATTTACAAACCCAAACGAGTGACGCCCACTTGATAACAGGCGTCCAGTTTTAAAAAAAACGATTTAAATATCACTATTCCCAACTATTAGGTTATGTGTTATCATCACCCCATAAATACACGTAGGCGCCACATACTCAACCAACATCATCACCCCATTATCACTTCACATTATCTTTACATATGTTATCATCACTCCCCTATCACTTTCTTATCATTTCACGTCATCACCACCTTTATTCAATATTTTATTATTTAATTTTTATTTTTTTAATTAAAAATTAAATTAATAAAAAGACATAATATTATTAAAAATATATATAAAATTACTAAATAAAACTGAAAAAAGTTACATGATAAAAAAAATTACATAATAAAAAAATACATAAAAAAAAAAGTATTCCATTTTATATTTCTTCATAATCCGCTCCTTCGTCTTCTCGGCCATTTCACTAGCGCGACCGGTTAAGTGATCGGTTGGAGTAAACAACAATTTAACATCATTGTTGTATTGTTTTTGCTCCTGTAAGTAGACAAATTTTTGTAACGACTCGGAGATGGTCTCCAACGTTTTTTGTAATCGGTTGAAGACGAGGTTTGTGGTCGTTGACCCTTGTTGTTTCGACCAGGCGGACGTGAGGAGAGGGTGGTGGGACGCATGTCCATTTCGACTTGCTCATCCGACTCGTTTAAGTTAACGAAACATCGACCGGTTGAGTCGGATTGTGCTGGCTTTCACATCTCTATACAAGGTGGTCAGTTGACCAAGTTTGGTCATTTTGGGAAATTCAAGGGCGCCTGCGGGCGTTTTGGTCATTTTCCCATTATTAAGGATTCTAGGTTGAAAATAATGGTTCTTGTTTTCGTCCTTGCGGTTCTCGTTCAACACCTTCGGATAACTTTGTCAAGTTGAAGCCAAATCTTGAACTGTTTTTTTAATATTATTGTAGGACATCTACAACACTTTCTTCTTTTATGAATTTGCTAAAATTTATCACAGTTTGAGACGTAACATCGTTGTAAGTTTTAGGCCCAAAACAGTTACAGTGCTGTAAGTGGAAAACTTACAATGATGTTACGTCTCAAACGGTGATGAATTTTCGCAAACTCATAAAAGAAGAAAGTGTTGTAAATGTCCTACAATGATGTTCAAACAAATCCAAGATTTGGTTTCATCTTGACGGGTTATTTCGGGTTAATGCTTTAAGAGTGGGTTGTTATTCGAACATTACCATATATATATATATATATATATATATATATATATATATATATATATATATATATATATATATATATATTTTATCTATTATCGTTTGTATTGTAACTCTTAATGCTTTTCAGTTATTTTATATACTAGGAAATCCCGTATGTTACCTGAGTTAAATAAATAAAATGTACATTATATACTTTATAATAAAAGAAATATATCTATAGAAAACATGTGAAGTGCATTACTTGAATATATATATGCATTACTTAACTTGAATAAGATTTAATTTAACACATATATCTGTAAAATATATATTATAAGAAACAAACTTTAGTATGATAATTATAAATTTTGTTAAACTAATTTTTAAAATATTTTTTTAATTGGAATTTAACTTTTTATGTAATCAAAATATATTAATTATATAAAAAAATAAGTAAATTATATTATTTGAATATTTTTTAGCACGGTTATATAAACTTTAATTGCAAGTGATGTCATTAAATATATGTAAGATGATGAAAGATTGGTGCTTACCAAAACATTAACTCCCTTGACCAATCTTACCTCCCACAAGTCCAAAAGACAACAGAAGGACAGACTAATCCTTTGGAAGCCATCGGCCTTCAGAAGGAACAATCAACCTACAGAAGACTGAATACTTCTGAAGAGATAAACATATCGAAAAACATTCAAGCCTTAATGATCAGTATCTTTCTAATGCATTCGATTAAGAAGAAGATCAGAAGGTATTCAAGCTAATGTTATGTACTTCTAATGAATGACTTTTTGAAGAAGATGAAGATCGGAAGGTCTCCAGGCTAATCTGACCAATGTCCTTCTTAAGATCATCTTCCGATACTTCTTAAGATCATCTTCCGATACGTTCTTCTTTAAACAATTTTTTTATAGTTGATTGTATAGTGTATGCCCGTAAATACACAACACAAAAATGGACGGTTATTCTATTTTCATCATACAATGATTCTTTTTCTTCTTTGGATCATAATTCAATCAACTGAGAAAAAAAAGCTTCCAATGCTCAACAGCTTTCGATACAAAGATTCTAAAGACTTTCAATTGATGATGTTGAACCCCCAATAAAGGAAAGTTGCAGAGTTGCTTTTTACAATCATAACCAAACATGAAGATATCATTGCGATAGTCTGCAACAAAATACAACTCTCTGACAAACACATGATTCTATGAAGACAATCCCATTAATGTTTTTTGTATTCTAGGTAATTAATGTAAACGTAAATAGAATTAATTGATTTAATTGTATGAAAGATGGTTTGCCATGTCAGGCCATAATAGCATACTATAGAATAAGCTTTACTTCGTTTTTAGTGTTTGTCCAGCTATGTATTCCTATGAAGATACAACTGTAGCTTGGCGTCTATAATCTCTCATTGTAACCTAGTAAGTGTTAGTAGTTTTGCTAGAGTCTTGCATACTTTGCATTTTAAGATAAATATACTTTGAGATTAAAGTAATTACTTGTGTGCTATTATTTTAATATGTTTGAGTGTTTGTGAGATCCTGCTAATAGATTATTCCGTATCTATCAGCTTGAAAGGAGGAAAACATTGTTCAAGTATTGTGAAAATGCATAACTCGTTCCAACAATATATAAAAATTAAGAATCAAAACTCATATTCTTTAATATCACTAATTGTTTATTATTTCACATATTGTCTTCTAACATTTAAATCATTCATTCAAGTTAAAATTTGATAAAATTTCAAAATTCAATCATAAAAAATAACTCCTATCATTATTTCTTTTTTGAATACTTAACAAATACACTTTTAATTTAATGATGGTTATAAACTTAAATACAAGTTTCAAATAAGAAAATGAATTTATTTAAATAATTCATAATTAGGATATATGATTTTTAATTATCAATTTACAATGAATTGTAAAAATGTTATGGTTTGATTATTTATTTGTGTATTTAAGTTATAAAATCTTAAAAAATAAATTGATATAATAGTTTTACAAATTTATTAATTATTAAAGTTAATAAATGAATTAATGCTTCAAGCTTACGAGGGAAAAATAAAGCAAAACATGTTTTATTGCATGACATGTGACAAATCAAAATCTTTATTTATTATATAATATACATACATACATCTATATAGGGAAAATATAATTTCAAAACCCAATTGAGTTGAGATATCTCGTGAAAATTAATCTGGTGTAATTAATTTTTTTTTGTATTTAGCTATTTAATATATATTGTTATAAAAATAAAATATAAAAAGGTTATATTTGTTTGTTACATGTATATTATATATTTGGTTAATTTATATATTTTTGTTTTTAAAAAGTTAAAAACATGACTACAAAAAACCTTTTTTAAGGAGATATATAACAGGAACCGAATTAACCGAAAAAAACCGAAACCGAATTTTACGTCAATGTAAATTACATCACGGTAAATTATCATTGTTAGAAAAAAGTTTAAATAAATTTGTTATATTTAAGTTCGTTACGATGATATAAATATAAAAGTAAAAAATTAGTCGAGACTATAACGGAATTAAAGAGAAAAATGAGACGAATATAATGGTGCAATTTTTTTTTTAAATTAATATATTATAAAAAAGTTATTAATGTTTAAAAAAGAGGGGGGAAACTTATAAAAGTAGAATGACTATGATGCCCTTTTTAATATTTTAATGAAAAGCTTGTGTGTAAGTTTATTATTGGTTGAAATGGGTTATGTATTCGTAGCAAAAAAAGAGTGTTATTTTTTATTCCTTTCCACATACATATATATATATATATATGAGTTGGATCCAGTGTAAAGAGTTTTTTGTCTAATAAGAATAAGAATCAATAGAAATTTGACATGTGCCATGTTAATAATATAAAAACAAAAATCCGGTACAAAAGACAAAATCCAGTACAAAAAACAAAATCCAGTAAAAAAATTAAAATCCAGTACAAAAATCAAAAATCCAGTACAAAAAATCAAAAATCTAATACAAAAAATCAAAAATCTAGTACAAAAAATCATAAATTGTTGGATCGGGTTATGTAATCAACACAACACTTTCACAAGTTATCTTCTGTTGAGCTTGATAGATGCGAAAGATTCTATCAACTCAACTCACTCACACTTGCAGAACAAAATACAATACACAAGTAAATTTGATTTCAATGTTAAAGTATATTTCATTCAAATGTAAAGTGAACAAGACTTTTAGCTCAAGCACACACCCGTGCTTTGCTCAATATACAAGTGAACATATTTATGCTAAAACCTACAGCTATATTCTCGTAGGAATACAAGGCTGGACAAGATACTAGAAACAAACTAATGCTAAAACTAGTATATTGTTAAAACTTGACAAGCCAAGGTGTATTAATTACAATTAATACAAATATCGTCATTGACTTTTACAATAAATGCCTAAATTACAAATGGCATTTAATGTATCATATCTATGCAAGTCTAACAAATCTTTCTTGTTGCTGACTATCATTGGAATATCTTCTGAGTTGGTCTTGAAGATAGAAAGCATCTCTGAATATTTCGATAAAGGTCTTGGATCATGTCAGACTAAAGTCTTCTGAAGCTTTTGGATTCGGAAGCCTGTGTATTCAGAAGCCCTTATTTATGTTGAGTTATCTGAAGAATAAGGTTATCTTTTGAAGGTACTTAGTCTTCTGAAATTCTCAAGCTCCTTCCGAAGACTAGTTACATCCGGAAGATAACTCTTGTCTTCCGAGACATGTATGGACTTCTTGTGTAGTGTCAAGGACTTACAAGATTTGGAGAGCATGAGCCTTTATGTTCTTACATAAATCCAATACAAAAAAAAATAAAAATGCAGTATAATAAACATAAATCCAGTACAAAAAACAAAAATCTAGTACAAAAAAATACAGAACAAAAAAAAATCTAGTACAAAAATCCCTTCTTATGCATGTCACATTTCAAATTTCTATTGATTTTTACTCTTATTAGACAATAATATCTTCTTATTTGATATTTCCCTTATATTTATATATATAATTAATTAATTTTGGCGTTGAATTAGTATCCTTTCATATTTAAAGATGATTGGATAGAAATGAGAATTAATTATCCTGGGTTATTTAGTGGCCATTCATACCTCCTCACATGCATTACTTGCTGAATAGTAAACATATATAAGTGTTCATGACCCCACAATCATGTAATAGCCAACACCTGTCTCATTTCCTGCTTCACATTCAATATTTCTAAATAACTCGAACACAAATTAACAGCCTGAAAATAGAATCTAATGGCCCAAAAACAGGTGCTAAGTAAATCACGAAAATTAACACTTGATTCTTGATTTTAGCCACCAACATAACATTCTCACTAAGCCTTGAATTAACTGGTACATATTTTATTTCTTTAAACGACTGGGAATGTGACTTCATGCCAAAAAAAAAAAAGAAGAAAAAGAAACATTTTTTTCAAATCCAGCATATGGTTTTTAATATTTTTCCCAGCAAGTGATTGATGCAAGATTGATCATTTGATCCTGTACATGCATGGCTATTTTACTTTAATTTCGTTTCTTCATCTTGCTAGATTGTATGTATTACTCGAATATCTTTGAATAACTTTGATTCAAAACCTCGGTTGCATTCACGAGACTTTTCATCACATCGACTTGTACCCTAAGTGAAAGGATGTAGTCTAAAGCTTCTTTGATAAGAGAGTATTCATCCATGGATTCTCCACCAGGTACAAGTGTTTTAAGCAATCGGGTTCTCTTTTTAACCAATGTTTTCGCGATATACGTCGCCAAATTAGGCTTAGGAGGACACTTCTTCCTCATTCTTTGGCCAACATGACGACTCTTTTTCAAGATCTTGTTGCTTCTAACCCGCTTATGGCAAGCGATCATTTGTCGAGTGGTGTTTTGTGGCTTCAACCTCAATTCGGGTCCGATTAAGTTATCAACCAAAATTTTGTTTTCATCGTCTTTTTGAGCTTCGGAAATTAGAGCAATGCTCCACGAAGTTGTGACATTTTTGGCTGAAGCCAATGCAATGTCTGCACAAAGCCTAATTTTCTTTTTTCTCTCCAAGATATCCATTTTCTTTTTTGATGAACAACATATTTGAAGACCCTTCACCCATTTCTTATAAAATTCCCTTTTAAGCTTGCTAGAAGTATACATCTGTTATTATCTAAACATAAAAATAAAAAAATTAACTAGGATGTGAATTAAAGTTGAACTATAATCAATCACAAGTGAAAATAAGTTATTTTTAAAGCAATTACAAACAACAAAATTTACTGAGTATGTTTGTTTGCTTATATAATTATCGTGTCATTGTACTAAAATACTCATGAAAATAAGTTATCTTTTTGAAAGTTATTGATTCTCACTAAAACAATATACTCAAAGAATCTTAATTACCATATCTATACATCTGATTACCAAGACATTAAAAGTTTTAAAACTTTCATAATTAATAGATTTTAGGTAAGAGTTTAAATAGATCAACAAAAATGCTATGTGTTCAGATAAAAAAAAAAAAAAAAAAAAAAAAAAAAAAAAAAAAAACTAATCAAGAAATGTCAACATATTGGAAGCATGTTCAAATAATCATAGAATAAACATCAAAAGCTTCAAGAACATCACAATGTAAATATACCTTTCTGTAAATATATAATTAATCAATTAATTAATTTTCCAATGTTGGAGATCCATGGCAGCTCTCCGAAATGGGTTGGTACAGATAAAACATGAAGTAGTGTTTTAGGGGTCTAACAAAGCTACAAAGGTGTGTAGGGCAATTAAGGTGAAGAAAGAAAGAGATAAAAGAAGTGATGAGAATGAAAATGGAGTTAAAGGCTTTATTTATTTGTTTACTTTTTTCATGAAAAGAGAAGAGGGAAGGTGGTGGGGTTAAGAAGGAAAGACACAGCATATGCAATCACATGGGTGTATATGGCCTACAATCTTCCATAAGAACCCTAATAGGAATACTCAAAATCTTCCACTATATATATATACCAATTTTTGTTTTGTAGAAAATAAATATATGTGCATGTGTGGTTTTATAATTAACAGAACTTTTCTTATAAATTCAAATATATTAATCCTATTTTATAAATATAAAATATATATTTAATTTAATACTTCTTAGTTGCAAAATTGTTAAAACACAATTTGCACCTTTATATATTTATTATAATGATAATGGTTTTTGATTAACATGTAACACACATTTAATTGACCAAGGTATTTTCATATATATAGAAAATATCGAGTTCTAAACCAAACAAGAAATACGTCAGTTTGAAGAGTATGATTAGCAGGAATACAATAGATTTGTGTTTAAAAATTAAAAAAAAAACATGGCATCTTATTCTAGCTTTTATACATATACAGTTGTAAGTTCATATACAAAATTAGTTTTTTGTAAAAAGTGTATGAATCAAACATGTGTTGACATTTGTCATTTCATTTAATTAATAAAAAAGGGTATTTTGGTCAAATAAAGTATTAGGGTATATTTAATAATCCCTTTAATTAAGGAAATATTGTTAAGCAATTATGTTTGATGATATCATTCTAAATATTCATCATGGTTATTCGATTATCAATATTTCACGGAAAACAAGAAAACAAAATCCCATAAATTGAAAGTGAGTTCATCTATATCGAGAAGAAATTCAATGTGTGATTGTGTGAACATGAGTGTTATTGTGATAATATGTGTTGTTATTTATAATAATGTTGAACATAAGTGTTAGTATGTGTTGTTATGTGATAGCATATGCTATTATATGTAGAACGATATGAATAGTGAGTTTTAATAATTTGTTAAATTGATAAATCGTTAAATAATTTGCTGATATGTGCTGGTATGAATGATAGGATAACTATTTGGCACATTTTTATTGTTGTTGTGTGCTGGCATGTTGTAATTTAGAACGCCAAATGACATGGATTTTGTAGTGCTATTATATGCTCATATGTACTAATATGTGCTGATATATGCTTACATGTATTAATAGAACATATTATGTGAATGTGTTGATATACGCTTCATTAACTAATATTACAGATTAGCACATAGCGAAAAAGAAAGTGACTTATTTTTTTAAAAGTATATAGAAAATATCGAGTTCTAAACCAGACAAGAAACACGTCAGTTTGAAGTGTATGATTAGCAGCAATACAATAGATTTGTGTTTAAAAATTAAAAAAAAAAAAAACATGGCATATTATTCTAGCTTTTATACATACATGCATACATACCGTTAATATTTTTTAACCTTAAATTATGTAGTCGAATGTCATAAAACTTAGAAACTGTGTAGGATGATTTAATTCTGAGTAATTTTTATATTTGACACTGTGACTGACTTGAAATTTAATGTACAAATTGTGTGATGTCATATAAAAATATTTACATTAAATAGGTATTAAATTTGACATTCACAGTAATGTACTATAAAAACTTCATAAATATATATATTGTCAATTAAATTCACGTGACTTTCAGACTATACACATGCGTCCGACATTAGAGTTAATTTTTTTAGAGCAAATTTTTACATTCATTCATATTTAACCGAGCTCAACGATTGGCTTCAAGCTAGGGAAGCAAAAGTTTAGCTACGATAACTTTTTTGTTTGGACCTAACTCCGCTAGCCATAGAATTAATTGATGATAAGCTACGTTAAACGTAAAAACTATTGATGACAACTTAGGTTAAATGTAAAAAATATGTTTTATTATATTTAATATATTTCTTGATAAATACAAGGGCGGGCTTCGTTTTGATCTAGAACTATTTTCTCTAGGAAGGACAAGTAGCTATTAGATATCAAGCCCTCATCAACGAGCAAATATGATTGACCAAAGGAAACACCCCCAAGGCTAAATTGAAGTAATGTACATTGATATGACATACTCTATCAAATATCTCAAGGACGGCTTTAATATGTAAAAAAAAAAAAAAAACTAGCTTAGGGCTACCAAAATCTAGAAGTTCAAATTTTTAGAGTTTTTTTTAAAGTCATACTATATTACTTATAATTTTAAACTAAAACTCAATATTCCTCTTTTTACTAAGATTTGAATTCAATATTTCCTTTTTAAGAGACAATGCATTTATCAAATAAGATAGTGTTACATTGGCGATTGAGGCTTTTTTGTGTTATTCTTTTTAATATTTGTGATTAATCTACATATTTTGTTGTGATTTGTGTTTTTTTAGTTTTCTCTTTCATGATTACGTATTCTTTTCAGATTAAAAATGAATGATTTTATATATTTTAGAAAAATCTCACAATTTTTTACTTCGCTTTGAACCACTAAAAAGCTTGAGTCGACCTGCATATAGTTCTAAATTGTGTTGTATGAACATATTAGTTTGTTCAAGCAATTATCCTATAGTACATCAAAAGAAAAAGTATAAAAAATAAAGAACAAAGAGTGTTGAATCGAAGTTAGTTGAATCATTCATAATTCATTTACAAATTTATCAATCATAGTCTTAATATACTTCTACCGAAACTAACAAATAAATGTTTTTATAAACACATCTCATGTTTATAAAGTAACTCAAAATTGGTTTCAAGCCTATTTTTTCCATTAAATATATATGACATGTTTTTAATTTTAGTTTTTTCTTGTTTCTTGCATTAAATACTAATGATTTTTTTTAATTTGATAAATAATATGATATCTTATAAAACATATTTTTTTTATATTTTATATAACATTTTTAAGAAATATATGATATGCTATTTAAAATATATAATTTTAACTACCAACGAAGTGGTTTATTGGTTAAAGTGGAAGAGGGATAACTTAAAGGTTTCAAGTTTTAATTCTCATTTAGAACGATTTTCCATGTAGGAAACCGGTCTGATTGCTTGCGGTCGCGATTTTTCTGTTTCTTTTGGTTAGTCGGGTATCAGAGGGACCCGAAGTTTACCACATAAGCGATTTTTTATGGTTATCAAAAATAATAAATAATTAAATAATTAATTTTAAAATTTATTATTTGACATTTATAATACAGAGATTTTCAACTAGTATTTTAATTAAAAGGTATTTTGAAAAGATATATGTCTCCTTGTAGTGAAATATATAATCTTTTTCTAACATCTCTCTTGTTAACTAGTAACTCTCTTTAATATTAATTATTAATATTTTAAACAATTAAATTATATGATCAAATATAAAATATATAGATATTTTTATTTAATAATTATTAAAACATAAAAAATCATAAAAAATTCCAACTATATCCTATTTTAAAGTATATTTTTATAATTCTTAAATCTTCATTATTTATTATGTCATCGGTAGTTGATAACCTCCATCATATTAATCCTTATGAAGACTATTGTTTACAATATGACAACTTTATAAAACACATATAATACATGCGTTTCTAATATAGTAAAACAATTACAATATATAGGAAACAAGATATAAACACTCCCCTATAATTAAGCTCTCTCCTTCATAGAATTAGTTGCGAACAATTAGTCTATTAGTTACAATCTAACAATAAATTTATCTAACTAATGTAGATAAATTGATATTAATCTATGATAGTTGTTTGGGTCAACTTCATGATCTACACAATTGAACTTTAGTGGAAGACTTGAGATCTCATTAGGGAATAGCTTATAGGGATTCAGTCCTTTTAGGGATATAATATCGCTCATCGGTTGAGGGGATGAACGAAATATTTTTCATAATGGAAGGATACCTTTTCTATCAAGACGTATTTTTCCCATGATAGCAAATTATCAAGTGAAATCATTAAGTGTTACACCCCAACCAACGACGGAATACGTTAGGGTGTGAGTTTGATTGTTCAAAAGCTCATGGTGTTATGTTAATTTTTAAGTATTTACACATCCATATTAAATAAAATGCAAACATCCATTCATTTAACCAAACAAGTATTCAACACAGACATTCAATTTCAAAGACAAAGAAATAACATTGTTTAAATTTAACTAGGTCCAACACTAAGTCTTCCTCCTTGTTTTTCATCTTATCCTGCTACATATGTAAAATAAAGGTCAACTATTTGCATAGTTGATGAGCAATTCTATAGTTTAATACAATACTTAAAAAGGATGCAAAACTATTGAACTAAATAGAACTAAATCTAAAGTGCAACACCCCGACCGATGGCGGATACATCGGGGCGGCATGAAGTGTATATTGTTCATAGCACAAGGTATATAGTTGTAAATAAATCAAACTTCAATTCCTCATTAAATTCAACATTTAATACATTGTTTTAAATTCCAAACCATAACTATTACATCAAATAAATTCATAACGTTGAACATAAATAACATCAAATCCAAGCTTAATATAGCTAACTGGCATTCCCACCTGAAACATGTTTAAACTCAAGTGTCAACTACGAATAGTTGGTGAGTTTCATATGTTTGTACACTCACACAAAAATATGTTTACAAAAATGTTATAAATAATGTCTTATGTGAACACAAAGCATAATGAACATAGTTAAATGAACTAGCAAGTAAAGCAGATCAACTAATGTTAACAAATGATGTTTGACCAATGTTTAGCACTACAAACAATGCTCAAGCTAGCAAAATATCACCATGGGCTTCACCAAAAAGGGTAAATCAAACATTGGTGGGATGGTCAGTCCAATAGATCTATCATAGTCACTAAAATGTGTGTGATCAATGCATATCCTTAACTAAAGTTCACAACTATAAAGTCATTAGCTAAGTTCACATGAAAATGTTTAAAAGTTAAGATAAGTTCAAAGATAACATGTTCCACCCCAAAAGTTCAAAACAAGTAAAAGAGGGGCTATGAAGACTCACCTTATTGTATGAAGTAATCTTTGCAATAGTTGTCAAAGTATCTTTCAAATAATGTCCAACAAGCTCAATGTTCACCTATTTAGTTCATTTGACATAATGTTAACATAACTATGTTTTTCTATGGATTTTCTTAAGTTCTAAATGGATCACGACTTTCGATTTGTTTTGGATTGTAAATTTATAATTCATTAAAATAATAATGATATCTATAAGTTTAAATTACTAATGTTGACGAAAAGAAATTCCTCATTTATATTTAACCAGAATATTAAAACACTTGTTTTGTAATTTAATTTTCTTTATTTCAAATAGTATTAAATAAATTTTCAAAGAAATTTAATCAAACAATATCTCAAATTGAAAATTTATCATAACATAGTTAAAAATAATTTAATTAATAGGTTATAAACAGTTTAAGTAATTAAAGCTTATTTGGATGCATACATATATGTTTGTAAAATGTAATAAAATGGCGTTTATATAATTTAAAACATACGTTATTTATATGTCATGATTAAAACTTTTAAGTATAAAAATATTTATTTCATAACATGTGTAAAATTATTAATAAATTTTATTTTGTATTTAATCTACTAAGATATAATTATATATATTTTGTTAAAATGATAGGATTTTAATAAAATAGATTTTTTTGTGAAAACAGTTTTTTTTTATTAAATAAATTTTAAATAAAAAGTTATGGTTAAATAGGTTAAAAAAACAGTCCAAACAGTCTCCTCCGGGTTCGAACCCGCGACCTACTGTCCGAAACCATATGCGATTACTGGATCTTTTAACTTTATCATAACCGATGTACAAAATCCCAAACCAGATTTGTTATCTGTGAAACCCTAATCCCCTTTCTGGATCAAATTCGATCAATACAGTGTTCAATTGACCAAAGCATCATAGGGTTAAGGTTTGTGACTTGATTTCGAAGAGATTGGTATAAATTTAACTTACTTTATGTTGTAAATGCGTGTATTAGTCTGCATGTTCTTGAGCTTGAGTAACCGCGACTTGATGGCCAATGCCTCGAAGATTAGAAGCTTGTGAGTTGAACTTTTTTTGCACAGAAGGTTTCGTATGGTCTAAATGAACATATCGGTAGGTTTGATTGGATTTTTATACTGCGTTTCATCATTTTTCGAATAACCGATCGAGGTTCTAAGCTTAGAAAGGACTCAATGCGTTTAACAGCTGTTAATAACTTTAATTGTTGATTTTAATCAACTCACGAGATCGTATTCATTCTATATATGCGTGTGATTAGCTGGAATCAAATAGGATTAGCCGAATTTGAATTCGGGTTAGAGCAGTGGGTCTTGGGGCGATTCGGATAGAATATGGGTGAGAGAGATAATGAGTTTGGTCATATGGCAGCTTTAGTCCCCCTTGTTTTTTTCTCTTATTATCAGTTTCTGTTTTTTGACACTTTGTATCCTTAAACTTTTATTAACCCCTTTCTAATGGTTATAATTTAAACTTCATATAAATTGATTATATATTTATAAAACATTATTATAATGTTAAGCTAAAATTTTATTATTAAAACATAGTTATTTGTTTTATTTTTTTTCTTTTTTTAAAGTTTTTAAAATTTTATTATGATTAAAGTTAATAAAAGTTTGTAAACATTTTGTTTACCAAATAAGATATATATATATATATATATGTAGATTTTTATTAAAATTCCATAGTTAAAAATTTATTTGTTTAAGTTATTTATTTATAATTAAATTCTAAATCTTATAATGTTTATTATAAATCTATGAACTTTAATAATATGTTTTTTTACTACATTGTAACATTTAAGATTTAATTAATTAATTAGTTATACATCCATACATACATACATGCATATATATATAAATATATGTATATATATATATATGTATGTATATTAAAATATGTTTAAATTTATTTTCTATTATATATATATAATTTCAAATGACATCATAAATTACTTAATAAATGTAATTGTTTATTATAAATTACAGGGATGTTACATAAAGCATATGTAATTTGCAAGTATCACAAAGAAAGAATTCAAACAAATGATATTACAAAGCTTAAATCAAGACTAGTGTCACACCTCGAGCCGGCGGGCTGAATCGACTTTCCCGTCGGGCGGAAAGTTCTCGGGGCGCGATATCGTGTGATAATCGAAATGATCAGATTGTTTACATAGCATATGATAAATAAATGAGAAATGCTAACATGACATGAAATAGAATTACAAAGTTAAATTACATTGTTTCTCATAATTTAACTAAGTAAATCTAATCAAAAAGAATCAATGAGTTCATATCTTGTATCTGTACAAGATATACAAAAGATGATTCATGGTTTTGTCCTCCCCAAAAGTATGCAACACAAAATGAAGCTAGGTCTTCTAAAAGTCCACTAGCTTAATCCTTGCATATGAGTAACTACACATGTTCGTCACCTGAGAAAACATGCATTTAAGAAAAGTCAACACTAGGTTGGTGAGTTCATAAGTTTGATAATTGAAAACCTGGATTTGTTCACACGCACAATCACAATGTTATTACTGTTAGTTGTATGATATTTGATTCACCCGTTCACCCAATGGCCTCTCGATAGTTATATTTACAAGTAATATCTCGTCCTAGTAGTTATGCTTATATATAGGGCATATGTAGGGGAACCAAGCCCCAGCCAACATCCCACCACATAACTACTAGAACTCCACACTACTTGCAATACAACTATAGATATCCATTCCCAATTCACATGTTCATCTCATCTATTAATCACCTGTCAAATCATGTGTGGAATAATATAATAATAAGAGTTTAATTATCAAACCGAAGTATTAATAACCCTTTTATGTATTAAGGAGTTTAGATTAATCAAATCTGATCCTTGTATTATTCCATTGCTTGTGGGGTTAACTGTTATTCACTTTTAAATATTAAGAGTGTTAGTTAACCGTTTGTTATTTGTTCTCAACTTGAAGCGCATAGAGCATAGATGGAAGTCCATTGTTATCCTCACACAATCAGATCACAATGCACCCCAATTTACCTCTACCACCTAGTATTCCCATAGACCTCAACGAAAGCTATTACCAGTAGTGGAACATGAGAGAAGATCAATTTCTCAACCTACTAGTCAATAGGATTCCGCTGGATTAATTACAATATTCCTGCAGATTAATATCACCATGTGACGCTTTTCCAGAACCTGACTTGAAGTCGCCCTGTTACCGGTCGTACGTTACCGGCCAATGAATCAATACGATCAACATACTAGCCCTACAAGCTAGAGGTTTGTCAAACCTATGGTACCACTATGCTATCGTCGGTTTTGTCACGTCAAACTAACTGGTCAGCGATTATAAAGGGGCTTACATGATCAATTGCATAATGGGACATGATTGAAATGATATAATACAACAGTTCAATAGTAATTAATTGTAATGTGTTCATCAATGTAATGATTCTCAATGTTATATGTTCTCATTGTTATTAACAAACTTGAATAAGAACTTGTCTTATTACATTATGTTAATTATTGTATGTATGATGTTGTTATCATGAAGTTATATTATCATGATTAACATTCCTTGTTATTCCATATAATCACCATGTTGTCACTAAGCTGTGATAAGAACTAGTCTTATTACACTTAGTCGGCTCAGGTGGTGGATGATTCTTGTTCCATGTTATCCTGTAATACGTGTTGAGTTGTAAAGCTATGCGTTATAAGAACTGGTCCAATTACACTTACTTAACTATTGTATTGAATGTTATTTAAAGATATATATTATCAATTGGGCCAAGCCAATGATTTCTTGGGCCGGTTGAACCATGCTGGATCAAAGGAATAAAGGTGGGCTAATTAGTGTGGGCCTCGACAGAATAAGTTGGGCTATGAACTTGGGCCGACTGGAATAAGTTGGGCTAACTGAATCAGTATGGTCGACTAGTTAGGGTGAGTTTGAGTGGTAATCCAGCGAACCTAATGGTTCTTGTGACCATGCTGCTGGTTGGCGAACTCCATGGTTCGGTGAATGATAGAAGGTTCGTGGTCCTTGGTTTCTGAATGGTGAGGGTTCGGCCAAGGGGTGAGTTTGCCATGAGGTGCGATGGTTCTCTCAAGTTCAGCTGACATGGGACCTGCATGCGAGGAAAGGTTCGGCTAGAGTGCATGGAGGGATCGAAGTTGCACACAGGTTCGTGGACTAGGGTTCGGTACTCCTTATCAGGGTTCGGAAATCGTTTTGGTTCGGCCAGAGGTTCGGTTAGGCCTAGATAGATTCGGCTGTAGTAAGGTTCGCTTGGAGGTCGGTGAGCCTGGAGGTTTGCGTCTGAAACAAGGTTCGGCTCATGGCTACAGCCTCACGAACTATAAGGTTTGCCATCTAGGGTTCGCTCCTGAAAACTTCTGGTTCGGCGCTTATTCAGGTTCGTTGATAGCTGTAGGTTCGGTGATGGTGGTCACAAGGTTCGGCCGGTATTGCCACTTAGGGTTCGGCCACAAAACCCACGAACCTTGTTCACCATCTTCATCATCACTCGATCCTAGGTTATCACCAGACTGCTCCCATGTCGTTTGTGTACCAAAAGGAGTTTTCGAGGGTGCATGGTTCGAAGAGGGAGGTTGGGAAACCGGTTACATATGTGGATCGAACAAAACCCATAAAAACCCTAATTCTTGTGACTTTCTTTGGATCATACCTCGAATTTGGCCTGACAAAAGCTCAGATCTGCTTTACTTCTAGGTAGAGGAGGTCAAGAGCTACGCGTGGCCACCAAGAACGCCCAATTTCGTGGAGAATTGATCAAGATATGGTGGTTTGAAGATTGGAAATGGTGGTGGGAGGTGAAACCCGAAAATTTGAAGTTAGAGAGAGAGAGATGATGGTTGAAATGGATGAAGTAGGCTCATTAAGCCTTTAAATACCTCGGGGTGTTCGGGTTCGTTTCGGTTGTTCGGTTCGCGTTTTTGTTGCGTTTCCGGAACTTCGCGCGTAATTTACGTGTTTTAAATAAAAGAATGGTTTTAATTATTTTGATGAGTTTCAAAATTGTAAAACATAATTTATTTTATTTTATTAATTAAAGCCGTTCGTGTCGTATTTTCGTTATCGTTTCGTCGGAACGCGTCACCATCGCGCGTATTGATTCGAATCGTCACCCGAACGAACACGACGATGGTTTTGCTTTCCGAATTTTGTTTTCTACTTTTCAGTCATTATTTCAGAACGTTAAACTCACAGATATGTTTGTGTGAATCGTCACCCACACAAACACACTGTCAGTTCGCTATTCCGAAACAACGCTGCAATATTGTTTTAAATTGTGTTTCCTCACTGTCGGACTCAACTAAACATCCTGTTTTCACATTGTTTTCACACTGATTTGTCGGCCATTTGACTCCTGTCATTTATGGATATCAGGTCGCAACCGATTTGTTATTGTTATTCGCTTGAACATTGTTGTTTCTCTTGTTTCGTTGTATTATCTGTACTTAGGTTTTCACCTAAATATTAACAACTATTGCTTATAATGAATGTTGTACTTACGGCATTTAAGTTTTCACATAAATATGTACAACTGTTTCTTGTATTTTGAATTCTGTTAATAGAAGCACTGTTCACAATCATATATTTACACATAATAAATAGTGAAAGTACACATACCGTACGGACTTGTCGGACGATCTGGTACTGGATGTCACAACTAGCTAGGTCTTTAAATTAAACAATGTAAATCATAATGTCTATGTATGTGTACGTTTCATCTTATTGACACAAGACATAAGTCATTGCGAAGAATATAGCTACATTCTTAGCCTACTATGTACTAGTATATGTTTGATGTATGAAACGTCTTCTAACCTAATTCCCACATAGAAATTAGCACTTAAGTTCACATAGCATCTAAATCATGTCTACCAGGCTTAAAAGTTTGCATCATGTATATGTTTTTACTCTAAGAATATATATGTGTCTATAGCATATGTAACATCCCAAAAGTTTTACAAAAGTAAAAAGGGAAATAAGAATTAACTCACTTGTATAAAGTATATCTTGTCCAAATGTCTTTGTATTTGAAGAAGGAAAGCTAGCAATCTTTATCTAATGTTTAAAGCATATGTCTTAGTCTAAAGTTCAAGTGTTTTGCTTAAATCTATGGCTTTTATGAAATTCTTAAAGTTCTAATCATTGATAATGTTTAACTAGTCTTAGAATAATTGTTTGGGAATATATAATTATCAATTATAATAAAATATTCTCTTTTGTATATAATAAATATATTGGAATATTTATTAACATTCCATTTATTTATTATACAAGGTCTATGAATGTAAATTGTGCCACAATAATAATGGTTTAGTTTGTTAAAATATATTTATATAATACTTATATATATAAAAAAAATATACATTTATTGAAAATAGTATTCATTGTGAATGTTTTGATAATTATTTTTCAAATCATTTATAACATGACAAGTTATAAGTTTAATGATTTATGTTTTAGAAAAAATATACATTTATCATATTCCTCAAATCAGACTCCAAATCGGAAGAACCCAAGAATCTTGTTTAATCCGATTCGTTCTAATCAGAGACCGTGAGAGATCAAAAGCATAGGGCTTTTGATCCTTACGCCTATGCGAGTGTAACGGTATAGAAAATACCGGGTTTGATGATTCTTTGAGAAGGGTTTTATGATTCTTTGAGAAGGGTTCGAGTTGAGCCAAGGTCCGGTTGTCACTTGGGTTTGAATTGAATTCGACAGTTAATTGGAATTCCTCTTTTCTTGTTCAGACTACTTTGAGGGAGTGAAAAGGTTCTAATGGTGTAGTTTAATTGTGTTTTTATAGTTGTTCTATGTGTTTTGAATTCCGGTCATTCATGATATTTTTAGAAGCAATTTAGCGATTAATGAAGTTGATTTCAATCAATTGGTGATTGACGATTGATTACGCATTTGAATCTCATCTAAATTTGAAATGGATGAACTGTAATGAGTTGTAACCGCGTGGATTTTATTTTAGGTTGGAACATGGGTCGTGGGTGGATCTGAATGAGAGAAAGGCGAGAGGGGAGGGGAATCTGTGGGATTTTTACGTTTTAGCCCCTCCAATTTTGAGATTTGCTTATTTTTGGTTTAATCTTCTTATAACTAAAAAATCAGTTTTTAAAATGACAGAATTAACCCTCTAATTCTTGTTTTTGCCATTTTATGTATAAAAACATATATTTATATATTTATTTTTATAAACACTATGTGTTAAAAGCCTATGATTTGGTTCCAAATGTTTTGATTAAATATTTAGCTCATTATATTTTTTATCAATATACGTTTGTTAATTTTATAAGTATATATTACATACAATATTTCAAAGCTTTATTTAGAATTCAAAGATGATTATAATTATTCAATTTTTAAATAGAAACCCTATGAATTACAGTAAGTCTCTGGATAGGAAACCCATCAAAGACAAACCAAACAATATCTTGGTGCAACTATTATGCACTGTTACACATGGAATTAGAGTAGAATGCCAAAATGGTGTGCATGTCGAGCTATATAAGGAGGGTGGATTGTAATATCATACACTGGTTGAATTGGGCATTCAAGCTTTTTACTGATCTGATCTCGAGTAGCTTGCAAGTTGTCTTGATTCGTTTACACTCCTAGTGCTAGTTAAAACCCTTCTTTATCATCTAGATATAGGGAAAAAGAAGTTAAGAAGACCTTCTTAAAATACCAATTAGAATGTGTTTATGGTGGAAAGAGCACTAGATTTCTTAAAGAACAAGTAACCAAATTACATAAACATTTGGCAAGTTAGTTTGTTATTCTCAGCTTAAGATAAACCCATGTTATCAAAATCAGGAAAGCCCTTATAAAATCTATACATAACGATATGTTAAAAGAGTCAAAAAAATGTTGATGTATTCAAGACCTCATAAGAAAGCTGGGGCTAGGCGTACCGCGAAGCATCCCTGATTTGATATTTTTGTTATTTTCTTCGTTTTGCGATTCCGGAGAATCCGGAACTCCGTTTTGCGCATGGTTTTCCTCCCACGTTCACAATTTCTCGCATACTTTCAACCTGTAATAATCATAATCGTTAAATCAATGTGGATTACAATAACGATTAAACGTGCTCTCATTCATTGCTGACGTAATCATCGAACACAGTTGTCACAGTCTCCTCCTGTTAGAGAAATTTTGTCCCGAAATTTAGTGAAGACTTATCTGCTGACAATCATTTATGAGAACAGATGTGGATATTTTTCTTTCATTCGATCTTCACGTTCCCATGTATACTCAGGTCCACGTTGTGAGTTTCATCGAACTTTAACGATTGGTATGCGACTGCGTTTCAGTACTTTAACCTCTCGATCCATCACCTCTAATGGTTCTTCACTGAACTGAAGTTTTTTATCAATTTGAATATCTTCAAGAGGTATAACCAATGATTCTTCAGTTAAACATTTCTTCAAATTTGATACATGAAAAACGTCATGAATGTTACTAAGTTCTGGAGGTAATTCAAGTCTGTAGGCTATTGATCCAATTCGTTCTAAAATTTTGAATGGTCCTACAAATCTTGGTGAGAGTTTACCTCGCTTTACAAATCTGAAAATGCCCTTCCAAGGTGAAACTTTCAACATTACTCAATCACCTATTTGGAATTCCAGAGGTCTACGATGATTATCAGCATAACTCTTTTGACGATCGCGAGCAGCTTTAATTCATTTTGACTAAGTGTGATCTTATCAGTAGTTTCTTGAATGAATTATGGGCCTATGATCTGACTTTCACCTACCTCTAACCAACAGATAGGTGATCTATACTTGCGTCCATAAAGTGCTTCAAATGGAGCGCATTGAATACTGGTATGGTAGATGTTATTGTATGAGAATTCAACAAGAGGAAGATGAATATCCCAGATACCTCCGAAATCAATCACACAGCTCCTGAGCATATCTTCAAGAGTTTGATTCGTTCGTTCGGTTTGCTCATCCGTTTGTGGATGATAAGCTGTGCTCATATTGATTTGTGTGCAAAGAGCATTCTGAAAAGTTTGCCAAAATCGTGACACTAATCGACTATCTCTATCAGAAATGATATAGATTGGTACTCCATGTCGAGATACAATCTCATTAACATAAAGTTTGGCCCATCGATCCATAGAGTAATCTTCTCGGATGGGTAAGAAATGCGCAGATTTAGCAAGGTGATCGACGATAACTCATATAGAGTCATGATTACGTAATGTTCTGGGTAGTTTAGTGATGAAATCCATAGAGATTTGATCCCATTTCCACATGGGAATTTCCGGTTGTTGTAATAACCCAGAAGGTCGTTGATGTTCAGCCTTAACTTTAAGACATGTTAAGCATCTATCCACGTATTCAGCTATGTGTTTCTTCATTCCATCCCACCAGTAAAAATCTCTAAGATCTTTATATATCTTTTTAAACTTAAAACGAGTTACCGAATAAAGGAACCCAAATTCGGATTTTGAAATATAGCATTCCATCAGTTTTGGTTTCAATTTGTTTGTCTAATCCTCTTAATTCCTCAGCAAGGTAGTTTGTTGCTGAGCTTCTCTGATCTAAGGAATTAGACTGGTTTGAATAGTCATCTCTAATGCTTTCACACGTAGAGGTTTGACTCGTTCCTTGCGACTCAAGGCATCGGCTACGACATTCGCTTTACCTGGGTGATAACGAATTTCACAGTCATAATCGTTTAGAAGTTCTACCCATCGCCTTTGTCGCATGTTCAACATTTTTTGATCTAGAATGTGTTGAAGACTTTTATGATCAGTGTATACAATACACATAGTTCCGTATAGATAGTGTCTCCAAATCTTGAGTGCAAACACCACTGCACCAAGTTCTAGATCATAAGTGGTATAACTCTTCTCGTGTATTTTTAACCGTCGAGAAGCATAAGCAATTACTTTGTCATTCTGCATTAACACGCACCCAAGACCTTCACGAGAAGCATCGCAGTATACTGTGAAGTTATCAGTACCTTCAGGTAATGCCAATATAGGTGTTTGCAGAGTTTGTATTTCAACAGTTGGAATGCCTCCTCCTGTTAGGAACCCCATATAAACGGTTGATTTTTCTGTGTCAACGTTGTTAGTGGCAAGGCTATTTTTGAAAAGTTCTTAATAAGTTGGCGATAATAACCTGGCAGTCCTAAAAATTGACGTATTTCTGTTGGGGTTTGTGGTGTCTCCCATTGTTTCACAGCTTCAATCTTACTGGAATCCACTTAAATACTGTTCTCATTCACTACATGCCCAAGAAATTTAACTTCTCGTAACAAAAACTCACACTTGGAGAATTTGGCATATAGTTTCTCACGTGCCAAAAGTTCTAAGATCAGTTTCAAGTGTTGAGCATGTTCATGTTGGTCTCGAGAATAAATGAGAATATCATCAATAAATACAATCACAAACTTATCCAGATAAGTCCTACATACTCGATTCATTAGATCCATGAAAACTGCAGGTGCATTTGTTAATCCAAACGGCATTACTAGAAATTCGTAATGTCCGTATCGAGTTCTGAAAGCAGTTTTAGGAACATCATCAACAATAATTCGTAACTGATAATATTCGAATCTTAAATCGATTTTTGAGAAATAAGTAGCACCTTGTAGTTGATTAAAAAGATCGTCAATACATGGTAATGGAGAATGGTTTTTTATTGTCAATTTATTGAGTTCCCAGTAAGTCAATACACATCCTGAATGAACCATCCTTCTTTTTCACAAAAAGAATTGGTGCTCCCAAGGGTGAAAAACTAGGTCTGATAAAACCTTTATCTAATAATTCCTACAATTGACCAGCAAGCTCTTGCATCTCAGAGGGTGCTAAACGATAAGGAGCTTTAGCTACAGGTGCCGCACCTGGAATCAATTCAATACGAAATACAACTTGTCACACTGGGGGTAATCCTGATATATCCTCAAGAAAAAATTTAGGAAAATCTTTGACTACCGGAATATCTTCGATACGTTTTTGTAAAGAACAGTTTTCCATCACATGTGTGAGAAAGGCCTGACAATCTTTCCGTAAGCATTTCTGATTTTGCATGCAAGATATAATACCAAGTTTTCTACCGGCTCATTCTCCTTGAACTATCAGTGTATTACCGTCAGGTAATGGGATACGGATCACCTTGTTTTGACACACAACTTCCACTTGGTTATCAGAAAGCCAACCCATACCAAAAACAACGTCAAAACTTCCAAGTTCAATAGGAAGTAGATTGATATTGAAAAGGTGATCATTCAGATTAAAGGAACATCCTTGAATAACACTGTTGGTTTTGATTAACTTGCCATTAGTAAGTTCAATAACATAAGGCGTTTCTAGATATACTGTAGGCAATGAGAGTAATGATGCAAATTCAGGAGAGATAAAACTCTTATCAGCTCCTGCATCAAACAGAACTGATGCGTATCGATTATTGAGAAGAAACGTACCGGTGACAATGTTCGCATCATGCCTTGCCTCGGTTGCACCAATCTGGAAAGCTCTCCCCTAGCTTCATTCCCTTTATTGGTGTTGTTGTTTGGACAATTTCTCACAAAATGGTCGGGACTTCCACACTTGAAGCATGACCGATTTGTTTGAATGATTTGTCGTGGTGCTTGATTTGGTTGACAAGCAGGAAAATTACAGTACCTAGCGTCATGTCCTACTCGTTTACAGTTCGCGCAAACAAGACACGGTCCTGTATGATAATATGGACACTTGCTTCATTTGGGTGCCTGCCTTGTGTAAGCTTTCCTTTTAGTAACATCTACGCCATAGTTATTCATTGTTGGTTTGTTCTGGCTAGTCTCAGCTGGAGCTTTGGTTTTGGTCTTACCAAACCACTTTCGTTTGGTACCCTTTGAAACATTCGAGGTACCGGCCTCACTGTGGCCCACTACCGTCTGAGTTTTTGTGGACAAAGTACCACTCCTTACTGCCTCATCGGTAAGCTTAGTGGTCAACAAGATTGTACGTTTGGGAGTGGTAGGTTCAGCTGCAGTCACCATTCCCCGTATTTGGGGAACCAACCCTTTGATATACTTCTCAATCAAAGCTGCTTCCGTAGGAAACATATTGGGAAATAGACAAGTAAGTTCATGAAAACGATCGGTATAAGCTAAGCAATCAGCACCGACCATAGAATGATTCTAGAATTCCTCCTAGAGGTTTTGAATTTCAGTGATTGGGCAGTATTCTGACAAAATCAAAGTTTTGAAATCATTCCAGCCCATCGAATCGACTGTAGCTGAGCCCAAAGTTTTTGCCTGGGTATTCCATCAGGTTAAAGTTGAATCTTTAGAGAACAAGCAACATAAGACACCTTATGCTCTGCCAGACACTGGCTAATTTTGATTTTGGTTTCCATATTCTCAATCCACTTTAAGAGTCTAGCCGCTCCTTCTTTACCCATGAAAGTAGGAGGGTTGCAAGAAGCAAAGTACTTGTAAGTACATCCTTGTTGTGGCGGATCAGGAACATTTGTTTTTGTTGTTGTTGTACCGGTGGTGTGATGAGTTTCTACGTGGCCACCAGTAGCATTATGTTCAGTGTGGTCATGGTCCCCACCAAAAGCAGAAGTGATATGTGGTTGATGTTGTGTGAGAACACCACAAGAAGATAGTTGTTCTCTCACAATTCGGGCTATCATTGCTTCATTCAGTTCAGATTCACTTGCAACTGCAGGTGGAACCACGTTCACTTCAGGGTTTACGGGTGGTACTATATTTGTTTCCAGATTTTCAGGTGGAACCATGTTCGTTTCCGGATTAATATGTGGATCCGAATTAGGTTCTACATTCACAGGTGGAACTTGATGCAGTTCAGGGTTAGTAACATTGTTGGCAGCTTTCTTAGCTAGTCGACCTCGTCTTGGAGCCATTGTTCTGCTCACATTAAAACAAACTCCGAACATTTCAAGAATATTAAAGATATGACCCTTTCGGTCACATACTTTCAACCATATTCAGCCATACTGACAAATTTATGTTGAAATGTGATTATAAGAAACATAGTATAACTTGTGACAGTTGCGTATGAAAAATTCGGCATTTATGACGTGAGCACATTTGGTCGTGCTTGAAATCCACGATGATTTAGCAATTTTAATCATTACAAGTTGATAGTATGTGAAAAATGATGAACGTGGGCGAAAACCGTGCGCAAAACGGAGTTCGTATGCTCCCGGAATCGCGAAAACAAGAAAATCAAAAATTTGGACAAAATCCCGTGGAGAGGTACGCCCCGGGCCACGCACCCAGCTGGGGTGATGCGCCCGGGAGTGATTTGAGGCGGTGGAAGTGCTTGAAATCTCAGCTTTCTTCCAGAACGTATTTTTTAACTTAATTTCGATCTTAAATGCTCAAAAACACTTCCAGGCCATATTTTCACCCTTCAAACTCAGTTTTTGAACCAACAAATCATCTGGATCGCACCAGGGATCATCTCTACAAGTTCTGATCGTTGTTTTAACCGCAGATATCCGTCAGATTAGGTAATGATCCGTTTAAACTTTCTGGTTTGATTTTGATTGATTAGATCTTGATTTTGAACGTAATGACATAGTTAGGATTGTTGATTATTGCCTAGATGATGGCTAGGATTGATTATAAACAAAGAACACGAAGTTTTAACGGTTAAATCCTTGTTTTGATCCGTTGTAATGCACGATTTGCATGAAACCATACCCATGATTATAATGGTTTAATCCATTTGATTATAACAATGTAGGTGATTAGTTGGATTAGTCCTTGAAATGCAAGGTTAAATCCAAGTGTTTCAAACTAATCACAACCATTAACATACTCATTGGAACGCTTATCTGATGTTTATGATAACAGTCAGATTAGTATGTTAAACCTGGTTATTACACCTATTTTGATGCTACATTGTGATATTTCATGATAATTGGGTAATCAATAACAAGGATTGATCATTCCTAAGCCATTAAATTATCTAGAAACTGTTACAGTATCATAATCAACAACATTAACTATCTGGTTAATCAGAGATTATTTTGATTAATCAAGAGTGTCATCAACTTTGTATTAGGAATCTAATGCAATGTAGGTTTCTACATTATCATACATTGTATGATATAACATTAAATTAATTAATTACATAATTAATATCGAGTTGATGATTTACTAAGCAATGTCTTTGACATTGAACGTTCAGAAAGATCTAATCAGTAAACTAGAACATAAATAACTTATTAAATATAACTAAATGCAGAATCATCTCTGTACTATCAGTTTGGTGATACTCTGCTACACCTATACTACCAGGTGAGTTTCGTACAACCCCTTTTCTTTTTAATACTTTATAAACATCGGGGTAACTCTGTAAACTGTTGTCTGAACATATGATATGCATCAATGATATCTGTGTGATTTCATGTGATTTTTGTGGGATTTCATGGGATTTTGACTGTAGAACTGAACTCTATCATGGAACTAAAAGTCCTTATTCTTGAACTGTATCTAGTGAACCCATGTGTGGCCGAACAGAAAACATTGATAGTACTATTGGTTGACACCCCATTCGCTGGGAGGATTGCATCTCCCCTTGTGTGAATGTTTGTTATCTGTTTCCTGAACTTCTTAATGGTATGATAGACATTAAGACAATGAGGCACTAAGATATGTACCGACGGGTAATATCTTGAGAACAGAACTAGACGTCCGAAAGGAACTAGATACGGGTCCCATGGTTATCCGGAACTGAACTTTTGAGAACATGCTTATCATATCATATTGTTTTAAATTGAACTGTCGAACTCATCAGCTTTGTGCTGACGTTTCAAACTCAAACCTTTTTGCAGGTAAACAGTAATAGCCGGTGAGGATGCACTTTTGGGATACTTGCACTTGAATAATTATAAGTTGTAATTAAATAGACATAGCTGTAATGTAACTGTGTTTGCGACATCCTTGTAATGCATTTACTTTAAGTTAATCTGTGTGCTTATGATATCGGTTCAAGTAAGTCACCCCTCACCTCTGAGACATCACCACTATGCTTCCGCAACCGGTTCAGTGACATCAGGCTAGACACGAGGTGACGAGGGGTGGGGGTGTGACATAACTACATTGAAAAGATCCAGATATGTTCTCAGTACACAGTAATCATACAGATGTTTGTAGTTATACTCAGTCCTGTTATTTCAAAAACATGTTAGAGTATTACATAGCTCACTGCCTTGTAATATAGATATGTTATCACACATGTTTTTTATATATTATCATACAGGACATTGATATGTTCTCAAACATTATTTTGATACGTTGCTACACAGGCAATTGATATGCTCTCACATAGTGTTTTGATACGTTGCCACACAGGCA
Organism: Mikania micrantha; assembly: GCA_009363875.1. Lineage (NCBI taxonomy): Eukaryota > Viridiplantae > Streptophyta > Magnoliopsida > Asterales > Asteraceae > Mikania > Mikania micrantha. The sequence goes on from CM018693.1 coordinate 56,073,930, forward strand.
ATTGATATGTTCTCACATAGTGTTTTGATACGTTGCCATACAGGCAATTGATATGTTCTCACACAGTATTTTGATACGTTGTTGTACAGGCAATTAAGATGTTCTCACTCAGTATTTTGATACGTTGCCACACAGGCAATTCATATGTTCTCACACAGTATTTTACGTTATCTAGTGACTGTTCATACAAGTTTGATATTAATGCACAGTTCACACACAACACATTTACCCATCACACACAACACAACAGATATACAAAAGTAATCGTTTTATTATTATCCAATAGTTTTATACAAGAAAGTGCCATTAGAACCACACGACCAACCATCTAAATACATGGGATCTATTCTACAATCAAAAACATCCCATAACCTTACACGCACAACCTATCCGCCTGTCCTCGATAGTATTTACAATAAAAATCCCAAATCACCATACACAGATCATACTTATCGTATAAAGAACAGTAAACAGGCTATCACTATGGCTATAACAGCCATCACTATAGCCATCACCATCAATCTCACATCCAAAATCATCGTACCCAAAATCCCCATAACCATCTCTCTCATCTGCACAAACCTCTCCCTCAACAACGCTACCTGCTGCCAAAACGCAGCAATCAGTACCTGCCCAAACGTCTTCCTCAGTATGTCCTCCACGGTAACTCTCCATGCCCGGGTGTAAGTATCCAAGGCATTCACCTGCTCCATAAGAGTCAGGTGCGATGAAAGGATATCCAATACTGTCGTACGATTATCCTCTAGTGTGGCACGATACTGCTGCAGGTCCTGTCGGGTCCCTTGCAAGTCCTGGGTGACCTGCTATAACTGCGCCCGGAGCTCAGCTTTGTTGAAGGATTCTCCCACCTCATGGATAGTAGGAGGCACATCTCTCTGTGCCATCTGATGTCAAGGAGGTAATCCTATAGTCTTGCGGGCCTAACCCCGCATGCGCCTCAACCCGTCCCATACTGGAACTCGTTGAGGTGAAGAACTCTATCGCCTGTCCGCAGACGCATTCTCAGTAGGTGGCTGAGAATGTCTAGGTGAAATGGGTGGTACTGGTGGTGGTGGTGGTGGTGGTGTAGCTGGTACAGGAGGTGGTGTATGTGGTACTAGTGTTACCGCCTGTGATGCAGCTGATGACGCTTCCGATGGATCAGAATCGGAACTCGAACTGGGCGTGTCATCAAGTATGACATATGGAAACCTCTGATAGATATAACGCTCTGGTGGATTAGCCATCGCTGTACAAATAAAATTCCCAGATCAGTACCATGAAATGAATATTGAATAATAATATTCAACACAACCATAACATGATATCTCTTCCTATCTTAAAGTAACTACTCGTCCTTATAGTTATTACTATTCTGCTTGTATTGAATTTTACTAGAACGCACACGTGCTGCGAATTTCAGTTATGCTGGCCACTCAAAACTAGAATTCATACCACCGGATTATTCTGGCTCAACTCATAACAAGTTTTGTTCATTAGTTATATTCGATGCTCTCAGTGTCACTATACGAGCCTATGGTTATAGTCTAGGTCATTAAGTCCACCTAAATTCTATAACATGTAGATCTGATATCACCCTGTCACACCCCCACCTCTCGTCACTTGTTGATGATGTCACAGAAATGATTGCGGAAGCATAGTGGTGATGTCTCAGAGATGAGGTGTGACTTACTTGACCCGGTATCACAACACACATATTTATTTAAGGATAACATAGTACAAGGGTTTCGTAATCACAACCAAACTTACAATTTACAAACTGAGTTTATTACACAATCTAATTTATTTAATTTTAAGTGTTCAAAAGTGTAGCCTCACTGATGGTCACTGTCTCCCTGCAAAAGTTTTAAGTTTAAAAAGATCAGCACAAAGCTGGTGAGTTCGTAAAGTTCAAGTTAAACCATATGATATGATATGATATAAAAGTTCTCAATATATATACAGTTCAAGATAACCATGGGACCCGTATCTAGTTCCTTTCGGACTATTCCGCTCAGTTCTATAAAGATACTACCCGTCGGTAAATATCTTATTGCCTCATTGTCTTAATGTCTATCACTACATTAAGAAGTTCTGGAAACAGGTAACAAACATTTACACCAACGGGAGTTGCAAGCTCCCGGCAAATGGGTTGTCAGCCGATAGTACTATCATTGTTTCATGTTCGGCCCCACATGGGTTCACTAGATACAGTTTGGGAAATGAGGACTTTTAGGTACTGTGATAGAGTTCTGTTCTCCAGGAAAAATCCCATAAAAATCCACAAGTTCACAACAAGTTCACATGAAGTCACGCAGATAACAGTGATACATATCATATGTTTGAGAAATAGTTCCACAAATATACCCCGATGTTTGTAAACATTAAAAATAAAAGGGGTTGTACGAAACTCACCTGAAGTCTCACTGATAGCAGAATATCGCACAACTGGTAATAATAGGTTGATTATGCATTAGCTTATGTTTAATAAGTTATTAATGTTTTAACTTACTGATTAGATTGTCACACCCCGAGCCGGCGGGCTGGATCGACTTTCTCGTCGGGTGGAAGGTTCCCGGGGCGCGATATCGGGTGCTAATCATAGTGATCAGATTGTTTACATGGCACATGATATATATAATGAGATATGCTAACATGACATTGATACATAATTACAAAGTTAAATTACACAATACATGTTCATAATTTAACTAAATAAATCTACCAAAAGAATTATTGAGTTTTCTATCTTGTATCTGCACAAGATTTACAAAAGGTGATTCAAAGTTATGTCATCCCAAAATATGCACATCACAAAAGTAAGCCAGGTCTCTTCTAAAGTCCACTAGCTTAATCCGGATGCTTGGTAACTAGACCTGTTCATCGCCTGAGAAAACATGCGTTTAAACAAAGTCAACACTAGGTTGGTGAGTTCATAAGTTTAGTTATTTAAAAACTTCCAGAGTTATTTACAAAACGTCTTGTATTACACAAGTCTTAGTTATTCTCATTTGGCATTAAATCATCCCCATGTCCTCTCTGTAGATACACCTACAGATAGGATATTGTCCAGTCAAGCATGCTTAAATATAGGGCATATGAATCACGAATGAAGTCGCCAGCTCACCACACACTTGACAGAACTCAATACCACCTGTATTGTAACTATAAGTATTCATTTCATCACCCATAGGCTTAATTACAATCAAAATCTCCAACATGACAAACCATTACATTATCATGATATTAACATAACACAAAAGGTTTCTAAGTAGTACAATTCTTCACAGTTATAAATGGTAGATTACCACAGATATTAATGGTGGTATTACCACAGTTATTAGGGGTGCTATACTCTTTGACTTACCATTACTCACATCTGATTAGGAAGTGAGAGCAAGTCTGACACGTATTCATATCCCAATTGATCTATAGAATTGAATTGACCACATTGCAGCCACCACAAAAGCATACCACAATGTACTCAATTCAATTCCATCCATTAGTTTTCCCAAAGCCTCACAACTATCTGCCACCAGCCTGTGACTTGAGTGAGGTCAGTCACTCAATCTACCAGTCCACAGAGTAGAAGTGGTGAGATAATTAGCAGACACTATCATACTCTTATCACCTGAGTCAGAAATGATAGAGTTGGAATAGGCTGACTAAAAATCAAAAGAGTTCTTATAGTTCTCAACCCATAACAATCAACTCAAAGAAATCCAATATGTATAACACACATGTTCTCATAGGAATAACAGTCATGATTCCTATTAATCAGAGATATAGTCTAACAGAAATAATAGTTATCAACTCACAGTTATCGAAAGAGATAACCTGCACCCTTGCAGGGATTCATAACAGTATCAACTCACAGTACTAGATTCGAAGGAACCTATACTGAATCAGGTTCCTAGTATTAGGTGTACCACGAAGAAAACCGGAACCTCGGATATTTTTAGTCCACGCGTACCGCCTAGCGTGGAAGGCTGAGGCTAGGCGTACCGCGCGGATCGCGGAATTAAGATATTCCTTGCTTCCTCGCGTACCGCCTAGCATAGAAAGCTGGGGCTAGGCGTACCGCGACACATCCCTGATTTTGATAACTTTGTAATTTTCTTCGTTTTGTGGTTCCGGAGAATCCAGAACTCCGTTTTGCGGACGGTTTTCCTCCCACATTCACAATTTCTCGCATACTTTCAACCTGTAATAATCACAATCGCTAAATCAACGTGGATTTCAAGAACGATTAAACGTGCTCCCATTCATTGCTGACGTAATCATCGAACGCAGTTGTCACAAGAGACCAACTTATAAAACTTTGAATTATTAAATTCCAATTTTCCCCCGGTTTCTCCATTGGGGGTTGGCAAAAAAGCAAACTTCTTAACCTTCACTACTACCTTTCGTTTTCTTTTTCCTTTTTATTTGAGCCTTGCCCCTCCCATTTGGTTTAATTTTGTTTTTTTAACCCTACCATCCTAATCATAAGCATTTGCATCCCCTTGGTGGATTCTAACCTTGAAAGTTTTGAGCAACGAGTTAGCTTCTTATATTCTCTGAGTACTCTAAATATTGCAGATACTCGAGGCCGGATTATGAGGTGGACTTTTATTATGTCGGTTATTGCATAGTTGTGATCTTCAAGTGTACATGGTTTGATATTAATCACATAATTAGAGCGGAACCAAAACATGGTTTTGTTGACATCAAATTTTATTTGAAGTTCAAAAACTATCAATTAGTTCGCTCTAACATCACAAGAAGCACAAGTTTATTATACATCATATATTTGATGACAAAATGATAATTGGTCATGTTGAAAAAGAGTTAAAATACATAAATAAAGCACAAGAGAAAGTAAAATAACCTAATTTTTATAATTGATAGAATACGTAAAATCCTTGTGCTCTTTCTCATTAACATCTCAATTATATAGTTTACATAATTACACTTGACAACCTCAACTATCTAAATGTTGTCATAATACAAATATAATTATGTTGTCTAATATACCCCCTCAATCTAAGGAGGAGGATCACGTATACTTAAACTAGATTGGAAATCGAAGAATAGCACACGCGGAAGGCCCTTTGTAAAAATGTCTGCAAGTTGGTAACGAAATGGGACATGTAGAACACGGATTTGTCCGGCTTGAACTTTGTCTCTGACGAAGTGAATATCGATCTTTATATGCTTGGTTCGCTGATGCTGAATAGGGTTGCCAGTCATATAGATAGCACTGATGTTGTCACAATATACAAGAGATGCCTGTTTTCTGGGACAACCGAGTTCAAGAAGAAGGTTCCGAATCCAACATAGTTCAGACACAACATTTGCAGCCCCTTGGTATTCGGCTTCGGCACTGGATCTGGAGATGGTGGTTTGTCGTTTAGACGACCAGGAGATAAGGTTGTCACCCAAGAAAACACAATAACCAGAAGTGGAACGACGTGTGTCTCGGCATCCCGCCCAATCTGCATCAGTATAGGAGATGAGAGATGTGATTGGGCTGCGTCGCATTTAGACTCCCATTGCTAATGTGCCTTGACATATCTTAGTATCCTTTTTAGAGCAATAAGATGACCTGAACGAGGGGCATGCATGTGCATGCAAACTTGCTGAACTACATAGGAGATGTCAGGACAAGTGAAGGTCAAGTATTGTAGAGCTCCGGCAAGGCTACGGTAGAAAGTAGGATCGGAAAGAAGGTCGCCAGCATTGGCGCCTAATTTTCCGGCTGTATCTACTGGTGTGTGAACTGGGTTGCAGTCGGTCATCTTTGCCCGGACCAAGATATCTTGAGCATATTTTTGTTGAGAGAGAAACATGCCATGGGGGTCCCTTTTTACATAAATTCCAAAGAAATAGCTCAAGGGGCCTAGATCTTTCATAGCAAATTCAGATGAGAGATGAGTTAGAACATGTTGTTTGAGGGCAAGAGATGAGGATGTTAAAATGATGTCATCCACGTAAAGGAGAAAGTAAGCAGTGTCGGTGCTCCGCTTGTAAATGAACAAGGAATGATCACAAGAACTATGTTGAAACCCCAAGGTTGTGACAAAATCAGTGAATCGTTGATACCAAGCCCATGGTGCCTGTTTTAACCCGTAAAGAGACTTCTTGAGTTTACATACGTGATGAGGATATGAGGGGTGCCGAAAACCCAATGGTTGATGCATGTAAACCGTTTCATTAAGTTTGCCGTGAAGAAACGCGTTTTTGACATTGAGTTGATTGATGTCCCACCCGTGAAGTAACGCAATGCTCAAGACTGTACGGATAGTAGCTGGTTTCACAACTGGACTAAATGTCTCATGACAATCCACGCCAACCTGCTGAGACCTGTCATCACAAACTAAACGTGTCTTATAGCGCTCAAGAGAGCCATCAGATTTAGTTTTATGTTTGAAACTCCACATACACTTAATAATATTCATGTCCGGACGTCGAGGTACTAACTCCCACGTATCATTATTAATAAGAGAATGAAACTCATCAGTCATGGTATGGGACCACACGGGAATGCGAAGGGCTTCGACTGGGTTGCGAGGAATGGGTTCAACAGAAGTGGTTGTGTTTAAGTTAAAGGGTTGTTTGGGTTTGGAGTTGCCGGTCATGCTGCGAGTGGTAATGTGTCAAGAAGGAGTTGGTGGTGGCGGGGGCAGTGTTGTGGAGGACGTGGGATTAGGTTGGGAAGAGTTACTAGAAAAGGATTTAGGACAACGGGAATATGTTTGAAGGACAGGGGCTGTTGGTGGGGGTGCGGTTGTGGCTGAGACTTGTGGGGTATCAGACGAATGAAGAGTGGGGTTGTTGGGAGAAGAAGAGTGGGTGTGTGAGGAAGTGGGGCTGCTGGGTTGTAAAGGAGGGGAGTTGTGACTATCTGGAGGAGTCACCTGAGACAATGGGACGTGATCCACTGGTGAGGAAACCAAGTTCCAAACTAACGGATGAGTGTCTGGAGAGAGATAAGAATGGAGGAATTCATAAGAAGGGGGAGTGGGATGAAGTTTTGAGAATGGAAAAGTAGATTCGTCAAAGACAACATGACGAGAAATGAGGATTTTTCGTGTGGAGAGTTCGTATCATTTATAGCCACGATGATTGGAGGGATAACCAAGAAACACGCAAAGGGGATGAGCTGTTTTGTAGTTTGGTAATGGAGGAGGATGGTAATAACGGATAGCATAAGCAACCGAATGTGCGAAGGTGAGTATAAGAAGGATGTTTGTGGTAGAGAAGAAATGTGGGAGTATGATTACCTTTAGGTTTAGATGGGAGAATGTTAAGCAAGTAAGTGGCCATTTGTAGAGCATGGTGCCAAAAGGTAGGAGGTAAAGATGCATGAGTAAGAAGGGTTCGAATGATGTTGTTTATGGAACGAAGCTTGCGCTCGGCTTTCCCGTTTTGGGAGGACGTGTGTGGACAAGAGAAAGCGGAAAACCATACCATTTTGTGCACAAAAATAATGAAAGGATTGATTGTTATATTCGGTGCCATTGTCACATTGAAAGCATTTAATCCCACGTTCAAATTGAGTAACTAGAAATTTGTGAAAATTAAGAAAAATTGAAAATATTGAAGATTTGGATTTAAGTGGAAAAGTCCATATGTAATTTGTGTAATCGTCAAGAAACAAGATATAATAATTGTGACCACCCGAGCTACGTGTCGGGGAGGTCCATACATCACTATGCACAATATCAAATGGTAAACAAGTAACAGAATTAGAATCATAAAATGGTAGCTTAATGTGTTTGCCAAACACACAAGATTGGCATAAATGTTTTTCAAAAAACTTATTAACCGAAATAAAATGTTGTTTATTCAAAGTGCGAAGTAAAGATGTGCCAGGATGGCCTTAACGGTGATGCCAAAGATCTTGTGATAAAGCAGCAAAGGTGGTAGGACTAGTGAACTGGATGGATGGAGATGTAAGTGGGTAGAGATCCCCGGTGCTGTCACATCGGAGGATAGGTGTCCGCGTCTGGTAGTCCTTCACAAGAAAACCAAATGGGTCAAATTCAATTGAAATATTATTATCGGTGGTTAACCGAAGAACAGACAACATATTTTTGATAAGTTTAGGTGCAACCAGGATATTATTCAGTTGTATAGGTGGGTAGGGTGGTGGTAAAGTGGTGTGACCCGTACCGAGAATCGGTATGTGAAACCCATTGCCAACGACTATATGGTTTTGCATACTCTTATTAACATACTGTGAAAGGTTACCTGACGAGTTGGCCATATGGTTTGTAGCTCCGGTGTCGAGGTACCAATTCTGATCCGGGTTGAGAGTCATAGTGTGGAGAGCTTGTTCGATGTTGGTAGGGCTGTAATAAGCATTATTGGATGCATAAAATTGGGTTGGAGGTGGTCCAAGTATGCTGGTAGAAGAGTTGCGACTGGGTGGACCTCTAGGGGTGTCGACATAGTAGGATACGGTGTTGGAGGAGTGGCCCATGGTGGTTGTTGTTGTTGAGAAAGCCACTGCCAAAGTTGGGATGAAGATATCCACAGCGGTGGAGTGTTGCCACGGCCACGAGAGCGCCCCCTGCCCCTGCCACGGCCACCACGGCCTCCACGACCACGACCATGTGGACTCTGGAAGGAATCAGTTATCATGCGACTGTGAAGGTTACGGTTGGGTTTGGATGTGCCTCTCCTGTTGAAGTAAGTTTGCGGGTGATTGGAAGGACGGTCTGTAGAGGGAGGTTTGAGGGTCCACAGGCAGCCACATGCAAAGCAGTAGTGTCAAGAGTAATCTGTTGTTGTGCTTGTCGGGTTTCTTCTAAAACAAGTCGAGAGCGGGCTTCATAAAACTCTAGAAGCGGATGAGTTTGTTGAATCATCATACCAACAGCATCTAGTTTGCTACCTTACAAGCCTGAAATTAATTGCAGAACTAGGCGGTTGTCTGTGACCGGGGCATAACGTTGGCCAATTGGTCAGCAAGTGTTTTTAATTCTTGGCAATAGGCAGAAGCAGAGGAGAATGAGTGGAGCTTGGTGTTGGTGAACTTATTCTCAAGATACAACGTCTAGGAAGTTTTATTATCTTGAAAAATATTTTCCAAAGCCTGCCATGTTTGAGCGGCTGTTGAGTTGGGTTTGAGGATTGTAATCAGCAAATCATTAGAGATCGTTCCATATATCCATTGCTTAACTATGGCATCTAAGCGTGTCCAACTTCTGGAACTGTTTTAGAAGCAGCATCTGTGGCAGCAGCAGCAGCAGGTTTCGGGGGGGAGGATGTGATCAATAACTTGAAAAGCGGTGCAATGAATCTTGAATAGTTCAGACCATGATGTGTATTGAGCGTTCTCCATCTCTAACGTGATAGGAATGAAGTTACGGATATTAGAAACTGTGATTGCCAGATGTAATGGTGGATTCGCCATCAGAAACAAGAGGAAGGGGGATTGCCGCCTCTGAGAAAACAAAAAATAATAATAATCTGATCCGCCGGAGGGTGGGGTTAATCGGAGAGAACTAGGGCGCCGGAGATCTGGGAGGAGACTGACGAGCATAGGGCATAAGGTTGTGGCGATCTGGGAGTTCAGACTGACGATCGGGAAGGTGATGTACGTAATAGGGTTAGGGCTGGCTCATGATACCATGATAGAATACGTAAAATCCTTGTGCTTTTCTCATTAACATCTCAATTATATAGTTTACATAATTACACTTGACAACCTATCTAAATGTTGTCATAATACAAATATAATTATGTTGTCTAATAATAATAACAACAGAAAAATAAGTTGTAGAACTCTTTTACTAATCAAGTTTCATGAAATAAATAAAAAATAAATTATTAACATAATTGTAAATCAAACATGAATATTGAATTTCGCTACAAAAGTATTATTTTGTCTTATTAACAAGTAACAACTATTTTAAATAAATTATTTTTAATAATATTATTAAATAACAAATCAAGTTATTAATGTACTTTTCAAATACGCCTAGAAACAAAATATTTTGGGTTAACGTGGGTCCCAATTAGAAGGATTTTCTGACCAAGACTATGTCAAATGAAGGCCTGTGCCCTCTCACATGGCAATTCACATGGGATTTGAATTCTCATGGAAAAAAACATTATTACATATATAATCATAAGAAATTATAAGCATACCAATTAATTATAGGTTAGTTGTATCCAATGAGATAAAAGCATGAAATCACTTAAAGTTTGACGTAAGTTCTAAATAAAATCTTATCTTACTACTATAATAAACAAAAATAATTTTGCCACTTGTCATGTTTTTATAATACTAATGTAACATGTCATATTATTGTTATTTCATTTAATTCTCTTTTTTAATAAAAAATTATATTATCTCTCCTATTAAACTAATATAATATTAATCATATTATTTAACTTTTTTCATATTAAGAATTAAAAATAGTTTTAAATAAATTGAAATTTAATTTTTATTAAAAAACATGCACTTATTTTTCTAAAAATTATAATTTTCTTATAAATAAGAATATTTAAAATCGTTATTTTTAGGATATTAACAGTTTTCTAAAAAACAAGTTTACTTAAAAGATGATTTTTTTAAAAATGAAATTAACTATAAAACTAAGTTTTAAACAATATGATTTTTATAAACAAATGACAATTTTTTAAACAAAATATTTAAAAATGATTTTTTTAAAAACCAAAAGTTTTAAAGAAATGATAGGAAAAAGTATACTTTTGAAATAAAAAACTATATGAAGTTTTCAACTTCATAGTCTACAAATCTTAGCTGTTACAAACTAAGAAGATCAGATAATAATTCTTTAGTTATTATAATTTTTAGTTGTTAGTCTATTACATAAAATCTGTCTATACTTACTCTAATCATTATATACCATAATATTGTTTTATAATTCCTAATTTTTTATTACTAACTATTTAATATTTTATGATTAATCCGAGTAATACACGGGTTAATAAACTAGTAAATATTATAAGTATGAAAGAATCAAATAAATAATCATGAATAAAAAAAAAACGAATGTGCTTAAACACGTCGTAACATTCATTAATTAATATACATATACAAGATGGGATTATATTAAAAAGGCTTAAATTGGTGATAATTGCAAGGAGAATGAACCATTAGATCTATAATTTAATGGTTGAGATCAAACTTTTATTAAAAAGTCAGTAAAAGGCTATTTTAGTCATATACACTTTTGTTTACTTTTCATCGTGTTCTCCCATTCTTTTTAAATGAACATAATATTTATATATGATATTATTTTTTAAAAAAAGTACACCAAAAAAATAAGCATTTTTTATCTTTAAAACATTGTTATATAAAAAAAAAAACTATGTTTCTTTTCACTTTTTATATTTGTAATGTCTCATTATGTATTTTTATCAGTTATTGTGTATATTTGTTTGCTATTTTATCTTTTTATTCGTCATTGTGTCTTACTATGTATTATAAAATGAATAGCTTTAAAAAGAACATTGATGAAACAATACAATCGCGTACTTTTTATACGTAAATCATATTGAAAAAACAACAAGAAATTTATCTAATACATAAATAACAATGATAAGATAAAATCAAATAGTCAAAAACATAAAACACAATGATCAATGCATATGACATAATAACCTGAAAAATATGTTAATATAATAAAAAAGTTTTGAAAAATAAAATGTTAAAGTAATACAATTGTGTAATTATAATATGGAAAACATAAAAAAATAAATAACAAATTTATTTAATATATAAAAAGCAACAACAAAAAAAAAACAAGAAATAAGCTAAAACGTATATTACATTGATAAATACATATAACACAATAACCTTAATATGAAACACAATGATGAGTATATTATACAATGACCTGAACATAAAACACAATGATGAGTATATTACACAATCACCTGAACTTAAAACACAATGATGATTATATTACAAAATGAAAAATATATTACATAATGTCCTGAATATAAAACACAATTATGAATATATTACACAATGGTCTAAACATAAAACAGAATGGCCTAAACATAAAATAGAATGGCCAACATATATTTTTCAAAAAATTAAGATAATTTATATTTTTTAAAAGGGAAAATGTTATAGAAACATAATCAACTTTTGATTTTGTTCCAATTAAATCACTGGAACTTTGTTTTGTTTCAATTAGGTAACTTAATTTTGATTTTTGTTCTAATACTAGATTAAAAAACTTGGATAACAGGTAATCTTGATTTGTTTAAGCTTTATAAGTGAATTTTTAGATGATTTTATGACTCGTTTGAAGGTTTTGACGTATTTTAGACTCATTTGGGCATTTTGTGCTTTTTTCAAAATGTTATTGAAACGGGTCATAAAATCATAAACGGGTTATAAAATCATCTAAAAATTCACATATAAAGCCTAAACGAATCAAGGTTACCTGTTATCCGGGTTTTTTTTATCTAGTATTAGAACTAAATCAAACTTAAGTTACCTAACTGAAACAAAACAAAGTTTTAGTGATTTAATTGGAACAAAATCAAAACTTGGTTATGTTTCTACAAAATAAAATTATATATTTTTAAAAACACAATGGTGAAATAACACAATTGTATACTTTTAATACATAAAACATATAAAATTAAATAACATCAATTTATTTAATGTATAAAAAACAATAACAAAATAACACATTCTGATATAGAAAACAAAAAAAAATAAAGACATATTACACAATATCCTGAAGCATCAAACAAAATGACTAAAATACATTTTTAAAAACATTAGATAAATGTCACTTGTCAATCTCACAATCATTCTCATACTTCTCATCAATCTAATTCTTTTTATTTGAACCTAAACCTACACGCACATGCGCACACACATATAAGCCTTATATCCTATGAAAACATGATCTTAAAAAAAACCTTTAAACCCTATTTAGGCTATTGATTTAGAATTTTGAAAATAAATATATGGCTCATGTTAACCCACATTACAATTGATTTGTATGTTCAAACCCCAATTTTTTTATTCAGTTTTAATATGGATCACATATTTATTTTTCAAAATTCCTAATTAATGGCTCAGTTAAGGTTTAAGAGTTTTTTCCTCTAAGATTGGGCATTCACAATATACAATCCCTATATATATACGAAGATGTATTAATTGGAACTACCAATGAAAATATCCCAATTAACTGATCTCTATGTCATCATCCAGTATTGAGCTCAGCAATGTCAACGTACTTTCTCTATTTTAGGAAAGATGAGTTTAGGATTTTTAGGGTTTTGTGTGTGTGTGTGTGAATGTTATGGCTTGATTCCGAATGAGAGAGTTCTTTCTCTCTTCCTTAGCTTTTTATAAGCTTTAGTGGGTCCCTCACTCTTGTTTGTTGAGGAAAATGAGGGTCTTTTCTTATTGTGATCCCACCATAACCATTTCATAATTTCTTTTGTCATTTTCCTTAATTATAAATTCGTATTTATATTTGTGGATGTGTACAAGTGTATTTACCCAAATATATGTCACGCTTTTATTTCACGTATGAAGTAGCGCAGTCATGTATAAAGACGCGTGAACGTATGTTACGTCTTCAATATACATATATAGAGGAATGTTCATAACAAAATTTATTATTTTGAAGAAAAACCAAGAAAAATCTTGCTAACCATAAATTTTTAAAAAATTTTCATAATTTTTTATTATAACATAAGAAATGTTATAAGGAATAATATTTTAATGAAGATTTATATATCACGACGTTACATATGTGTGTAACATTCACTCCTTTCTCATTCCACCACCCCCTCGTCATTTTTGTTTTCTCTTTCTTTCACACCCATGTCACTCAGGTGATCTGCTCCACTATGTACAATATAAAATTGAGCAAACCTTAGTGATGAAAACCAAATTTTACTTGTCTAATTTCTTTAGAGTAAGTTATGTTTTTTTTTTCGTGTGATTTAACGAGGTTAAACATTTAAATTAAAAAGAAATTTTTTTAGCATATCATGTGCATTATACTAACTCTATTATTGAGCATTTAAATCCTTTTACACTTACAGACTATTTGTACTATTTATATAACTTATTAAGACAAATCAATTGTTGGTCGGCTACTCGTGTAATTTTCTTAAAATAATAAATAAACAAATTAAGAAAACGTACAACAAAAACATAAAAGTGTTTGTTTACATAAGAACCTTAATTTTTATCGCCTTTAATGGCGATGGTAAATCCAAAATCAAACATGAGATTCATGGATATGGCAGAGACGAGATAGGAAATCCATTTGGATCTCACTTTTAATTTCCAGTCTTTTTTAAATAAACGGTAAATATATTCCGGTTATGTTTTTAAACTATTCAACCTTAATTACTTCTTTGCTCTGATTTAAACATATTTGTGAAATTTCCATCAAAAAAATAAAGTTTTTATCAAATACAACAACAACAAGCGTACCCAGTAAAAATCCCACTTAAAGTGGGGTCTGGGAGGAGAAAGATAAAGACACACCTTACCCCTATCTACAAGTAAAATAGAGAGGCTGCTTCATAAGAGTCCTCCGGCTCAGAGGTCCCAAAAAAAAGGTTTTTTTTTTTTTGAAAACATGTACCCAAAAATATGATCGTAAAGCATAAAGATGAAGCACTAACATTTTAAACATAAACAGATAAGCAGGTAAGCACTAATCCACGTAAGTCATCGAGCGAGGCCAAAACAAACCAAACAGAGAAACTAAACCCCTAACCCATTATGACATTAAAGCAAGCAATCAAAAACAAGTGGAAAGTATCATACACAAACAAACATACAGACCACACTTACCAGATAACGCTAAAAACCCCCATCCCGCAAGCATGCATATAACACATCCAATCTTATATCAAATATCTCAAAAGCAGCATAGATATAGCAATAACCCACGACCCCTAGGAAAGGCTAAAAACCCCCAACCCGTAAGCATGCATATAACACATATAATCACACATCATATATCCCAAAACCAACAAAGATATAGCGACAACCCATGACTCCTTGGAAAGGCTCTATGTATCTTGCACCTTTATTATTCGCCTCCACGTACTCCGATCATAGATCATGTCCTCAGAGAGATGTAGCTCTGTCAAATCCTGACGGATTTGCTCATCCCATGTCAACCTCGGTCTACCCCTTCCTCTTTTCCCCTCCACGGTGCGAAGTTCTACTTTTCGAACAGGTGCCGACCGGCTTCTTCTCCTCACATGCCCAAACCATCTCAATCTTCCTTCCCTTAACTTGTCCGAGATGTTTGCCACCTATAATCTTTCCCGTAAGACTTCGTTCCTTATCCGATCAAGCCTTGTGTGGTCGCACATCCATCTCAGCATCCTCATTTCAGCTGTCTCCAGCTTTCTTGCTTGGTTCTTCTTAATCGGCCAACAATCTGTGTCGTACATCATTGCTGGCCTGATCGCCACTCTATAAAATTTACCTTTGAGTTTTTCTGGAAACCTCTTGTCACATATGATGCTCGTTGCTGCTCTCCACTTTTTCCAACCTGCCTGGACCCGATGAGCTATGTCACTATCAATGTCCCCATCGCCTTGTATAAACGATCCTAGGTACTTGAACTTTGTCGTCCTTGGCACCTCTTGACCTCCAATAGTCACATGATCATCTTCCTCTTCTTCGTTTGCTCCGCTAAACTGGCAATGTAGGTACTCTGTTTTTGTCCTACTTATGCGCAAGCCTCTTTGCTCTAGAGCGGTTCGCCACTCTTCTAAACGAACATTTAGCTCCTCTTTTGTTTCTGCCACTAAGACAATGTCATCCGCAAAAAGCATACACCAAGGGATATGAGCCTGGATGTACCTCGATAGTTCATCCGGAATAATCGCAAAAAGGAAGGGGCTTAATGCCGATCCTTGGTGTAGTCCCACCTCCACTGGGAAGAAGCCTGTATCTCCCACCGGTGCTCTAACACTAGTTTTAGCAGTTGCATAGGTATCTTTGATGATCTCAATATACCTTTGAGGAATACCTCTACTCTCCAAGCTATCCCAAATCACTTGCCGTGGTATGTTGTCGTATGCCTTCTCAAGATCGATAAATACCATATGCAAGTCCTTTCTCTTCTCCCTATATTTCTCCATTAATCGCCGCAAAATGTGTATCGCCTCCGTTGTCGATCTTCCTGGCATAAATCCAAATTGATTTGCCGTAACTTGAGTTTCTCTTCTCAATCTTGTCTCGATCACCCTTTCCCAGAGTTTCATAGTATGACTCAACAGCTTGATCCCCCTGTAATTCTCGCAACATTGGGCGTCTCCCTTGTTCTTGTATAGGGGAATTAAAATACTACTTCTCCACTGGTTTAGCATTTTACCAGTTTTGAGTATAGTCTTGAACAACAATGTCAACCACCCCAATCCTTCGTCCCCCAAACATCTCCATACCTCAATGGGAATATCGTCAGGTCCCACCGCTTTTCTCCTTCCCATCCTCTTGAGAGCTGTAAGAACCTCTTCTTTGGTGATACGTCTACAATAACAGTTGTTTCGAGTTGTTCCTGTGTTCGTGGTATTCCCTCCATCTTCTTCTTGATAGTTGCTCTTGTTGAAAAGGTCGTGGAAATATGGCTGCCATCTGTATTTAATTTCATTCTCTTTTACTAAAACACGTCCATCCTCACCCTTTATGAATTTCACTACTCCCAGGTCCTGCCTCTTTCTCTCCCTAGCATTTGCAATCTTGAACATGGCATGTTCTCCTTCTTTAGTTTCAAGGCGTTTATACATCTCTATGTAAGCCTTGGTTTTTGCTTCTGAAACCATCTTCTTTGCCTCACGCTTGGCCTCTTTGTACCTTGTCTTTAGTCGTGCCCTATCTGTGGTTTCCGTACAACTGGCAAACTCCCTGAACCTGTGTTGCTTTTCTCTAACCTTGAGATGCACCTCTTCGTTCCACCACCACGACTCCTTCTGTCCGTTTTTGTTACCTGTTGTCATCCCAAGTGTCTCCTTTGTCGCTCTAGTCACCTTTTAGGCCATTTCATCCCATAGTTGATTTGTGTCTTCGCATATACTGATATGTCTCCCTTCTAGAACCTTGTTACTGAAAACCTCTACCTTGTCTCCCTTTAGGGCACCGCACTTAATCTGAAGGTTCTTCTTCTTCTCATCTACTAGCCTCTTCCACATAACAATATCCATTGCCAAGAGTTTATGTTGCGACACCACCGTTTCTCCCAGAAATACCTTGCAATCCCGCCACCTGCCACGGTCGTTTCTTCTCATCAGGAGGTAGTCAATATGGGTGTCCCGTCCTTTACTGCTAAACGTGATCAAATGTGAGTCTCTCTTCTTAAAAAAAGAATTTATGATGCCCAGGTCATGAGCCACCGCAAACTCTAAAAGAGTGACCCCACTCTCGTTCCGGGATCCGAAACCCCCATGTGCCATGGGAAACCCTTCTTCCTTCTTCCCAATGTGGCCATTGAAGTCTCCTCCTATACAGACCTTCTCATCTCTTGGGATGTTTCTCATTACTTCATCCATGCCATCCCAAAACTCTCTCCTTTCATTCTCTCCCAACCCCACATGTGGTGCGTAGGCAGTCACTACTGCAATCGCCTCCTCCCCTATCATCATCCTTAGCATCATGATCCGATCATTGTATCTTCTTACTTCCACCACCTGGTCCTGGAGTCATGGGCGAAGGATACAAGGGACCGGCGCCCCCCCTGTTTTTTCGCGTATTAGTGTATATTTCCCGATGCGTAGTGTAAAATTTTTTAAAAATCTTTACTTCGCCCCCCCCGGGAAATTTTTTTTTATTTCGCCCCCCCCGGGATCCTCGTCAAGCTTCGCCACTGCCTGGAGTTCTCTACTAACTAAGAATCCCACTCCGTTCTTTACTCCATTAGATCCTGAGTGCCACAACTTGTATCCATTATATTCTGCTCCTTTTGTTCCCTTCCACCTTGTCTCCTGCAGGCATGCCACTTTGACTTTGCGCCTTCTGAGTGATCCTATGCGCAAAATCTCACCCGCCCTAATATTCCCTCTACCCGCACCTCTCCTCCCTGGACATGATCTCAGAGTATCATATTGTGCTCTCCCGTCTATGTTGCCAAGTCAAATATCAAAGATCAGAGATACAAGTCACAACAAGAGGTCAATAATGCACACAAAGAGGTCAACAATAAAGAAATACGCGCACAAGCAATCGATCAGCACACAGAGTATCCCAGAACCTCCCAATGCATATAAAATGATCCACAAATCCAGCAAAACAATAAAACACTAAACAAATAACTTTGTCACTAAAGTGGCAACGGGCAGCAATAGCCACTTCCTCTATAAGGATCAGAAAATAAACTAAACGAGATTATAAAGGAAAAGGAATAGGAACAATCTCACAGCGGGTTCCCCCAATCCAGCGTGATCTCTGATCCTTTTCTGTATGTGTCTTCTCTTTTAACATGCAAAGGTCCCAAACAGCAAAAGGAAAGAAAAAAAAGATGTGTGCAGTAGGTGGTGGGTCAACACAGAAAGAAGAAGAACAAGGTTTGGTTTGGTGTAATGCTCTGAAGTAGGTAGCTGTGTTGGCCCGTATGTTTTCCCAAGGTTTGTACTGCTCTGAAGAAGAAGAACAACAAGGTTTGTGGTGGTTTCAGTTTCAACGGTGGTGGTGGTGGTTGGTATTTTCAGTGATCGACCGGCGGGTTAGGGTTTCGGTTTCGGGAGTTCTACAGCGAAATTGGGAGGTTGGAGGTATATGGTCTCGTATATTTTCCCAGCCGGCCGGCTAGAGAGGGTAGGCGACGGGTGAGAAGCTGAGAGAAGGCGATGACTCAAGAAAAAAAGAGAAGCTGTGAGAGAGAGAGAGGGAGAGCGAGAGAGAGAGAGAGCGAGAGAGAGAGAGAGAGCTTATTACCGTAGCCGTGTGAAGCGAAGAGAGAGAAGGATCGGATTTGGTCGGCCGGCCGGCGGGGGTGGTGACGCTAGCCCGGCCGACGGTGGTGCTAGGTTACCGTTTTCTTTTTTTGCTTTTCAGTCGTAAATTGTACGGAGAGAAAACTAGAGAAACCGTCTTCACTATAGCATGTTATTAACCCAAGTTACTTTTATCAAATACGTTAGTCTCATTTGAAAATACTTGTTACAATACATAATTTGTAGGTTTGTGTGAAGAAAGAAAATCGATTTAAAAGTCATTTTAGGAGTTTTATTTTAACATCTTATGTGTTAAAATGAAAAAGAACTCATAAAAAGTAAATGTATACAATTATCAAGTTAAAATATCAGCACGTAATACTTAACATTTCAAATATGCATGTTTCATATTAGATAATTTATGTTTACATTGTCATATAATATTAATTTAAGTAACAACTAATTAAAAAATTATTCTAACTTTTTTCCGAACGGCTTGAAATGCAGACATCCAAGAAGGGATTTCAAATGTCCGCTCGCATTTGACGCTGTGAGAAATTCTTCCCATAGGGTAGTCAATGGAGTAAACACGGGGTTAGAAGACTTTGTTTGGTTACAAAATTATTCAACTGATAACTAATAATAACTTTTTTTTTAATTTTTAAAATTAGTAGCACAAGCTTAAGTGCATTTAATCCAAAAATGTAATAAAATCCTTTATTTTTATAAATTAACAAAGACATTATTAAACTAGATATATTTAATCTCAAATCATGTAATAAATAGTTATATAATATAATCTTCTAATCCTAATAAAAGAGTAAATCCAATGTCAAATATCATTTTACTAGCATGTACACATCACTAAATGTCACATGTCACTCTAAAAGTATTGCCACATAAGACTAATGTACAAATGTCATTATCACAATAAAAGTTGAAAATTCTCATTATCATAAAACACAAATTTATTAGCATTAATTGTATCTAAAGTTACTATTATTTTAAATTTAAAAATTAAACAATAATAGATTATTTAATCTCAAATCATGTAATAAATAGTTATATAATCTAATCTTCTAATCCTAATAAAAGAGTAAATCCAATGTCACATGTCATTTTACTAGCATGTACACATCACTAAATGCCACATGTCACTCTAGACTTGCACAAACCAGTTCGGGTTCAAAACCGGTCTGGTTTGGGTAGTGTAAGGGTGAAACCGGTATGAGAGAAAGAAATGCCAAACATATAGGAACCGGTTTGGAGGGGTTGAAACCGGTTTGAATGCGTTGAAACCAGTTTGGAGGGGTTTGAAACCGGTTTGAGTCGGTTTGTAAACCGGTTTTAACGGCAAAATCCTGAACCTATGCCAATCCAGTGGTTCGGACCGGTTTGGGAACCGGTTTGGCAGGACCCGGTTTGGGGGCAATTAAATACCGGTTTGTAAACCGGTTTTTTGAACCGAACCGAACCGGTTTGGCGGTTTATGTGTGCACTTCTATGTCACTCTAAAAGTATTGCCACATAAGACTAATGTACAAATGTTATCATCACAATAAAAGTTGAAAATTCTCATCATCATAAAACACAAATTTATTAGCATTAATTGTATCTAAAGTTACTATTATTTTATGTTTAAAAATTAAACAATAATAGATTATTAATTTATTAAAGATAATAAGTATAACAACTAAATTATTCAAAGTTTTATTAATTTATTATTAAACAAATTCCTTCAATTTTACATTACTTAAAATATAAAACAAACGTGATAACAAATCCATCTGCTTTAATTTATGTTTTTTATAAAGTTTAAAAAACTTTGAACGTATTTTTTTAGTAAAATGACCTCATATTTGCAATGAATAAAATTTCATATAATACTAAATCTACATATCATATTATCTTTACATATAATTATTTTTAAGGTTTTCTATTATTTAAATTACATATAACACATTATAGCAATTTAAAAAACTAACATGCACGATAAATTAAAAAACTTTTAAAATTCTAAAATTCAAATACGAAATAATATAATAAGCAACTTTTATTTTTCATTTCTTAAATTTATCCTTATTGATTATCATTTCTCTTTTACTATGTCATGCAAAATTATGGAGATATGATAGCAATAAAGGGAAAAAAATAGTTAATAACTGATTTTATAATGTTTTACGTCAATTGTAATTATATCATTTTATTAAACTTTTTTGTGAATTGTATCTTAACTATAAGTCAACCCGTATGTTACACGTGTTACTAACCTAGTTACTTAATATATGTTTAAAATTTGGAACTGAAAAGGTCAATTGTGCGTGTAAAACAGGGAGTTTATTTTATCACTTAAAATACTCATGCTTGATATAAATTGGTAATTTGGTACCGACTAAACAATATTAAATTTAATATACTTCCCATCTAATAAATATATAAAGATAA
Source organism: Mikania micrantha (assembly GCA_009363875.1). Taxonomy (NCBI): domain Eukaryota; kingdom Viridiplantae; phylum Streptophyta; class Magnoliopsida; order Asterales; family Asteraceae; genus Mikania; species Mikania micrantha. The sequence continues at coordinate 56,095,272 of CM018693.1, forward strand.
CTATATGTACGCATATAATCGCGTAAACCGATAAATCAATAACTAAGTTATACACTGTTTTTAAACAAGTTAAATAAAAAATTGTAAATAGATATTAGCATAAATTAGAATTACAAAATGGTTTTTAAGAAAAAATATAACGGAAATTGCATATAAATTAGCATTTTAAGAATATAATAATAATATTCTTTTTTAAACATTCGTTTCTAAGAAGTTTGTTTCGTTAATATTTTGTATTAGACCAGTTAAATGAAGAAATATTAAATATTTAACAATAAAACTTAAGAATTATAGAAGGTAAAATATGATTGAAAAACATTAATAAGTAAATTAAAATAGTAAAAGAATAATATAACTTTTTTCTCAACATCATGCTTTAAAACTTTTTTAAACATTTTGCTTCAAAAAAAACTATTTTTGAAAGAAAAATCAGTTTTTTTAAATATATCTCTTTGTTTAAAATTTTTGATTTCTAACATCTTTTATGTTTTAAATTTATTGTAGAAAAATTAAAAAAAAAGTTTTAGAATATTTCATATTTTTAAAACTTTGCTGTTTTAAAAAAAAATTCATATTTTATTAATAATTATCTTAAAAAACACATTTATCACACAAATTGAAGAAATAATAAACTTAAACAATAGTATGTGATCATTTAGTTAAAAATGTAATGATTATTTATTATTATTTTTTTTTAAATTTAGAAAATATTATTTTGATTTTATTATTATTTAATAAAAGATAAAAGTGAAACAAAAGGAAAATAAAAACAAAGAAAGAAAGCAACATCTTATTTAAAAGCTGGATAAACATTAAACAATGACATTTGTCATTCTTGGCTATTATTTCAATTTAGGAAAGATAACATATTTTCTCTTCCTAACTTAAAAAATTACATATTTCTATAAGTCACAAAGTTTTAATGTATAATGTATAGTGCTCTTAAAGTATGATTTGGGTAAATATGTAATTTTGCATGTTGGGAAACGGAAATATGTAAATGTGTCTTCAATTTATTAGATTTACATTTTTACAAAATGTGGTTTTTATTAAAATGCCTTTTTTTAAAAAAATCTAAGGAAATAAGTTTTCTAAAAATTAAAAGCTAAAAAAGTAGTGTGTCTAATTTATTTTTATTTGTTAAAAGACTAAAAAAATTAAAAAAAAAAGGTTCCTTGACAAAATTGAAGAGAATCTTCTTCTAAATAAATAATTGAGGAGATATGTGTCATGGGTAAGGATCCGTTGTTAACACACCTTAATTGCGAAAACCTGATTAACTTCAATAAGATAAACCCAAATCTTTGGTTTTTCAATACATTTATTATCTATCTATCTATTATAATAAATAAAAGTTTTCTTATGTCACATGTCAATCTCTGATTAAGTCAACTTCTAAATTTCTCTCCCCTCTCTCTTCAGTTAATGTTTTCATCTTATTAAATAATGGAAAATGAAAATTATGTTAATAAAAATATTATTGTCTACCTATAAATAAATGAAAAGTAAAGATAAAATATAAAAGTATCAATTGTAAGAAAATTAAACAAAACTAAAATAATAATAAAATATAAAATTAGAAATTCAAAAACTTATATTTATTCAATCAATATAATAGAGAAAAAATTAACGATTTAACGAATCTATTTATTACAATAAATGAAAGTTTTATGGACACATGTCACCTTCCTAAAGCACATCAACTTTATTTTTCTGCCTCTCTCTCCTATTAAATACATCTTATATTAAACCATAATTCATAATATTAAATATACTTTTATATATTTTTAAATTAAAAAAAGTTTTATTCATATATTAAAAACATATGGATATTAAAAAAAACATTTTTTTAAAAAAAATCAAATTATTATAAAATATAAAATTTCAAAAACAGTTTTTTCAAAATGACATATTTTAAGAAACAAACTTTAAAAAACATAGTATTTAAATAAAAAATATAATTATTTCATTACTTAAAGTATTAAATATATAAAGTTAATCACATGTCATTTTAAATATCATCTTATAGTATTTAAATTTTAATTGATAATTATTTATCATACTTTTTTTATTCAACCCGTGTAATATACAGAGTACTAACATTGTACATTTATAAAACTATGTTATTTTATGTGTTTGTGCAAATTAATCACCGTTTAGGATTTAAAGCAAATGTAAGTTTGTGTTACACTATATAACATATTCTTGTACATGTATTATAAAAATAATGAAAAAATCCAAAATTTTGAGTTGATCTTGTCGGAGTTAATCGGGTTTCCGCAATTAAGTTGGGATGTTATTTAGTTCCAATCATATATGTGATTATGTGATGTAGCTTTAGTTTTATTTTCCTGACTTTTGCAGTTATTAAATAAAATGACAAATGTTATTATCCGATATCTTCTTATTTTTATTTTTATGTTTATCCCTTCTTAAAAAATTGATATATAAAGAATAAACTTTTAAATATTTAAAATATGTTTTAAATGGTTATTGTATTATTCGTTAATTATTATTTAATTTATTTCTTTTATTAATGCATGAATTTTCAAATCTAGATAAAATAAATACAAAATAACAGTGAGTAAGATTCTAATATATATAAACCATCTTTATCAGTTATATATTATACTAATCATATTATACCCACATAATTTTTACTTATACATATTTTTTCAAATATTTTTAACATTAGAAAATATAAAAAAAGATAATATTATTGGTGCACCGATGTACCAATACCAAGAGCCATAATGTATCATAGAATAAATTAGAAATTATAGGGATTGAAAATCAATGTTCCAAGGTTGGTGGGCTTCATGTATTGGTGGAATCAACCCCCGCAATCAACGCCCTCCCCTAAAGTCCACAAATAGTATTTAGATTTTTGAAATTGATACCTCAGGATTTGATTTGATTGTAAGATTTATATTATAATTATTTCAAATCTACATTATCCACTTATATATGTTACAGCTTTTTAAGCTCATCAAAACTTTAATAAAAGATGACCCCATTAAGAACATCTTTTTAAATTTTTGGCGTTATATGTTAGAGCAATAAGTACTGGGTTTTCAATAGGAAAACAATCATTTTCTTTAGAGTAAATTACCGATATGGTTTCTATACTTTGTTGTTATTTGACTCTTAATCGCTATGTTTTATAAATATGCATATGATCCCAAACTTTTGATATTTGTATCACATATAATCCTTAGTGTTACAATTACGTTATAAATGTATGTCATTCTTGTTTGAAATCCACATTATTAATACGATTGAAAGTGTAACGATTTGAAAATGCGCGAGAAATCGTAAACGTGGGTGAAAACCGTGTGAAAAACGGAGTTCGCGATTCTCTGGAATCGTAAAAACAAGAAAAATTCGAAGATGTAACTCTTCGCCGTACGCCAGGCTCATTTTGAGTCCCCTTGGCGGTACGCGATTACTCCAAAATATCTAAAATCCTCCGGATTCCCTTGCGGTACACCAAGCCCTTTTCAGGCCCCCTTGGCGGTACGTGACGAATGGTCGGCGATTATAAGTTGCTAGAAACATCAGATTTTCATGCAGAAAACATATATTCTTCTTCTCTCGAACTTTCAACTTGAAAAACACGATCAATTCGAATTATAAGCTCCAAAACACTTCTACAAAGCCATAAGATCATGAGATTCAAGCTAGAAATCATTTCTACAACATCCGATCGTCGTTTTTCAACCGAAAATCCGTCTGAACGGGTAACAATACGATTTCTCCTACTAGTTTGATAATGTATGGATTAGATCTAGTTGTTAAACGTAACAAAATGGTTAGTGTTGACTAATGATTAGATGATAGATAGGAATAGTTAGAAACGATGAAATTGATATGTTAACGGTGAAATCCTTGTTTCGATCCGTTATAATGTCTGGTTATCATGAAACCATATTATAGATTATAATGGTTTTAGCCATTTGATTATAACAATGGTTATGATTGTCTTGATCATTCCTTGAAATGCTAGATCAAATCCAAGTGCTTCAAGCTAATGACAAGAATTAGGATAATCATTGGAATAACGATGTGATGTATATGTTAACAGTCAGATTAGTATGTTGAAAATGGTTATTAAACCTATTCCAATGTGATATTCCTATGTTTCATGATATCCAAATGATTAATAACAAAGATCGACTATTCCTAGACCAAAAATCAATTAGGGAAACTGTTTCGGTAAGATAATCAACAACAATACCTATTGGGTTAATCTGAGGACATTCTGATTAATCCATTGAGTCACCAACTTCTTAATATGAGCCTAAATCATTCTAGATTCTCATTGTATCATACATTGTATGATATTTAATTAACACAACTGATTAAAGATTTAATATCAGTACGATGACTTGACCAACTTAAGTTGCAATGTCCTTGACATTGGACGTTAAGAAAGATCTAGTAAGCAAATTAAAACACAAATAAGTTATAAAACCTTAACTAATGCAGAACTGAACTACAAATACAAGTCTGCGCACTAATCGTTGATTGAAATACTTCAGGTGAGTTTCATACAGCCCCTTTTCTTTTCAATGTTTTATAAACATCGGGGTATCTTTATGAAATCTTTATTAAACTTATGATATGCTTATAAAACGGTGTGCCATATTTGGGATATCATGGGATAACCGTGGGTATCGAAGTGACATATCAAAAAGTCCTCATTCTTGAGAATTGTATCTAGTGAACCCATGTGGGGCCGAACGAGTAAACAATGATAGTACTGTCGAGCTGACAACCCTATTTGCTGGGAGGATTGCATCAACATCAACCCTATTTGGAGTGAACGTTTATTACCGTTTCCAATATCAACATCAACGTGTATACGTTACAATGATGCACATATGATTACCGTTGGGTATTGTCATAGCATTAAGTCAGGAAGGAACTAGATATGGGTCACATGAATATTCCAATTATGTTAGTGTGTGTCATTGACTACACTTAACATATCATTTTGTATCGAGTCTTGTGTATGCATTCACCAACTTTGTGCTGACTTTTCAAACTTACAAATTTTTGCAGGTAGACGGTGACAAACATTTGAGAAACTGCACTAGCAGGCACATGTAAATAAGTAACTTGGGATGTTTAGTGTGTTTAAGTTGTGAACAATAACTGGTGGGGCGTGACATCACCATTATGCTTCCGCAACCTTCTCAGAGTGATCAGTGACATCATCATCAGGTGACGAGAGGTGGGGCGTGACACTTAGGTCATCAAATTACCCTCACGTAGACCAAATTACCCTAAAATTAGGACTATGTGTTACAAATGTTTAAAGTTTGGGACCATATGTATAATTTATGAAACATAAGGACCAAAAATGAAATTATTGAAAACCACATGGACCATCTCAGTAATTTATTCTTTTATTTATAATGTCATTATATCCTGACTCCACTAGTTATGCCATTGATCAAAGAACATTTGTACTAATGGTATCAAGGTATGTTAAGGTGTTCCTTCCTAAAATAGGTCGAGAGCTCTAGTTACCAAAGTGGACAAAGGTAGAAAAAATTTGCTGTAAAAAAAACTAGTTATGCCATTGAACTCCAGTCATATTATCAAAATAAATTTGTTCCAACTTTATAATCATTATTTTTAACACCTATATTATATGATATATCCTTTTAGCTTATTAACTTTTTAAGAATTTATTTTTCTTTAGTAATTATCATTCGTTTATTCTATAAAAAAAATAAAAACAAATTTATACTTGGGTTTTGTTTTTTCATTTGAGACCTAGTACAGATTATATATATGTGTGTGTATATATATAAAAATTAATAGGTAATGAATAGTTAGATTTTATTAGTTTCTATTTCTGTCACTTGTTTTATGATTATGTTTGTGCCACATAGCTTCTTTTATCTCATCCACAAAAACCTACGTGCTGATTTTTCTCATCTTCCTTCGCCCTACCTGCTGCTCAAATCTTCACGCCTGCATCACGACTTTCTTCTCCTATTTCCTGGTCGCCTCAATTGCTTCTCCCTTTTATTGGGCAGCCTTGATGATGTTTCTTGGATTATCTCGTTATATTAAAAACTAACCTAGAAAATCTGTGTATTACACGGGTTGAATATTGAAAAATATAAATCATTAATATCAAATACTAATAATAAATATTTTATAATTTTCAAGATAAGATATAATTAAAATATTCTTATAATTTATTAAATTTTAATAAATTAGTAAATTATAATAAAAAGATATATATTTTTATACTGAATTATATAATTTAATTAGTAAAGATTATTAATATTTATTAGGAGAGAAAGGCGGGAAAAAAGTTTTCAGATTGTACCAGAACGTGACACGTGTCTCCTAAAAATACTCCTTTATTATAATAGGTAGATAAGTTTTACTCAAAATATGGAATATTTTTGGAAATCATAGATTATATGTACTTATAATCCATAAGAAATCCAAATCTTTGGAAACTTTTAAAACCTTTAAGGCTAAACTTGAGAATCAACCGGACCAAAAAATTCAGGTTGTGAGATCGGATAGGGGAGGAAAATACTACGGCCGACACCGATGTAAGACAAAGTCGGTGGTCATTTTGTAAAGTCGGGGGTCATTTTGTGAATTTTATAAAAATCAAGGTATAGTGCATTAATATAAAATGCCCGAGGCATTAAGGACAACTGTCCACATCCTTAATTGAGTTCATTCAAAAAATGTTCCAAAACCTCCTTTTGAAATTTAGACAAGAAGGAAACCAAATCTAAACTATTTCAAAGTATGAGGATGTTTGGCAGAATCTAAACTATATAATCCACATGGAGTACAAGAAATTAGATATTAAATTATATACGTATATGAATGTATTGTCAAATGGCATAGCAGCCAAATGGCTTTGATCATTTGATACTTATGGTCCTTACACTCAGGATGTCTAATTTGATGGATGTTAATATCTTGAATGGCCAAAGTGTTATAATGGTGGTTAATGAATTAGGAAGTTTGTTTACCCTAATTTCAATATATAGGTATTTCTCCTCTCCAAAACTCTCTTGCGTATGTTTATAATTAAAAGCAATCTAAAGGAGAAAACACATAAGTGAGAGAAATCCAATCCATTAAGGTTGGTAAACAGGACTCTTAATCCGAAGCATCTTTTGCAAGTTAGTGTTCATACCCACTAAATTTCATGTCCTAGATTGATTTGGGACTTGTATTGATATCATATGCGGATGAATTGATTCCACAATAAAGGATTCTCATAACCATTAGTACCTGAGCTTCCTACATGACCTTATCACGATGTCTCTCTTATACGAGTCGTAAAGTTGCCGAGAAGAGCAGCCCATTGCCAAGGAAGGGCGCTAAGAGTGCCTGAGGATCGGTTGCAACCCAAGGTTGCCGAGGGTGGAGAATTACCAAGAAATCATGGCCATGCTGAGCCTTACAGAGGAGTTTTCGGCAATGTCTTGGTCACAATTTTCTTGTGGCCAAAGATTTTTGGTCTCAACTATGTCATTGCCGAGGAAGTTGGGCATGTTTTCGAGGAGTTTCGGGCACATTCTAGTCTTTTTTGAGCATTGTTGATTTAGTCTTGCTCGGTGCTGAGCGTTGTTGACCAAGGCTTGGTCGGTTGCCAAAATTTTCAAATTGTTGACGGTTCTGCTATGTTTTGATCATTTTCAGATTAAATTACCATCTAAATACTTTTAAATGGCTAAAATGTAATGAAAATGTTTATAAAATTGTAATTCACTGAATATATAAACATACTTAACGCATATTTCATAATTTTAAACATATTCATTGTTTCATTAGTTTTTGAAACTTATAAACGTATCATACTTAGCATTCAGATTTGCCTTTAATAACTTATCTAATTTTAAGCTACATCGATAATTTGTGGAAAAACAAGATTTGGGACGCTAGTGTTGAAACGCGAGGATACGACAAGAATGAGTCATTGAGCAAATAGTTTCAAGAGAAAGAATAATTCACGTGTTTAATCAAGATAGTGGGTGTATTTTTCAATCAATTCAATCATGTAATATAAACAATTAATGAAGACAAGATTATAATTAGAGATGGGCAAAAAAAATGTTTCATAACCAATTACCAAACTGGAACCGTTCCTACTAGAACCGGCGGGTATAGGCGTTTTTGGTTTTTCAAAGTTAATGGAAAAGGAACAGGTTCCATCTTTACCCAGTCAAAACCTAAATTGGAACCAGTCAAAAGCCTGACCTTAACCGAAACCGGTTATTGACTTTGTTGACCAGGACCGACCCGATTTGATACCAAAACAGTTTTGGAATCGAAACTGATTAAAAAAACGGTTTTTCCACCTCTTATTATAATTTCATTATATATCTTGATATTCCTTAACTCCCTTTGGATGTGTCTTCACTAGATGGATTTATAGGTAAAGAAGAAAACTGGTTCTTTAATTGTGTTTACTTTCTCTTTATTATTAACTTATGAAACACCGAAGGACAAAAATGAAAAGTATTTTCATGTCACGTTATGAAAGTGACATCATATAACTGCTACATCAAACCAAGGGCTTCTAGCCTAATGGTTACCTCTTTGGCTTTCCTGTGGAAGGTCACAGGTTCAAATCCTTCTCAAGACGAAATAGGGGTCCTTGGGATGTTAGGGGGTTTTCCGGTGCGGTTTCCTCCTGGGGTGGTGGTGGGGTCTCAACGGAGGTCATGGTAACTAAACCTTGGTGACGTGGCCTGAAAATTAGTGGTTCACACGTTGAGATCAAATGTCGTTAAAAAAAAACTGCTACATCAATAGTTACCTTTAAATTCATTTGATCAGTAGGTCATACTTATGTAGATACATTTCTAACATTCTCTCAGCCAGAACTTTTGATGAACTTTCTTAAGTTTAGCCAATTTAAAATACTCATCATGCTTCAAATCGAAATTGTTGTAGAAAAATATAGACATTAAATTAGTGTCAAGTCAAGATATTCTTTAATTATATTATAGTACTAGGATAAAACCTGTGTATTACACAGGTAAAATAAATAAAATTTAAAATTATTTATTTTAACTAACATAATATATAGTTTTCAAATATGTTTTGTAAATAAATAAAGAATTTATTTATGGTGTAATCATATTATTTAAAGTTTAATAATATCATTAATATAATAAGAGAGATAGTGTGTGGAAAAATCAAAATTTAATAAAAAGTAACATAAATATTAAATAGGAGAGAGAGAGGCGGGTAAACCAACTTTTAGGTAGTCTAAAAACTTGACATGTGTCATTTTAAAACATTTATTTATTATATAGTATAGATATAGATATAGATAAGAATGTTTATGAAAGAAAATAAACAAAGTAAAACCTTTGATGTATAATATTAATTTATAAATTGTCTTTATAATATTTGATGCACACATACATTATTATTTAGATGAAAAAACACTTGACTAATTTGATAATAATTATTCACACACATAATATGACTATTATGCAAGGTCTTTACTAAAACCCATCTATAGTACAAGTTCTTGAAAAACTTTGGTCGGTAAACTTTTAGTTAGTGTTGATATATTATTCAATACTCAATTTTTCTCCTCTATTCCTTGTATGAACAGCTTTGTATTAATCTGAATTCGCTAAAACTATTACTATTTGAGAAATTAATCACAACTGAGTTATCACAATAAATATTCAATGGTCATTATGAAGTTTACTACTTTGAGTCCCTTGTGATACTTCTTAGCAACAGGTAAGTTGCATTATACATTGCGCGCGTTCTATCACTAGCTAACACGTACTCCAAAATTGATCTTTTATGTTATTTCATTTAATTCTCTTTTTAATATATAAATATATCATCTCTCCTATTAAATAATTATAATATACATTTTCTACATTTAGCAAAGTAAAATTAGAATAGCCAATTATTTCCGAGTTATCACTTCTTCGATATGTTAATTTATAGTATTTTGTCCCTTAAATATATTGCAACACTTTCTTTGTTGCTTTCCAATTATCTATGTGAGGGTCTGATAGATCTTGGTCTAGAATTACAACAATATACACAAAATCTAGACAAGTATAGATGTGAGCATACATTAAGATTCTCACAACTAAATCATAAGCTATATATCATTTGGTTCTTCTCAACTTTTGTTTACAGACATTGAAAAAAAAATTAAAATGACTTATTTAACTATTGAAGGTATTTGATGGATAGTAATATTGCATGTTGTATCGTGCAACAACACGATCAAAATAAGCCTTCATAGACAGTCCTAATGTCACATTTACTTGATCTAGGTTTATTTCGATGTCTAATATTACATAAGAAACTTTTCAAAGATCAATCGTTTCAAAACTACATGATAATAATCGTTTTGACTCATGCAACAAATTTAAACTATATAACTTGACATAAGAATATCGTCTACATAAAGCCCAAATATAGTAAAATTGCTCTCACTTATTTTAAGGTAGGTGTTGTTACACCCTAAGCTTTTAAAACCTTAATTAATAATAACAAATATTATAATAATTTTGTATGTTACTTTTAGTTATTTTTACTTAATTGACATATATAAAAATAAATTTTAAATTAATAATGGAATTTAGCATATTTATATGGATAATAAATTAAAATTAAGGTAGATGCATATAATCCTCGAACGTGAAGAGTAACTTAAAATTATTCAATATATATAGTTACTAAAATTAAGTTGGAATTTAAAATAGTGTAATTAGATCTTAAATTGTAAGAATAAATTACGATTGTGTCATCCGTGGTTTAAGTTATTTAACTATTCCCTTGTGATTATGTTAGAAAAGTTATGGTTTGCGGCCAAAACCATTAGTATTTTAAACCACAGGGGCAACATTAATCAGTGACGGAACTTAAAAAAAGCTAGGAGTGGGCCGAATGATTTTTAGGAAAAAAATAAAGGAAACTGAATGATTTTATAACGAAATACTACTAAATCTACCATTCTGACAGGTAAAACAGGGGGGCCGGGGCCCCCCCGGACCCTTAACAAGAACTGTCCCTAACATTACTAGAATATTATTTTTTAAGTTGAAATAGTTAAAACACGTAAAAAATAGTACTTTAAATTGTAATGATAGGATTCAATTAAAGATCAAAATACCAATGGTTAAATTAAATATAATATTAATATTAAATAAGAAATAAAATATAACCATAAATTAAAAGAATATAAAATAATTTTTTTATAATATATATTTGCATGCTTTATATTGTCTCTTTAAAAGATAAATAAAACCACCCGTTGTCAAACTGGAATACTCGATGGTAAACGAACCAACAGACCCATTCAAAAGAATCCAAATGGCTTTCTCAATTTTGACACATTTGAAGGCGAACACAACGCGGTTCGGTTTGGTTTGATTTTCAGTTGGGCTAAAAAAGTTTTCAAAATCGTTTAAATCAAACTGAATAAACAATAACCGAACCGTTAAACACCCCTACAATAAAACTTTACTTAAAACTTAATGGTTAAGATTTTAATTGATTAATTCACATGTTTCCTTTTAATGAATTCATTAAGGGGGTGTTTGTTTTTTGTAAAAAACCTCTTCTAACCTCTTATGTCTGCGCCGCGCAGACGCGGGAAGAGGTTAGGCTGTTTGTTTTCTCGAAGACATTTCATTAAAAAACGTCCGCGCGTCCTCTTCTTGGCGCAGACGTGAACCAACCTCTTCCCACATCTTCAAACCTCTTCCAGCCTCCTCCCCCTTTTCTCAACCCTTCGGCCGAACTCCTCCACCCCTTGCTCGCCGTCGCCGCCATACTCCACCGCCGTAGCCGTCGCCTCCCTACTCCACCACCATCGCCATCGGCCGAACTCCTCCACCCCTTGCTCGCCGTCGCCGCCATACTCCACCGCCGTAGCCGTCGCCTCCCTACTCCACCACCATCGCCATCGGCCGAACTCCTCCACCCCTTGCTCGCCGTCGCCGCCATACTCCACCACCGTAGCCGTCGCCTCCTTACTCCACCACCATCGCCATCGGCCGAACTCCTCCACCCCCTTCGTTCGTGATTCCGCCTCAAGCAACCACCGATCGAGGGTTCCTTCGTTCGAGATTGCAGGTTGGGTTAGATCGTGAAGCTTTTAGAACGAGGGCTCCATCGAGGTTAGGGCTTGAGAGGCCCCGTTCCCCGGAAGTCTCTCAGTTGGTTAACATCAAAAGCATAGCTCTTAAACCGTAGAATAGTAGAATACTATGGCAGCGGAAATCTTTACATAACATTTAATCTTAACAGGAATGCCAGTTCTTGAATAGGTAGTCCTCATGTCTTGCCACGAGCCATCATATCCTTATCATAACCTGCTCAACCTGACATGCATGTAAAACAAGTCAGCTTTATGCTGGTGAGTTCTAAGTTCATTTCTTAGAAAAATCTTTATTCATTCATGTCATCACATGACATAATTTAAATACGTTGCATACCTGTTCTCATATCATAGTTTCATAACATACATAGCATCATAACATAATTACATAACATGCATATCATCATAACATCATTCATACGGTGAAGGAACTTCACCGTCAACTGCTGACCCTGAAGTCAAACAGGCTTGTGCAGCACAAGGCTCTATAACTATCAACCCGAAGTCGATAACTTATACATGCATAAGATTCCATCAACTGGCGACACACAGTCGGCAGGCCTGTTTTTACGCAGGACTTTTTAATCATCATAAGCAAAAGCGGCTCCTTTCACCGCTGTGCTCAAGTTTTGCCCAACCGTAGTTGACAAAACCATAGTTCCTCCTCCATCCTCGGTCGAGTGTCTTATGTTCCTCCTCGACCTCAGTCGAGTGTCTTATGTTCCTCCTCGACCTCAGATGAGTGTTTCATGTTCCTCCTCGACCTCAGTCGAGTGTTTCACATTTCATCCTCGACATCAGTCGAGTGTCTTACATTTCATCCTCGACATTAGTCGAGTGTCTTACATTTCATCCTCGACATTAGTCGAGTGTCTTATACAAAAATAATCATTTCTTTCTCAACCGCAGTTGAGACTTTAAAAACATTCGTTATATCCCAGCTGAGACTCTTAAAATCATTCACTTCTCAACCATCGTTGAGACTTAACATATTCTTTACATCTCTTTACTTGAAACATTCTTTATCTAAAAACATTCTTTACCTGACCTTAATCAGGTTAAAATCATTTTCATACGATAACTTTAACACATTCTTTAATCTGACCGTAGTCAGGTAAATCAATCACTTTCATACATTAACCTTGTAGCATACATATTCTTTTATCCGACCGTAGTCAGATAAAACAATCATTTCATAAATAACTTTATCATACATGCACATCAGCCCTAAAACGTTAAAACAGTAAAAGAGGGCTCATAGAACTCACCTGATGTCTTACTGTAGCAAGATCACTCGCAAACTGGTACTAATGGTGTAATTCTGCATTCGTTTACACTAAATAAATCATTTATGTTTTAACCTATTGATTAGATCTTTCTGAACGTTCAATGTCAAAGACATTGTCTTGAAAGTCATCAAATAGTTAGTGTTGTTGATTATAATGCTAAAACAGTTCCTGAACAGATTAATGGCTTAGAAATGATAAATCCTTATCATTGATTTCCCAGATATCATGAAATATCACAACATCGTCTTAGAATAGGTTTAATAACCATGTTTAACATACTAATCTGACTGTTATCACAAACATCAGATAATCGTTCCAATAAGTATGTTAATGATTGTGATTAGTTTGAAACACTTAGATTTAACCTTTGCATTTCAACGATTAACCCAACTAATCACCTAGATTGTCATAATCAAATGGATTAAACCATTATAATCATAGTTGTGATTTCATGCAAACCGGGCATTACAACGGCTCAAAACAAGGATTTAACCGTTAGAACATCGTGTTCTTCATTTCTAATCAATCCTAGCCATCATCTAGGCAATAATCAACAATCCTAACTATGTTATTACGTTCAAAATCAAGATCTAATCAGTCAAAATCAAACTAGAAGGTTAAAACGAACCGTTACCTAATCTGACGGATTTCTCGGGCAGATATGATGATCGGGACTTGTAGATATGTTCCTTGATGCAATCCGGATGTTTAAACACCTCAAAATGGAGATTTAATGGTAAAAATGTTGAGTTTACGCGTCTGGAAGTCGAGAATTCAGATGGGAATGAAATCTGATCAAGAAAATCAGATTTTTAAGCTATCTGCATCCGTCGCGTACCGCGGAGAGTGTCTTCGCGTACCTCCACCGCCTTAGTTAGACCAGATTTTGTTTTCGCGATTCCGGGAGCATACGAACTCCGTTTTGCGCACGGTTTTCGCCCACGTTCATCATTTTTCACATACTATCAATCCCCAATAACAAAAGTTGCTAAATCCTCGTGGATTTCAAGCACAACCAAATGTGCTCACGTCATAAATGCCGAATTTTTCGTACGCAATCGTCACAGTTTCAACAGTAACCGAAATCTCGTACGTTTACTATTAAATTTCTAAATTTTCGGTTGTTACAAATCTACCCTCCTTACAATAGGTTTCGTCCTCGAAACCTGTTACGTCTCAAACAATGTGGGTAGAGTCGTTCCGTCTCGTTTTCAGCCTCCCATGAAAAACCCAAATTCCTTTCGGTGTTTCCATTAAACCGTAATTTGTCTAATCGTCTTGTTATGCAATTGTTTTCTTTTGTGTCGACAATTGCAACTGCTTCTTCTATGTAGTTTAGCTTTGCATTAACCTTAGTGTCCTTTATAGAAACATGTGCCTGCTCGTCTACCAGCCACTTACTACTCATCATACATCATGCATCAATGTTGACCAAAGTCAACAGTCTCAATCATATCGAACATAAAACATCATTTCGTTCACATCATCCAACCCTGGTCACATAAATATCCTAATCATCATTATACAACCACTGCTACTGAGCGTAACAATGGGCTTATGCCGGCACAAGGTTCCATAACCGTTGATCTGACCCGCCGAAACATTTTGCAGATCCATACTTATCCAATAACAAGTACTGGAGCAACCATAATTACCCCATACGAATATTGAAGCAACGTCATACTTACCCCGTAACAAGTACGTGAGTAACCATACCCAGTTATAGTCGTGGTTGACTTTGTGTTTATAGCCCGATCGGCTCCATATCCTGATATTATCAGGTCATCATTCATACTTACTCTATAACACTTATAAGGACATCCTTCATTTATCTTACATGATATACTAGCATCATATCATTATTCATCATAATCATCATACATTCCATGCTAGCATCATAACGGCATTCATCATAGTCACCATGACATCTTAAACCTGTCATGCTAGTACTACTTCATCCTATAAATTTTCTAGTAACATAGGATTACTCATAACATACTTTATTGGTATCATATCATCATAAAATCCGAGCATCATACCATGTCATGCTAGCAACATATCATCATATCATTCATCATGGCATCGTGAACACGTTATGCTAGCATATAATCATCATAGCATCATACTGTCATCCTAGCAACCTAGGATTTCATCATAACACCTATAATTGTCATCATACCATGTTATCATACAATTCATCATCATAACTTACTAACATGCATTCATCATGCTTAGCCGACTTTCATGCATAAATCGTGCTAAAGCTAAACGTACATACATAGTCATGGTATATCATCATTCATCATTCGTTCATCAGCATCATAAGCACAGAACAACGTAAACATAACAATAAGCATGCTTTAATCACACGTTGAAGATCACATGGTAACAAATCGTCTTCCCCTTTATGTCATACTTTAGCTGTGACAGGTAGCTTATTATGACCCTTAATCCTTACGTCCTTATCTTTTCCTAACAGTATGCTACCACATGTCATATTCTTTAGCTACAGAATGCATTATTCCTTACTTTGTTGACTGTGCTAACATTTTCACATTTAATTTCTACCAACACTTATCTCTCTTGGTATTAAACCATTTATAAAACACTCGTTGGAAGTTGGTCATAAATAAACTTTCTTAACATAACTTACATACATATCTTAACATATAAGGTTGTCAATACATAAAGCCAACCAACTTTTTCATTGCATAAACAGACCAAAACCAAATCTTGGTGTTGTTACAATATTTCATTAGTCGCCTTATAATGAGGATTTTTCTTATTTCCCTTCAATAAGAAGGCTTTATCATTTACCTCCTCATTTGCCTCATTAAGAGGACTTCATCATTTGATCCACTTTATGCATGACAATCTTATCATAAAACTTTCCTTTGATAACATACGTATGCACACTATCACATAACAATACCATGAATTTTCTTATACATGAGATAGTGGTAATCATCCTTTATCATTAAATTTGAACTAATATAACGTTCCTTGAGTAGTTTATTATAACAGATGCAAGACTCTCTTAACACCTGTAACTGTATTAAATCCACATTTTACAATCCATCCTTTACGCTCCATACATATCCTATACATGTTCAACATCTATTATCTTGTGAGGACAAGATAGTTCATTAAATGATAATAATGTTGCAACACTTATGTATCCTTTTCTAGCATAAATAGCTTCCCGCTAGAGTTATTAAAATTATCTATAACATCTTTAGCATAGCAATTCTAGGTCCGGTCAGTCTTCACATGAATTCTTGTCAAAAGCAAATCGTATCATTTCAACTTTTCATAACCTTCGGTTGAACATTTTCTTTTTCCTTTGCATTTGACATAAGACTGACTCTAGTCTTTGAGATTCACCTATACCTAAAGCCAGGCATATATTCATTTATCTTTGCTTATCAATTCCTAATGTCAACGTGTATTCCTCATTCTAGTGAGACCTTGTCAGGATTTTAAGATACTAACAAAGCATTATCACTCTTGACATAGAGAGTAATCTCATCAAATCTCTAGGTCAATTTGAACTTACATCACCTCAATCTGACGTACTTATCCTTACTTTATAATATTATTCATTCTCAGGAGATTAATAATTCATCCATAAATAAAGTTCCTTGATTCCTTTATAAGCCATTTCCTTCATTCATACGTTAGCTCTATCATTCGTAAACCAATTGGATCACCTACACATAAACTCAGTCAACCGTGCTGATTCTCTTCATCCGTGATTGATTTATTTCATCCACATTGGTATACATACATTCCTATCTTCATCATGTTACCGTTGCCCAAGTAATAACACCCTACACTGCATTCATCATTGTTGTCCTCATCACTTTCCATGTATGCTTTATTTCTTGGACCATCATCGTCTTCAAACTACATTTCTATCATTGATCGAACTTTGTTTCCATGTTCTAAGGGTTTACTTCATTATCGACTTTTTAGGACATGTCCTTCACCAATAGCTTCCCAATAGCCTCAACAATGAATTCACTGTGACCATAATGTAATTTAGGAAATAAAAGGTATTCGTATGATAGACAATAACACAAACTCAGTTGTATAGTAAATCATTAATAACAGTGTCCGGAATGTCATTAATCATTTACTTTTCCAACCTTGCTTCTATTATTCGCATTCATACTTTATACCCATTAATCCATGTATCTTTGTCAAACCAATAAAGTAAGACCTTAATCAGTATCCATCTAACCAAACAAGCATTCCCAATTGTTTATATGACTCTTTCAACCTTTCTAATCACCTTTTGTTCTTTACCTTTCTTGGCATCACATAGTTATAATTTATTCGGTCATTGAATCCTTCGTCTTGTGTCCAAGTCATATGACAGATGAAACCCGAGCATTAGTCATATAGATAAATCCGTAACCGTAGTGGCTAATTGCGGTCACTATTTATCTGTACTTGTGTGTCTAGGGTTTCTTCCACCACATGCTTAGTTCATTTCCTAATAAACATTATTATTACCCATAGTCTAAACAATCCAACATATTCATGCATCTTAACACATATAGGCACATAAACATACATCTTTACTTTAACTACATCATATTGACTCTAAGGTACATAAACCTTAAATCTATTTCAAATATATCATGACACATATTCTTTACTTCCGCAAGACGCTCGTGGCATTGGACTACCCTTGACTGGCTTCCTTTGCTTTTGTCCCATTCTCAGTTTAAGTTCAAGCAACAGGTTATGCCCGAATCTCTCAAACTATGGCTCTGATACCAACTTGAGAGGCCCCGTTCCCCGGAAGTCTCTCAGTTGGTTAACATCAAAAGCATAGCTCTTAAACCGTAGAATAGTAGAATACTATGGCAGCGGAAATCTTTACATAACATTTAATCTTAACAGGAATGCCAGTTCTTGAATAGGTAGTCCTCATGTCTTGCCACGAGCCATCATATCCTTATCATAACCTGCTCAACCTGACATGCATGTAAAACAAGTCAGCTTTATGCTGGTGAGTTCTAAGTTCATTTCTTAGAAAAATCTTTATTCATTCATGTCATCACATGACATAATTTAAATACGTTGCATACCTGTTCTCATATCATAGTTTCATAACATACATAGCATCATAACATAATTACATAACATGCATATCATCATAACATCATTCATACGGTGAAGGAACTTCACCGTCAACTGCTGACCCTGAAGTCAAACAGGCTTGTGCAGCACAAGGCTCTATAACTATCAACCCGAAGTCGATAACTTATACATGCATAAGATTCCATCAACTGGCGACACACAGTCGGCAGGCCTGTTTTTACGCAGGACTTTTTAATCATCATAAGCAAAAGCGGCTCCTTTCACCGCTGTGCTCAAGTTTTGCCCAACCGTAGTTGACAAAACCATAGTTCCTCCTCCATCCTCGGTCGAGTGTCTTATGTTCCTCCTCGACCTCAGTCGAGTGTCTTATGTTCCTCCTCGACCTCAGATGAGTGTTTCATGTTCCTCCTCGACCTCAGTCGAGTGTTTCACATTTCATCCTCGACATCAGTCGAGTGTCTTACATTTCATCCTCGACATTAGTCGAGTGTCTTACATTTCATCCTCGACATTAGTCGAGTGTCTTATACAAAAATAATCATTTCTTTCTCAACCGCAGTTGAGACTTTAAAAACATTCGTTATATCCCAGCTGAGACTCTTAAAATCATTCACTTCTCAACCATCGTTGAGACTTAACATATTCTTTACATCTCAGCTAAAATTCATAAAATCATTTACTTCTCAACCGTAGTCGAGACTTAAAACATTCTTTACTTGAAACATTCTTTATCTAAAAACATTCTTTACCTGACCTTAATCAGGTTAAAATCATTTTCATACGATAACTTTAACACATTCTTTAATCTGACCGTAGTCAGGTAAATCAATCACTTTCATACATTAACCTTGTAGCATACATATTCTTTTATCCGACCGTAGTCAGATAAAACAATCATTTCATAAATAACTTTATCATACATGCACATCAGCCCTAAAACGTTAAAACAGTAAAAGAGGGCTCATAGAACTCACCTGATGTCTTACTGTAGCAAGATCACTCGCAAACTGGTACTAATGGTGTAATTCTGCATTCGTTTACACTAAATAAATCATTTATGTTTTAACCTATTGATTAGATCTTTCTGAACGTTCAATGTCAAAGACATTGTCTTGAAAGTCATCAAATAGTTAGTGTTGTTGATTATAATGCTAAAACAGTTCCTGAACAGATTAATGGCTTAGAAATGATAAATCCTTATCATTGATTTCCCAGATATCATGAAATATCACAACATCGTCTTAGAATAGGTTTAATAACCATGTTTAACATACTAATCTGACTGTTATCACAAACATCAGATAATCGTTCCAATAAGTATGTTAATGATTGTGATTAGTTTGAAACACTTAGATTTAACCTTTGCATTTCAACGATTAACCCAACTAATCACCTAGATTGTCATAATCAAATGGATTAAACCATTATAATCATAGTTGTGATTTCATGCAAACCGGGCATTACAACGGCTCAAAACAAGGATTTAACCGTTAGAACATCGTGTTCTTCATTTCTAATCAATCCTAGCCATCATCTAGGCAATAATCAACAATCCTAACTATGTTATTACGTTCAAAATCAAGATCTAATCAATCAAAATCAAACTAGAAGGTTAAAACGAACCGTTACCTAATCTGACGGATTTCTCGGGCAGATATGATGATCGGGACTTGTAGATATGTTCCTTGATGCAATCCGGATGTTTAAACACCTCAAAATGGAGATTTAATGGTAAAAATGTTGAGTTTACGCGTCTGGAAGTCGAGAATTCAGATGGGAATGAAATCTGATCAAGAAAATCAGATTTTTAAGCTATCTGCATCCGTCGCGTACCGCGGAGAGTGTCTTCGCGTACCTCCACCGCCTTAGTTAGACCAGATTTTGTTTTCGCGATTCCGGGAGCATACGAACTCCGTTTTGCGCACGGTTTTCGCCCACGTTCATCATTTTTCACATACTATCAATCCCCAATAACAAAAGTTGCTAAATCCTCGTGGATTTCAAGCACAACCAAATGTGCTCACGTCATAAATGCCGAATTTTTCGTACGCAATCGTCACAGTTTCAACAGTAACCGAAATCTCGTACGTTTACTATTAAATTTCTAAATTTTCGGTTGTTACAGGGCTCGATCGACGGGAGGGGTTTGCTCCACGAAGGCTCGATCGAGGTTAGGGCTCGCCCCTGGTTCATTTGGTCGTCGCCCCTGGTTCCTTCGATTGAGGTGATGGTGACAGTGGTGGACGGTGGTGGCTCAAGAACAGGTCGACGGTGGTGGCTCAAGAACAGGTCGACGGTAGGGTTGAGCAAGACAGCGGGGTTGGGGGACAGTGGGGTTGGGAAGAGGTTGAGAAAACAAACACCCTCAAACACTCTTCTTGCAGAGGTTTGGTCCACCTCTTCTGCAAAAGAGGTTTGCAGATGTGGTCCGCAGACCGCAGACGTTTTACCTCTGAAAAAACAAACACCACCTAAGATGTTATCAAACAACTTTTAAACGTAAACACGTGTTTCATTAATTGATTAATACTAATGATGTCTTGTCTTAATGATAAGATGGAGGTATGGTGGAAGTGATAGACGATCTAGGTCCTGTGTTCAATTCTTGATCTCACCCGGTTTTATCGGCTTCCACTGTCGTTCCTTTGGGCCGGCCGGTGCTTGGATTGGGTTTTTCCCCTGGAATTGGTGGCTGGTGGGCTAGGGGCTTCGTCCGTCTGGACTAGTGGCCAGCTTGGGCATCCGTTAGCTGTTGAGGACAACGTACGGAGTACCCGACAGTTAGAAGGGATTTGATCTGACATGGAGAATTGTAAGACATATTTTTCAAGGTAAAGAGCGAAAGAGGAGAGTGTTCTCCACCAACCCACCCACCACATAGACCACTTGTCCACTTGATGGTGAATTAGGGGCATACACCATAGTCTAAGAAGAGGAGAGGTAAGGGTACACTTAAAAATTTAGAATCAAACCTAGATCTTTTCTGTATGTGCACACATGGATTATGATGATGAAATTGTTATGGTTTAAATTGGCATAAATAAACAACATTATGTAAATTACTTAAACTTTTATAATGGCTCTATATATAGAAATCCTTATACTAATTCTGAATACATTTTACAATTTTAAGCCATCTATTCTTTATTTCTTTTGGTTTTCTCGTCATTTTCTTTTATTTAATTATAGACATTCATTAGCTAGTACTGACAAGAATATAGATGTAGATTCTGTATTTTATTATTATGAATACATATAATTAATAATCGATGCTATTAACCAAGTAAATATAATATGAATTGAAACTATATTTTGTATAATATGTAACATACAAGTTTATTCAACCAATTTAACACACATTGCTTTTTTTTTTTTTTTACTAACTATAAAATATTTATTTGTTTTATATGTATTACACGTGATTTTATATTAGTAAATAATATAATTGAACTAGTATATATACATTAAAAACAAATTTATTTATGATGATGAAATTGTGATGACTTTTGAAAAAAATATATGCCTGTGTGCATGTGCACACATGGATGGGTTCCACACAAATGTCCCTGTAAAGTTGAACACCTGATTCACTATTAAATCAAAAGTTTTGCATGGCAGCCCCACACTTTTAATAAATGCCAAATTAGTCCCTTGTATGATAAATTTTTTAGAGTTTGCATATTTTACATGGATCTTGGAGGATGAATCTCACCATATGCACCTAATGTCGTTTTTGATTCACTACTAAACACAATGTTTTAAAAACCGGTTCGAACCGACCGGTTCGACCGGTTCATCCGCCACCCGCTAACTCATTCGATATTATGCAGGTTCATTCGATCGACTGTACCTGCGGTTTAATCCGGTTTTACCAGTTTTACCGGTATTTCAGGTTTAAAAAAAAAAATTCCAGCCCATAAAATAAAAAAATCTCCGTTCAATTAAAACTTAAAAGTTCAAAACCTTTGAGTTTTAAGTTAAAACTTTTAACCTAGTGCGTGGTGAGACCTTCGATGTTCTCCTCTCTGCCATAACCGATCGAATTGTTTACTTGTTAACATAGCGCATCCGTTCAATTTTAGTACGTTTTAAATTGTTTTTGTATGAATTTGGATACTTTTTGGAAACTTATTTGAGTATAAGGTGTATTTGTATGGAATTTCATGGTTAACTAGTGTGTCCAGTTGAACCATCCGGTACAACCCGGTTCAACCGGTTGAACATTTCTGAGCCAAATCCGGTGCATCTAAAATACCGGTTTTTAAAACATTGACTAAACGACGCTCTTTTAAAACCTCGTTGACGTAGTTCATCTTAACCAGTTAATTCTCATGGCTTGTGATGCTTTTTTTTTTTTTGTTTTTTTCCCACTCACATGAACAATGATGGTTTACAATATAAAGTTGAAGAAAGGAATAAAAACAAATTGTTACCGAATTAAACCAAAAGTGAGTAGGCTCCCATTTTATGAATTTTATTATGTACGTATATTGCTTACATGATTCTTCATGAAGTTTAAATAAAGCTTTGGGATCCTTTAGAAAATTTCTTAATGAAGGTGGCTAAAAAACCATTTCTAGAACCAGATGCGACTACCCTTACTTGAATTGGCACACGTCATGTATGAATTGGTGGATACAGGTGGTTCTGATTTCTTGAAAATACCATAACTGGAACCGGACTTACAAGAATTGGTTCCACATTTACCTAGCTAAGACCAAAACCGGAACCAAAACCGCCAAAAACAGTTAAAACCTGTCGAAAACCCGAACCTAGCAGGAACTAGTCCTTTACTTTGTTGACCATAATCGAAACCGGTTTAGAAATGGAACTGGTTCTAAAAAACCGGGTTTGTGCATATCTATTAGGGGTGTCTATAAACCGACGGAAACGTCTAAACCGAACTGAAAAAAATTGACCGGTTTGGTTGGTTTTAAAGCTTTTATGGTTTGGTTGGTTTTAAAACTTTTTGGTTTAGTTTATGCTTAGAGTATTCTAAAAACTAAGTGGTTTGGCCTGGTTTATAATTTGCATTTTTACTAAACCGTATACTGAACATCAACCGTGTGTGTGTTAGGTTCACTACTAATTTTGAAGAAATTAAGAAAATTCATAGTAACTAATAAATTATTTTTAAAAGAGATTATAAATTTTTATTATAAGTAAGAAATGTTACAGGAAAAACAAATGTAGTAAAGATATGTAGATCACGAAATTATATATATGTAACTAAAACTATTTTGCATTTAACTAATAAAGTTACATATATATAATAAGATAAACTGCTTTTTTTTTTTAATTTTTTTTCCTTTTTATACATTTCTTACCTTATAATAGAAAGAATAAAATAAAAACAAAAAAATGGATGGTAATGATTATGATTAGTTTTCTCCATATTGAATTTTCTTATTAACCTTTCACTATATATACATATATATACATAGGGGATAGAATTTTTAATGACCCTTATATTTTGTTACAACCCATTAACTATCATCCAATTGTTACTTTAAAAAGGTAAGTGTATAGGATCGTGCCACGTGTCAATTTTCCTTTTTTTTAATATGAAGAATATTTAAGACATTTGTCATTTATATAAAGTTTACCCCATTTTTTTTAAACATTCATAACTTTTTATACAATATTATTTTTTTAAAAAAATTGCACCATTATACTCGTCTCATTTTTCTCTTTAATTTCGTTATAGTCTCGACTAGTTTTTATTTTTTAATTTTTTTATGTCACGTATTTACTGATAACGAGCTTAAAGATTGCAAATAAATTAGAAATTTTTTCTAACAATGGTAAATTACAGTAATGTACATAACGGTGACGTAACACATTATTTACGTTAAATTAAAGTAATATAATACAAAATAAAGTAATTTACAATGGCATAATTAACGGTTACGTAACACATTATTTACAGTGATGTAATTTTCTCTTTAATTCCGTTATAATGTTAACTAGTTTTTTTTAATTTTTTTTTCTCATTGTCCATTATTTACATCGATGTAACGAACATAAAATATAGCATATTTACATTATTTTTAATTTTTTTCTAACAATGATAATTACAATGATAAATTATAGTGATGTAGTATAACATATTATTTTGATTTTTTCTCTAACAGTTATAATTATAGTGATGTAATTTATCATTGTTTGAAAAAAATTTCAAACTAATTTGTTGTATTTAGGCTCGTTACAAATTAGGGATGAGCAAAAAGTAAAAAAAAAAACCGAACCGAAACCAAATTAACCGAAAAAACCGAACCGGAACCAAATTAACCGAAAAAACCGAACCGGAACCAAATTAATCGAAAAAAACCGAAACCGAATTTTACGTCAATGTAAATTACATCACTGTAAATTACGTCAAAGTAAATTACATTACTGTAATTTACCATTGTTAGAAAAAATTTCAAATAAATTTGGTATATTTAAGCTCGTTACAATGATGTAAATACATGACATCAAAAAAGTAAAAAAAAACTAGTCGAGACTATAACGGAATTAAAGAGAAAAATGAGACGAATATAATGGTGCAATTATTTTAAAAAACTAATATATTATAAAAAAGTTAGTAATGTTTAAAAAAAGGGGGAAAAACTTATAAAAGTAAAATGACTATAATGCCCTTTTTAATATTTTAATGAAAAGCTTATGTGTAATTTTATTATTGGTTGAAATGTGTTATGCACACTCACATGATTATTTGTTTAGGGGCCAGTTATTGTACAAAAGGAAATTAACGTGAGAAGCGTAGGAAGCCACAATAATGCGCCACGTGTAATCTGAGTAAGGGGTATAATGGTCCGTGTAAAATCACGGACCATGTTATATCTAATCACGGACCATCGTTTAACAAGCATAATTACGGACCAATGCGTTATATCAAATCACAGACAGTCGTTTAATACATATAATCTATGACCAAATGGATAATCACGGACCAACAATTACGTACCAAACATAAAAATCACAGACCACGTAAAATTTTTTTAATAAACTATAACAATATTATACTCAAATTAAAGATAATAAAATTTTTGATTTTATGGTGCAGTTTTTTTTAAAAAATAATTAAAAATTTAAAAGTTATTCGATTTACAAGAATATGGTGGAACTTGATTTACCCAAAAAAAAAAGTTAACAATCCCCCACACATACAAACATGAGAGTTTTTTGTTATTCTTCAAAGGTTAATGATGGTTTTCATACTTGTTTCAAAAATGAAAGTGAATGAGTTAATTGTTATTTTTCGAATAGTTAACACAAACACATTTCGAAATCTTGATGAATGGTAGTCAATTTACAACTTTATCAACTGAAACATGTTGACATATGAGAGGTAAAAATATATCTAAGTGATTATTTTCTGGTCGACTGCTAGTGAAATAAAAGAAATAAGTAATTGTTGAACTTGTATAACAAAAGTATGAGCATACAAAAGCTTATGAAAAATAATACTTACAAATTACAAAATGTTATTGTCATGAAACCTAAAACATATCTCATGTATGAAAAAGCCAGATAGATGAGAAAGTCAAAACAGAGTTTCATGAGTCAGAATAACATAAGAACGAATATAAAATAAACATTAAATCTTTTAAAAAGTTATTTTGAAACACACAAGATTATGGTACCAGATTTTTTAAAATATTGTGGCATGGTTTATTTTCCTAACAAAATATAAGCCTGCTTAAATTTATTTTTTATATAATACATGAAATACTATTAGAAAGCCAGATTTTGGCTGACCTAAACTACTATTAATAAACAACGCAACCATCATAAAAATTTGTCATAAACCAAGTTGTAGAGGTGAAATTCCAACACACTAACTTATGAATGTTACCAATGAAGCATTCGAGTCGTGACCAAAAAAAAAGATTACTTTATAAGAAATAAAATACGTACAATAAACATTTCAAGTCTAACCCCACCAAATATGCCAATGTTACTTGGGCTAGTAATTTTATCAGCTTGAAAGAAAAAGATTTATGTGAGGCACATGAACCATTCATATTATGTTATAACTTAGCATTATTAAGCTTAATATTTTTACCAAGTTATCAATTTGTGTAAATGATTTACAAAATTAAAAAACAATGACATGTGAGATTTGACATGTCATAAAATTAAGGTACCTGACCTTGTTAGTGGAATCAAGGCCAAGATGCTCTTCATGAAAACCAATCTTCACATACTCAGCAACTCTACATGTTCCTCAATATCTGGATTACTGTAAGTGTGGCCACATGAACATTAACTTCCCTTAAAATTATGATTGTAAGACTCTTCTTCGAAAATATCATAGCTTGCAGAATGTTTGTAGAAGAATTCTCCAATTTTTAAAATTACCACAATCACATCTGAACTTTCTCTTGGTCCAAAATTATATAATCCAATCAAATTGTTAAAATAAAATTAATGCAAAAGTTAAAGATCAGAAGTATTAAATGTCTAACAATCTAAGTTGAAGTACTATTTTTTATGCTACGATAATTCAAAAATAACAAGGTTATCAGTATCCAACATTCCAACCATTGTGTCAATTGCCAAATTTTTGTAGTTCCATGTTCTTAAGAATATATCACACTTTAACTGTAGGTGATAACCTGATGTTGTTCACACTAAAAACATGTTTATGGCTACAAAGTCATCCAATGGTTTTAGCTTGTGAACCTTTGATAGCAAACCAAGATGTTCAAACTTGACAAACAAAACAACCTTACCGGCAGTTACCACTAATGACAAATTCAACAAAGTCCATAAAAAACTTAGCTCTAATAGGAGCTGTGATTTTTCGAATGCGTTTTTGGTTGTGGAAATTAGTTGCAGCAATCAGTTATACATCATTTAAAGTTCAAACTCAGGAAAAATCGTAAAGCCTTCAAATAAGATACAATTTCAGTTATGTACTGACTCACAGAACCAAAAAACACAATTATGGAACAATTCAGTTATTATACAAACAAAACATGCTGGAAACTTACCTCATACGAATGAAGAACTACCACAATTATTTACTTGAATATCTGAAAACCACAATTCTTCACATGAATATCTGAAATAAACATGAAACCCTAAGTATATTATAAATGAATTTAGCATATGGTTCATAAAAAAACATGCATATCAGTGCTTACCTATACATAGAAACATACAACTAAATTAGGTTAAAAATCAATATTTTGTAGGGAGATAAAATGGAGGGGTCTAGGTTTCGATTGGCAGGTCCTTACCTTCCACATTATTTAGATGCAATGCACCTAAAAAATTTGGAAAAAGAGAACAAATAAAACCAGAACTCACTGATGAATCGACCAGATGTATAATTAATCAGAACTCACCGAGGTGATAAGCTACTTACCGGAACATGGTTTCAAATGGTGGTTGGGAGATGAGTCGAATCAGAAATTCGGAGATTGTTTGAAGAAGGTTGCAGGATTTGAAACTGGAGCGCCATTAACCCCATGTCCCCATTTGAGGGGTGGATTTGATTTTTGAAAATGGAGTATTTCTTCTTTCATGATTTCTACAGTCTCTCCGTAAAACAAAAGCAAATGTTGAGCATTCATTTTTAGTTTTGAAAATACTTGACCCATTTGACTGAAATCACAAATCTTCCATATGATTATTTAATTCATAATTCACTTGTACATCATGCTTTGTTCATTGCACAATTCTTAAACTCTTAAAATCCATGGGTCAACCCGTCCAATATGTATTATATATAGTAGATATATATATTGGATTGTGAACAAATAATAACCCATGAATAGAGCAATAACCCATTAACATAAATCTAATGGCTAATATAAAAGTTGAGTGTATAGGATTGTGTCATGTGTCATCTTTCAAATCTAAATACAGAAGGGTATTTCAATCATTTGTACGATATTAAAAAGTTGGAATTAATTTGGTGGTGTCATGTTGTAATCCTCATGGTTTTTAAATTTTCTATTTGAATTATAATTATATTCGTACATAATAAAACAAATTTTATAACATTCTTTGGATAATTGTATACGTAGTTTTGACATAAGATAGCTTTCGGGTGGCTATTTAGCCAACATTTCCTCATCCTCGAACTAACATTTTGGATCACCCAAATCTTCTAGATATAATAGTATACTAAGAAGAAACTAAATTGAAACGGTGCATAAAACCGAGCCCAAACGAAGCAAGAATCACAAACAAAATTTTGAGAACGTAACCTTTGATGCACGCCAAGATCCAATGCTTAAACCCAATTCTCGACACTATGAATATTGGATTACTCTCTTCCATATGATAGTACTCTGAAAACGATGAACGTGGACGTAAACCGTGCACGAAACGGAGTTATAACGAAGCGGGAATCATGAAAACAAGTTTGATGTTTGTTGACAGTTGCCAGACGCGAATTCTTCCTAAAACCCATCCCACATCGCCCAAGAAACCAATATTTCTCCCCTTAAAACACCTATAAATATCCTTGCTTGGTCCTTTATATCTTTGTAGCTCCTAGTTGAGTATGAACAAGTAGAATAACCAAATTTTGGTGGTTCTACCAGTGCAACACCCATTGGGATGTTGAACGTAGTAGTTTTATTTTTTGCTCTTTGCGAGGAGGTGCTGCGCTTCGAGACTGTCTCTTCTGTAAAGTTTCTTTGAGGTAATTTTCTTTTTCATCTTCTTCTTTTCATTATTCATTTATTTATTTTTTCCTAGTCTAAGTAGTTGAGCTTAGTTTATTAGTTTTCGGCATTAGGATCGTTTAGGTTGCCTTGTTTAGGCTGCCTTTAGAGTTGGTGTAGCCTTTTAGAGGCTCGTTAAGCCAACGAGTTCGGCCTATGATGCCCGTTCATTTATCTATGCCTAGCATAATGTTTACCCATCCTCGTTGCATTCGTTTGACTAGGTTGGACTACGTTTGCATTCGGATCGTATACTTGATCCTTTAAGCTGATGTCTGGCCACTGTTTGATTCTTTTTCATTATACTAGTTTCCTTGAGCACCATTAATTTGAGTTTTCTTCACACTCCCTTTTTACATTCTTTGTTTTTGGGATGTTACACATGTCTTATTCAAAATTTTATTCATTCTATTATTCATTCTATCTATGATGCAAGCCTTAGACCTAGTTAGCTTTATGTGTTAGATGCTAAGCTTATACAATTTGTTAATTCTATGTGTGATTCTATGTGTGTTTCCAGTCAAGCAAGCTAGTATATAGTAGCCTAAGATGTGTTAGATACCATCTTCGCAATGGCTTTTGTCATTGTGTGAAAAAGGTGAAAAGTACACCTAGCAAACTTGTAAAAATACAAATGTTCATTTATAGTATGGTCATACTTGAATTAACAGTTTGTATGGATACTTGTTTGGACACAAGCTATTGTTGTTCATTCATTCATTTATTCTATTTATTCAAACTTGTATTCATGCTATGCTTGTGATACGTATTCTAGTTAGGTTATAATTTGCATCATTTTTATACTTATTATTTAAACTTACTGTGTGATCTCACCAACTATACAAATACTTGACAAACTCTATTTTACATGTGTAACAGGATAAGGAAGGATGATGAAGACATAGGATAAGAATTAGTGACCTAGTTAAATTGTAATCAATGTTTTAGCATTACAAATGTAACTGTTGATTATTCAATTCATGTAATGATTGTTTAATATTCAATGAATATTGTGTTGTTTTGTAATCATGATGCATTAAATAGTGAAACATTATAATAGCACCATTAGCTAATGAACAGTCATAATCGCGCCCCGATGCATTCCGTCATCGGTCGGGGTGTGACAATTGGTATCAGAGCCATGGTTATAGGGATCTAGGTTATTAGAAAATTGTGACCTAGACTATAACTAAGTTTACCTAAATATGAGTTATCTCATATTATTATTATTGCATGTTCATTACTTGCTAATATGCTAAGTGGTATATAATATCTATTGTGTTATATTTTATACATGTTACCATAGAGGAATGCCATAGATGTTAACATACATTTGCTTACACTTAGATAAGAATGCCTTAGTTTTGAGGATTACTTAGTTTAAGTATTTACCTTATAATTTGCTTTCAAGTAAACAGTATTCCAAACTCACGTACGCGGAAACCATCTTTAGATGATAACAATTCAAACTCATTAGACTTAATGTCTAATATTATCCATTAGACAAAATAGGAATTTCAATATTGATTTTAAGATCCGGTTAGAATTAAGTTTGTAAGGTGGATATATACTAATTGGAAGAGTGTAGTATCGTTAATTGGAACTCCTATCTAGGAAAGTTATTCGTATAAATCCCCTATGTATTGTGGGACCTGTCTAGCTTTCCAGGGAACTTCTGATGAGAGTACAATCACTTATAGGCCAAAGCATATCATACCAAACGCCTTACAAACTAAAATGATTCTAATATATAACCCGATATTCAATTTTGAATACCATTCCTTGTGTTTTCCAAATAAGTTCAAATGATTTACTTATTTGTGATTCTATTATCTGTTCAATTTTCATTCAAATTCTCATTAGAATTAAGTTTGTTAAGATGAACATGTAGTAACTAGAAGGGTAAATACCGGTACTTGAGAATCCTGTCTAGGAAAGCGATTCATAATCCCTGACGAGGGACCAATCTAGCTTTCCTGGGGATTCTTAATGAGAGTATTTTACCTATAGGCCAAAACATGTTACATTTTGCAAACAACATTTAATTCTATTAAGCCAAAAGGTGCCCCACTTGGAACTACTCCCTTAGATTACTAATCAAATTCAAATTGATTTCAATACATTGTTTATAAAATTTCGAACCTAATGATATCATACTTAAGATTTGTGATGGTGATTCATCAATAAATCTCAAAAAATATGATGCTATTTTCCTTTGTTGAATAACATATATATTATGATTTAAGAAAATTAATAATATCATACCTAAGATTGTAACGGTGATACATTCGTATGTATCTAGGGAACAGTCGCTTCAAAGTGAATTCTCCCTAGATACATCTATTCAATTAAATTATGAATCTATGCTGATTCCGAATATATGAATTGTCCTAAGCTGATTCCGAATATATGAATATCTAAGGGCTATGGTGTTACCTTTTCTTGGATTTACAATGAATATGTTATGATTCAATACCTACATATTATCATTCTTGAGGTTAGTGATGGTGATTCATCACTATTTTAAAACATATGATGTCAATTCTCTTTGATTTATGTTACATATTTTATGGTTTAAGAATTAGTAACATTATACCTAGGACTTGTGATGGTGATTTATCACTACATCTAAAGGTCATGGTGTTACATTTATTGGGTTGATAATGTATATGTTTTAATTTTTAAAACTACATGATATCATACTTGAGGTTAGTGATGGTGATTCATCATTATGTCTAACAAGATTGATGTCATATCTTTGTTTTATATTACCCATGTTATGATTCAAGCAACATTAAACCTAAGATTTGGGATGGTGACACATCACTAAATCTACAAGGTTATGGTGTTATTCTTCTTTAAATTATTATGTATATTTTGTTACCCAAGAAAACTAGCAATATTGTACTTAAAGATTTATTGATGGTGGTTCATCACTAAATCTAAAAGGTCATTATATTGCATATTTCAACATTCGAACTCATGATAGAAACTCAATGGTATTGTACTTACGATTAGTGACTTGGCACTCTATCTAAAAGTTATAATATCACCTCTTTTATATAATCCATGATGACCATGTTATAATTCTTTGAACTCACTAAGATTTTATGCCTAAGATCGGTGATGAATAATTCTAACATGTCATTAAATATTTAAACCTGAAAAATTTTTTCTATGTTTTAAACAAGTCACAATGATTTCTGATTTTATTATTTTAAACCAAGACACAATGATTTCTTATTATATTACATGCCCTGTTTAATTTCAATAAGGTGACATGACTTAAACTTATGGGATGTTAGTATAAGTGATTTCATATAAAATTCCAAACCAGTTCACATTAACATATTATTGATTTAGACAAATTGATCTATATTTGTATGTTTATACAATTACACATATAGTCAATGATATTACAGCTAAGTTTAGTGATAGTTAATTATTACCACAAACAAAGGTTATGTAATATCAAATACTTGTGTAATTCTACATCATTTATTTATCCAAAAAAACAAAAATCGTTCATCTACCCGTGTGATGAAATGGACATTTATTGCATTTGGGCGCCTGCCCGGTATAAGTTTTCCTCTCAGGAATAGCAGCACCATAGTTTTTCACAGTTGGCTTGCTCTGGGTGATCTCAGCCGGAGCTTTCGCCTTAGTTTTACCAAACCACTTTCGTTTAATACCTTTAGAAACATTAGAGGTACCGATATCACTACGGCTGTGAGCCGTCTGAGGTTTCAAAGACAGAGTACCACTCCTTACTGCCTCATTGGTAAGCTTAGTGGTCAAAAGAATTGTATGTTTCAGAGTTGTAGGTTCAGCTGCAGTAACCATTCCCCGAATATGGGGAATCAAACCCTTAATGTAATACTCGATCAAGGCTGCTTCCGTAGGAAACATATAGGGAAGTAAGCAAGTAAGTTCGTGAAACCGATCGGTGTAAGCCAGACAATCAGCACCGATCATAGAGTGATTCCAGAATTCCTCCTGGAGTTTTTGAATCTCAGTGATTGGGCAATACTCTGATCTAATCAGAGTTTTGAAATCATTCCAGCCCATTGAGTCAACTGTGGCTGAACCCAAAGTCTTGGCCTGGGTATTCCACTAGGTCAAAGCTGAGTCTTTCAGAGAACAGGCACCATAAGACACCTTATGCTCTGCCAAACATTGGCTAATTTTGAGTTTGGTTTCCATTTCCTCGATCCACCGTAAAAGACCAGTCGCTCCTTCCTTGCCTGTAAAAGTAGGAGGGTTGCAAGAAGCAAAGTACTTATATGTACACCCTTGCTGTGGTCGATCAGGAACAGTTGTTTTTGTGGTTGTTGCACCGGTGGTAGTATGAGTTTCAACATGACCACCAGTAGCATTATGTTCAGCATGATCGTGGTCCCCACCAGAACCTGCGGTGATATGTGGTTCGTGTTTTGTCAAAACACCACAAGCAGATAATTGTTCACGCACAATTCGTGCTATCATAGCTTCATTTGTTTCAGATCCACTTGTACCAGCAGGTGGAACAGTACTTGCTCCAGGGTTCACTCGTGGAGCAGTATTTGTTTCCAAGTTCCCAGGTGGAACCATGTTCGCTTCCGGATTTACACGCGGATCCGGATTTGATTCAACATTCAAAGGTGGAATTTGATTCTGTTCAGGGTTTGTAATGTTCTGAGTAGCTCTCTTAGCTGGTCGACCTCGTTTAGTAGCCATTAATCTGCTCACAAGCAGACAAACTCATGTCAGTTTAAGAACATTAAAGATATAACCCGTTCTATCACATAAATTCAATCATATTCAGTTACACTGAAAATTTATATTGAAATGTGATTATAAAGAATACAGTATAACTACATGAATTTAGTCCAGACATGTTCTCGATACACACAGATCATACAGATATTTGTAGTTATACTCAGTCCTGATAATTCAACAAAATGTCAAAATATTACACAGGACTTTGAAATGTTGCCACACAGGACTTTGATATGATGCCACACAGGACTTTGAAATGTTGTCACACAGACAATTGAAATGTTGCCACACAGGACTTTGATATGATGCCACACATGACTTTGATATGATGCCACACAGGACTTTGAAATGATGCCACACAGGACTTTGAAATGTTGTCACACAGACAATTGAAATGTTGCCACACAGGACTTTTAAATATTGTCACACAGACAATTGAAATGTTTCCACACAGGA
Organism: Mikania micrantha; assembly: GCA_009363875.1. NCBI lineage: Eukaryota > Viridiplantae > Streptophyta > Magnoliopsida > Asterales > Asteraceae > Mikania > Mikania micrantha. The sequence goes on from CM018693.1 coordinate 56,129,720, forward strand.
CTTTGATATGATGCCACACAGGACTTTGAAATGTTGTCACACAGACAATTGAAATATTGCCACACAGGACTTTGAAATGTTGTCACACAGACAATTGAAATGTTACCACACAGGACTTTGATATGATGCCATACAGGACTTTGAAATATTGTCACACAGACAATTGAAATGTTGCCACACAGGACTTTGATATGATGCCACACAGGACTTTGAAATGTTGTCACACATACAATTGAAATGTTGCCACACAGGACTTTGATATGATGCACACAGGACTTTGAAATCACAATGATATGATACATTGCCATACTGGCAATAGATATGTTCTCAAGTTGATATGTTCTCACAATGATATTTTCTTACTTGGAATTGTTTTTAGTCTCTAGTTATTGATTACATGAATTTGATATTAACACATCAATCACACACAACATATATAACCCATTTCACAATTAAATACACAAAACAACCATTTATTAGCACTATCATAGAGTTTGATACAAACGAGTCTTACTACAACTTCCATACAGATAACAACATATCCATCCACGGTATGTACAATGACAAGTCCCAAAATGAGTGATGCTCAATCACATTTACCTTAGGAAATACGGTAAGCAGGCTAGTATAATAGCTATAGTAGCCAATACTATAGCTAAACATAAAAGTCTAGCCTTAGTGCTCAGTGTACCAAGCATCCAAATCCAGCCTTGCAGTCTCTCTCTCCAGACTGCAACTTGCTGCCAACATGCAGCAACCAGTGCGTGTCTCCAGGTCCTACTCAAACGCTCCTCTATGGTCACTCTCCAAGTCTGGGCATCAGTACCCATGAGATTCACCTGCTCCATCAAAGTCAGGTGTGAAGTAAGAATCTCAAGTACTGTGGTGCGGGTATCCTCCAGGGTAGTCTGATGGTGATGAAGGTCCTGCCTCAGGCACTGTAGGTCTTGAGAGACCTGCTGCAGTTGGGCCCGCAGCTCAGCTTGGTGAGAGGATTCTCCCACCTCATGTATGGTCTGTGGCTCATCTTGGGGAGCCATCTGATGTCTCGGGGGTAGCCCCGTGGTCTTGCGGGCTTGTCCCCTCATCCGTCGTAATCCGTCCCACGCGGGGACTCTCCGTGGAGAGGAACTCTGTCTCCTCTCAGCAGAAACCTGAACCAATGGTGAATGGGGAGGACTGGGTACAATGGGGAGTGCTGGTGGTAGTACTGGTGATGGTGGTGGTGGTGGAGTAACAGGTCTGGGGGATGATGGTGTATGTGGTCCGGCAGGGGTCGCCTGAGAGGCTGCAGATGAAGCCTCACTAGGATCCGAGTCTGCTCCTGTACTAGAACTCGGGGTGTCGTCCAACCTCAGATAGGGAAATCTCTGGTAAATATATTGTTCGGCTTGATCGGCCATTGCTGTACAATAAAATTTCTAATCAGTATCATGATGTAAATATTAAATAACAATATTTAATATGAACATGATATGATGCTTCTTCCTATCTCAAAACAACTATTCGTCCTTATAGTTATTAATGTTTCGCTTGAATTAAATTAAACTAGAACGCACACGTGTTGCAAATTTCAGTTATGCTGGCCATTCATAACTGGAATTTGTATCACCTGATTATTCTGGCTTCATTCAAAACAAGTGTTGTTCATTATTAATGTTCGGTGCTCTCTGTGTCACTATACGAGCCTATGGTTATAGTCTAGGTCTCTAAGTCAACCTAATTCTCTATAACCTGTGGCTCTGATACCACCCTGTCACACCCCCACCTCTCGTCACCTGATCATGATGTCACTGAAACGGTTGCGGAAGCATAGTGGTGATGTTTCTGAGGTGAGGGGTGACTTACTTGATCCAATATCACAAGCACACAGATTAACTTAAAATAATTACATTACCAGGTTGTCGCAATCACAATTACATTACTACTAAATTTGTTTAATTACAAAACTAATTATTCAAGTGCAAGTATCCCAAAATTGTGTCCTCACCGGCGATTACTGTTTACCTGCAAAAAGGTTTGAGTTTGAAACGTCAGCACAAAGCTGGTGAGTTCGACAGTTCAATTTAAAACAATATGATATGATAAGTATGTTCTCAAAAGTTCAGTTCCGGATAACCATGGGACCCGTATCTAGTTCCTTTCGGACAGTTGTACGTTCATGAAGATACTACCCGTAGGTAAATATCTTAGTGCCTCATGGTCTTAATGTCTATCACAAACATTAAGAAGTTGTTTTGGAAACAGGTACCAAACATTCACACAAGGGGAGATGCAATTCTCCTAGCAAATGGGTTGTCAGCCAATAGTACTATCAATGATTCCTGTTCGGCCCCACATGGGTTCACTAGATACAGTTCAAGAGATGAGGACTTTTTGATACTGTGATAGAGATACTAATGGCAAAATCCCATGAAATCACACAAAAGTCACATGAAATCACACAGATATCAGTGATGCATATCATATGTTTAGAAAAGGTTTGCAGAGTTACCCCGATGTTTATAAAACACTAAAAAGAAAAAGGGGTTGTACGAAACTCACCTGATGATATAAATGTAGCAAAATATCTCGAAGCTGATAACAAAGAGATGATTCTGCATTTAGTTATATTTAATGAGTTATTTATGTTCTAGTTTACTGATTAGATCTTTCTGAACGTTCAATGTCAAAGACATTGCTTTGTAAGTCATCAAACCGATATTAAATGTTTAATTAGTTAATTTAGTATTATATCATACAATGTATGATAATGTAGAAACCTACATTTCATTAGATTCCCAATACAAGGTTGATGACACTTTTGATTAATCAGAATAGTCTAAGATTAACCAAATAGTTAATGTTGTTGATTATAATGCTAAAACAGTTTCTAGATGTCTTAATGGCTTAGGAATGATCAATCCTTGTTATTGATTACCCAAATATCATGAAATATCACAATGTAGCATCAGAATAGGTGTAATAACCAGGTTTAACATACTAATCTGACTGTTATCTTAAACATCAGATAATCGTTTCAATGAGTATGTTAATGATTGTGATTAGTTTGAAACACTTGGATTTAACCTTGCATTTCAAGGATTAATCCAACTAATCACCTACATTGTTATACTCAAATGGATTAAACCATTATAATCATGGGTATGGTTTCATGCAAACAGGGCATTACAACGGATCAAAACAAGGATTTAACCGTTAAAACTTCGTGTTCTTTGTTTATAATCAATCCTAGCCATCATCTAGGCAATAATCAACAATCCTAACTATGTCATTACGTTCAAAATCAAGATCTAATCAATTAAAATCAAACCAGAAAGTTTAAACGGATCATACCTAATCTAGCGGATATCTGCGGTTAAAACAACAATCAGAACTTGTATATATGATTTCTGGTGCAATCCACGGCTTCTGATGGCTTCAGAATGGAGTTTTTATGGTGGTTTGATGATGAAATGGTCGAGTTTTTCGCTGATGGGTCGTCTGAGTTCGAGAATGTAAACATTAAGCTTTCTGCATGAAATCTGATGAAGTAGATCAGATTTCTGCACCGCCACACCCGTCGCGTACCGCGACGAGGTGCCAAAAAGGGCTTCGCGTACCGCGAAGATTTTCGGAATCTCAGATATTTTCCAAGCATCGAGTACCGCGGGGAACCCTTATCCCATCTTTCGCGTACCGCGACGAGGCCAGAAATCCAATCTTTAGAAATTTTTCTTCGTTTTTCGATTCCGGGCAATCCAGGACTCCGTTTTGTGCACGGTTTTCGCTCACGTTCATCATTTTTCGTATACTATCAACCTGTAGTAATTTCACTTGCCAAATTAGCGCGGATTTCTAGAACAATCAAATGTGATTAGACCATTAATGACGTAATTCTCGTAATCCTCGTGGTTTTTAAATTTTCTATTTGAATTATAATTATATTCGTACATAATAAAACAAATTTTATAACATTCTTTGGATAATTGTATACGTAGTTTTGACATAAGATAGCTTTCGGGTGGCTATTTAGCCAACATTTCCTCATCCTCGAACTAACATTTTGGATCACCCAAATCTTCTAGATATAATAGTATACTAAGAAGAAACTAAATTGAAACGGTGCATAAAACCGAGCCCAAACGAAGCAAGAATCACAAACAAAAGTTTGAGAACGTAACCCTTGATTCACGCCAAGATCCAATGCTTAAACTCAATACTCGACACCATGAATGTTGGATTACTATATTCCATATGACAGTACTCTGAAAACGATGAACGTGCGTGAAAACTGTGAGCAAAACGGAGTTATAACGAAGTGGGAATCGCGAAAACAAGTTTGATGTATGTTGACGGTTGCCAGACGCGAATTCTTCCTAAAACCCATCCCACATCGCCCAAGAAACCAATATTTCTCCCCACTAAAGACCTATAAATATCCTTGCTTGGTCCCTTATATCTTTGCAGCTCCTAGTTGATTATAAACAAGTTGAATAACCAAATTTTGGTGGTTCTACAAGTGCAACACCCATTTGGATGTTGAACGTAGTAGTTTTATTTTTTGCTCTTAGCGAGGAGGTGATGCGCTTCGAGACCGTCTTGTCTGTAAAGTTTCTTTGAGGTAATTTTCTTTTTCATTTTCTTCTTTTCATTATTCATTTATTTTTTTCCTAGTCTAAGTAGTTGAGCTTAGTTTATTAGTTTTCGGCAATAGGCTCGTTTAGGTTTCCTTATTAGGTCGCCTTTAAAGTTGGTGTAGCCTTTTAGAGGCTCCTTAAGCCAACGAGTCCGGCCTATGATGTCCGTTCATTTAGTTATGCCTAGCATAATGTTTACCCATCCTCGTTGCATTCGTTTGACTAGGTTGAACCACGTTTGCATTCGGATCATATACTTGATCCTTTAAGCTGATGTTTGGCCACGCACGTTCAATCCTCAGTTTGATACAACTGTTGATCTTGATTCTTTTTCGTTATACTAGTTTCCTTGAGCACCATTAATGTGAGTTTTCTTCACACTCCCTTTTTACATTCTTTGTTTTTGGGATGTTACACATGTCTTATTCAAAACTTTATTCATTCTATTATTCATTCAATCTATGATGCAAACCTTAGACCTAGTTAGCTTTATGTGTTAGATGCTAAGCTTATACAATGTGTTGATTGTATGTATGATTTTATGTGTGTTGCCAGTCAAGCAAGCTAGTACATAGTAGCCTAAGATGTGTTAGATACCATCTACGCAATGGCTTTTGTCATTGTGTGAAAAAGGTGAAAAGTACATATAGCAAACTTGTAATAATACAAATGTTAATGTATAGTATGGTCATACTTGAATTAACAGTTTGTATGGATACTTGTTTGGACACAAGCTATTGTTATTCATTCATTCATTTATTCTATTTATTCAAACATATATTCATGCTATGCTTGTGATTCGTATTGTAGTTAGGCTATAGTTTGCATCATTTTTATACTTATTTTTTAAACTTACTGTGTGATCTCACCAAGTATGCAAATAGTTGACAAACTTTATTATACATGCGTAACAAGATAAGGAAGCATGATGAAGACATAGGATAAGAATTAGTGAACTAGTTAAACTGTAATCAATGTTTTAGCATTGCAAATGTAACTGTTGATTATTCGATCAATGTAATGATTGTTTAATATTCAATGAATGTTGTGTTGTTTTGTAATCATGATGCATTATATAGTGAAACATTATAATAGCATCATGAGCTAATGAACAGTCATAATCGTGCCTCGACGCATTCCGCCGACAGTCGGGTCTGACACATGTGTCACCTTCTAATATATATAATATATTACTTTTTTATTTAAAGTTTACCCTCGATTTTTTTATGCATCCATAACTTTTATACAATAGTATTTTTTATAAAGATTAAAATATTTTACTCATCTTATTTTTCTCTTTAATTCCGTTATAATCTTAACTAGGTTTTTTTTTTTATTTTTTTAGATGTTCGTATTTACAGCAATGTAACAAATATAAATATTACATATCACTTGTAACGAGTTGTAACTAATCTTCGTTTACATTTTCATAAATTAAATATGGGTTACGTTTAGGGGTCTAAACGAGCCGGTCCAATCCTAAGCTCGTTAAGGCTTGAGCTCGGCTTGTTTAGACAAAATAGCTCGTTAACTCCCCTAGTTATGTCGTATCATTTATTTATTTATGGTGATGTAACAAAAGTTTTATGCTCAATTTATATCATTTATTTAACTACAGTAATTTAATTTATTGCTGTAAAAAAATCGAAGAATGTGTTATATTTTATAGTCGTTACATTGATTTAAATCCAAAATTTGTAGTCAAAATCAAATAAAAGTTACGTTTATAATAAATTTAAAATGATTTTATAACGAAATTTGGTCTACATTGCTGTAAATTAAATATGGTTACATTGTATCAATTATTTAATTATAGTGATGAAACGAATGTGTTAGGTTCACTTTATATCATTTATTTTGTCTAAACGAGCTGTGCTCAAGCCTTAACGAGCTTAGAATCGACTTGTCTCGTTTTACACCCTAAACGTAGTTCATTTTTAAATTACAACAACGTAAACCAAAATTCGTTACAACTCGTTACAAACAACGTGTTATGTTTATACTTGTTACATTGACGTAAATACGAACATCTGGAAAAAAAATAAAAAAACCTAGTCAAGAAAATAACAGAATTAACGAGCTCAAAATCGGCTTGGCTCGTTTACACTCCGAAACGTAACCCTTATTTAATCAACAACAATGTAAACCCAAATTCGTTACAACTCGTTACAAATAATTTGTGAATGTATAAAAAAAGAGGGGGTAAATTTTAATAAAAAAGTACATATATTAAAATATATTAGAAGGTAACACTTGACACCACCAAATTAATTCCAACTTTTTAATATGGTACAAGTGACTGAAATACCCTTTTGTATTTAAATAGGGATTGGTTATTCACATACCCCAATTTTTTAATTCAATACCCCACCTTTTTCAGTACGTGTCGTATAGGTTTCTACGCCACGTACAACTCCACCTGCAACCTTGTTTTCTGCGTGTTGTACGCCTCGTACAGGTCCCTACATGGCGTACGACATCTGACAAGTGCAACATTAAATTTTGAGATGTGACTGGTTAAATTCTGTGTTGTACGCCACGTACAGCACCTTACGTGGCCTATAGGTTTTCTGAATGAAACGACTTGTTTTTCGCACATCTCAACTTTGAATTCTTATACGTATAGTAGGGATCTATACGACACGTATAAGACTAAACAATGTTTTTTCAAACTTTAAATTGAAATAAAATTGTTAATGTTATAAATTTAGTTTTATAAATTTAAACATTTTTACGTGTATTAATTTAAACCTTAATAAGATTTATTTTTAACGTTTTTTGTTTTTATAATTAATTTCATTAATTTAATATTATTTTTGTTTAAATAAGTACATGTATTAAACAAAAACATTGTACATACAAATTAAAAAAATAAACAACCAATCAAAACAAATCACATAATATATACATAAACAGTTTCTGTACTATATAATGAAAGGAAATAAAACTACGGATCTTGGGGAGGTCATGGCGGAAGGGGAGGAGGCTCGAATCCGGACTCGTATGGCTCGATATGAAGCTTGAGTGGGTTGAGAAACGAATGGCGTATATGGTGGTGGTTTGGGAGGCGTATGCCCGATCAAGGGCTTTTATAGGGCCTTGTACGTGTCGTACAGATCCCTACTCCAGGTACAGGGTGGAGTATGGTTGTACTACAGGCCATACTCCACCCTGTACGCCACGTAGGGACCTGTACGCCATGTACAGGCCCTTCTTAATTAGAAAACTAATGCTCCACACCTGTACGCCACGTACAGGTCCCTACGCCACTCACAGGGTGGTGTATGGTTATATTACAGGCCATACTCCACCCTGTACGCCACGTAGGGACATGTACGTGGCGTACAGGTGTGGAGTATCAATTTTATGATTAAGAAGGGCCTGTACGCCACGTACAGGGTTCTACGTGGGGTACAGGGTAGAGTATGGCATGTAGTATAGCCATACTCCACCTTGTATGTTGCGTAGGGATCTGTACGACACATACAGTTTTTAATTTTTTATGTGACGGCGACGGCACCACCAGAGGCAGTAGACGGCGGCGTTGAACCGGTTGAAAGGCTCTCAAAACGTGTGGACGTAGAAGACGACGAGACTGAAGGAACATTTGTACGTATGGATCGGGTTGTTGCTACTGTTTCGCTGGGTGTTAAAAATACATTTCTATGAATTGTTGTATACGTTGTCTATACATCTCGTGTTAAATACATTTACATTTAAAATAAATCAATATAATCGACTTCTCCTTTCTCGCGACGTATTTCTATGAATTGTTGTATACGTTGTCTATACATATATTCCCAAGAAGATGCGTTTGGTTGTGATACTTATTCCAAATCCCACTTACTGACGGCATCGGATAATCTCCTTCCAACTTGATGTTAACGAAATGATTCTTGTGTACATATACGAACGACACGACTTGATGAGGGTTGACGGCTTCACTATCGGCTCTTATCCACAGCGGAAAATATGTTTGAGAGCTTTTTATATTTATTAGGTGAACAATCACACCAAATCTTTGAGCAATCAGAATCCCGGTTTAAGGTATTTGCATCCAATTTCGGAATGGTGCAACTTGAACTTGCTGCTAGTTAATGCTGTTATAAAGGAAATTATACATGCCTTCTTCTATATTTTCATATATCGACCGATATGCATGTCACACCCCCAAATTCCCACTCGTGGTGTCAGTCCACGTGGGTGTGACATGGCCAGAATCACAGCTCAAGGTCATATAGAACACCACTATATGCGTTTACAATTACAATGTTTAACATACACTTAGTAAAATAGTTTGCAGCGGAATAAGTAATCTTAGCAGCGGAAATAAATATGTTTGATACATGCAGCGGAAAATACTTGTTAAACAGCGGAAACTAAATTGTCAGACAAAACATTGTTTAATACATAAACCAAATGAAATTGTTTTCAAAAGATAAACAAAACATAAATGCATGAAGGTCCTAATGCTCGGTTCCTTATGTGTGCATTCCTGGATGTCCGTCATCCTGTCAGTTACCTGAGAATACAAGTTTGAAAAGTATCAACACAAAGGTTGGTGAGTTCACAGTTTTTGATAGATACATATAGTAATAAAACGTGTGTCATGCTGTTTATCATAATGTTAGTACCGAGCCCTAGGCTCCAAGTGTCAGTGCGTCACTACCGAACTAGACTTCTTTGTCCTTGCCTCCACTGTGTCTCGTGTACACAGTAAGTTAGGTCAGAATTTCATGGGTTATGACACTCAGTCAATATTGTGCCCCGTGGGGTTAGTCACACCCAAATGGATCCATTCAAATATACCACGTTGTTCGTACATTAACGGTAAGACTTTGTGAGGGCTTGTTACGAGTTCAACACTTAATGTTTGTCTAATAAACCAGCATACACAAAATGTTTGTCATAGTATAAATGTTTGACTCGATGCAACTAGTATTCTCCCCCTATTTAAAAGTGTTTAAAAATAGTAAAGAGGGGTCGTAAACTCACCTTAGTGAAATGAACGAAAGTATGCGTAAGCTCCTGAAGCGTCAAGTAGTGTAGTCGGTCACCGGCTACCTATATCGTATACCACGTGTGAGTTCGTGTAAGTGACCGTGTTAGTGTTCGTGTTAGTGCTCGTGTTTGTGCTCAACAACCCTTGGTTGTTCATGTTTGCACGTGTCGGTCCACAATAACCGTTTTTGCTCGTGTTGGTCCACATTGACCGTGTTTGACCAAGTTGACCGTGTCAAGTTAACGACCCGTTGGTGAACCGTGTGTCGGTTGTGAATCGTGTAGCAATCATGTAAATGTTCGTCGTGCGCAAAACGCGCAAGTCGCGTCTATGGACAACTTACTATTTATAGTAAGTTTCCATTTATAGAAAGCTTCACAAAGCATATTGATTTTAAAGTTCTAGCATGCTTGTTAGTCCTACGTGATCATGTTAATACATACCACTTTCATCATACGATTCAAATAAATCACTTTTAATATGTTTGCACATAAAAGTTTCCTAAAATGGAAAGTTTCCATTTTTAGCATACGTGATATCGGAAACCATCTAACTTATCATTAAATCATCAAGTTACATCATATTAAACCATTTAGCATGCTCAAATCATACAAAATGTTCATAAATTGGTTTTTGTAAAAATAAAGTTACTATAAATAGTTACTTTGTAGTTTTGCATAAAGATAACGATCCTAACCCTTCTAAACAAATTTTCATATCACCAATCATCATAATATGTCATTTAACATCATTTGAACATACTCATTTAACCAGAATCATCAACTAACAACATTTCACTTTAAAAAGTTACTAAATATGGTAACTATGTCAAAAATGACCATAACCAACATCTAAATCATATTCTAAGCATCAATATCATCCTAAATACATTTAAACAGCATATTCATATACATACATGTTCATCATTTTCACCACATCATCGTTTTGTGAATGAAAAGTTTCTATTATTAGAAAGATTCATAAAAATCATGTTTCTAACCATTTTAACACAATCTAACCATGAGTTAACCCTATAATATCATCAATAAACATATACAATTACTCAAACTCATCCCAATACTCATGGATCATACATGCATGCATCTATAACATCATAAATCATCATTTTAAGCATATAGATATATGTACAACATCTTGGATCGTCATAAATCCTTACAATAACATAATAGATCATCAAGAATCATAGAAATATCAATAAACCCAGATTCAAATGGGTGAAAGTTCGTGCATGCAAGGATTTAGAGCTTGCATGTGGGTCTCAAGTCGTGCATGTGTGTTTGTGTGAGAAAAGTGTGTTTTAAGCTACAAGGGATGAAGGACTACCTTCCAAAGCTTCTTGAACACCAAGATTATGGGTAAGCAGCTCCTAAACCTCCTAAGATTGCTGGATTCGCCAGGAAGAAGAGAGATGGTGATGGTTCCAAGCCTTCTTGTGAGTGATGGACTCCAAATCTCCAAGCCTTGAGCTTCCAAGGTTCAAACTTGAGCTTCAATGGTGTTTAATGGAGGTTCAAGAGGTTAATGATGGTTATAGGTAGTGATAATGTCGATCAGAACTCGAGAAATGGTGGAATAGGGTGGCTAGTGATGATGGTGTCTTGGTTTTATAAAGATTTGTCGTCTGACACTCGTCGCGTACCGCGGAGAAGAGCATAAAGATGCTTCGCGTACTGCGATGGATTTCGGGATTCAAATTCTCCCGAATCTCGTCGCGTATCGCGATAGGTCCTCTTATGGGCCATCGCGTACCGCGATGGGCCCCTAAAGAGCCCAATAAGCCTAATTTAATGGGTTTGGTCCGTTCGTCGCCGTTTTCACGTTTACGAACTATCGTTTGGCCTCGTTTGAACTTCCTAGTTCAATGCTTGAGCGTTTCGTGAGGTTTCGAGTGTTGTGTTACACAATGTGCTAGACGTTCACCAACGATCGTGAGTTTTGACACGTGTGTGCTATTTCTTGATAATTCCTCGAATTATCTAGTCGTGTATCAGTGTTCGTACTTTCGTGCCATGTGTCACACTAAATTAAACTAATTCTAGTGCCACGTGTACAAAATCATTTTAATAAACATTTAAATAAAATGCAATGCTGATATGGAAAATGCGGGGTGTCACAATGCATCCCTATGTGTATCCATCTCTTCTAGCAGTTGCTGTCGAACGTAGAGGCACATATTTTCATCAAATCCTAAACCCACGACAACAGATCGGAAACCGCAGTTGCCGTCGGGCATTACGTCCTGTATGCTTGAAATGTGACCGTGAAACAAATTTGATATAAAGCTTTTAAATCTGTTAAAAATACAGATCCTTTCATTTTCAACGACCGATTGGAATGAAGTAGACTCTTGTGATAATTGGATAGGGTCATTTTTTGCTTTAGCTTTCCCTCTTGAAGATGTTGACCGACTACGTTGTAGTGCGGCATTCTGATCTTTCACCTTGGAATGTGTGTAAGAACTGTGTCTGGGTTGATCAATGACGCGGTGTTGTGAGTCATGTTTCTTTTGTTGTTGCACTTTAGAACTAGGACGGCCACGAACGTCTGTCTGAACAACAGGCGGTTTCTTATGACTTTTCCAGGGAAAAGCTGTAGCCAATATTTTCTTCATCATACTTTTTTCACTTCGGTCGGTTGTGTCATAATTTGTTGTTTCACGGTTTGTAACTATTCTTTAACACTAATTTCTTCTTCGTTTAAAAATAACGGACGAGTATCAAGTTTTGTCTAGAATATATCTATAGCGGCAAGTGGAATTTTGGTATCTGAAACAAAATTGATTATCAAAATTTTTATCAAATGAAAGACGTTTACTATAATAAAAATGAAGACGTTTATCACGTTACCTGTGTTTTCGTATTTTGACAGACGACAAGCACATGGCAAGCCACAACTGGTGAAAAGTACCGGTCAGCAATACATGTATCTTGCTTTTTTCAACAACAAGCAAATCAAGAGCCTTGTGTGAAACCTTATCTCGAAGGTAATCAAAAAACGCTACTTTGTGATGACTCATAGTTTTCACCTTGCTTGTTTCGAAACCTTGGTTTATGTTCACCTCTTGTGAATTTACAACTTCGTCAACAAGCCTGACAAGTGTGGCAAGCGAACTATTTGGTGTTTTTAAATATCGCTTTAAGTTCGCGTGCTGACTTTCGACTCTATTGGTTGTATGTTGACCGAAGTTCCAGTTTTTGTTGGTTCAAGCAGATACAAACATTTCTTTGTAACCGTTCAACCATGTTTGTGTTAAATAATTTAAAATGCCTTAAACAAAACGTAACCACATAATTAGTGTATATATTATATATGTATGTATGTGTAGAAACTTACGCTGTCGTTTGTCTTTGGTTAGCTGTTTGTATAGCTTGTTATAATTGTATTGATAAATGTCCTCAGATGAAGACTCACACAATGTCGTCCACATATGGCGGAATCTGTTCCAATCACTGTTAGAAAAACCTGCCTTGCAGTGTTTAGAAATGTTTTTGCTTATGTGCCACCGGCATAAGCACCTAGATGTGTCAGGAAATACTAGCTTACTCACATTCATCAGTGCAAGATCTCGGTCTGTTATTATTAACTGGGCTCCATACACTTGTCTAACATTTCTTTCTGCTTTTGCAACACCCACAAGTAATTCTCTTCACGTTCTTTTGTTATAAACACATGTACAATACAAAACGTATGGTGTGTTGAAATCACACCAACAATCTGTACAAACGGAATTCTGTACATGTTCGTTTTGTATGTGGCGTCAATCATCAGCACATTCGGGAACGCTCGCCAGTATGTGTACGACTTCGGATGACAGAAGAACACTTCCTCGACGAAATTTGTTGCAGGAACTTCTCTGGTATACTATACATAGCCCTTAGAATGCAGTAGGTTTTCAAGAACCTGCATCGGCGTGGTACCTACTTTCTTTTCATTTTTTATTTTCTGTTGGGCGTTGTATATGTCCCTGATTACAGAAACATTATCAGGGTTTTGCTTCTTGATAGTTGAAAAAATATTGTGCGGGTCCATATGTTGTTCGGTCACCTGTCCCACCATCTCATGTTTGTCTTGAGTCAACCGTCTTACAAATGGATGCCTCTCTAGATGTTGAGCAGCCTCATGGTTATGCTCCTCATTTCGGACCTATAACTGCCAAACAAGACGCTTTTCATTGTAAACGCCAACCAGTTTAAACGGACAACCAATTTTCTTGCTACCAGAGCGTCTACGCGTCGCAACGATCTTGTGTTCGCCACTACGATCACAAACAAGCCATGCCTTCTTTACAACGTCTCCTTTCTTTTTAGATCGAGCGATGACTACAATATAACCATTGTCAACCGCTCTGCTTTTCACCCAGGCAACCAGCTCATCATGAGCCATAAATTCCTAAAACAATAACACGACTTAAAATATATCTAATGTTAAAACACGTAGGTCAATCTAAATTATACCTGATTGGTATCCCAAAACACTTTATCATGATGGCCCCCGTCGAAATAATCTTGCCCGCTAATTTGTGGTTCTGAATATACATCATTTTCTTCATGCTTGTATAAAGGCTGACTTTCCCATCCAAATTCTTGCTAGTTTTCGTAATTGTAAAAAGATTCAACGCAAGGATCCTCATTTAAATCGGGAATCTTATTCGCGTTGTATGACTGAAAGTTGGGTTCCTCGTTTAAATCAGGCAGCTCTTAAGGTCTACTGTCACCATGATAAGATCGACCGACAGAATCCTGTTCTATCTTGTCGTCTCCAAAGAAGAAATTAACGTCCCAAAATGACATTATGTGAATACAATAAACAATTGAATGAATTCACATAGAGAATTCATAGGAAGAAAAATGCGAATGAATTCGAAACGTTCGTTCGATCGATATGTATATAATTTATGGAATCTTACGTCATTTCGTTATTTGTACGAGATTTCAATTTCAAAATTTTTATACGTGTCGAATAGAACTATACGTGGTGTATAAGGACCTTTTCAGTACAATAACCAGATTCTAAAACCAATTACTGTCCTTTTATACGCCACGTATAGTACTCTACGTGGCGTATACCTTTTTCAGCATGCCAGGAACTAGACTGTTCCTCTTATATTATTGTCCTATATACGCCACGTAGAGTACTATACGTGGCGTACAACATCCCATCATTGTGCAGAGGTGTCAGTATTGTTTGTACGATGTTTTGTATGTGGCGTATCGTATTATATGTGTCGTACAACATCCAATCATTGCAAACAATGTCAGCCTAGAATGTTGTTGTACGTGGCGTAAGGATCTATACGACACATACAAAGGGTTTGAAAATAAAGAATTGGGTGTGAGATTAACACAACCTTTAAATATGAATGATGACACATGTCACAGTCATATACACTCAACTTTTAGATTAGCCATTAGATTTGAGTTATTGGGTTATTGTCCTATATACAAGTTATCATATGAACACTTTCCTATATATATATAGGGAAGGGTCTAATTGTTAACCTTTCCTTATTTCGATAACTGAATAACTACATCATATTACTTTGGGGCCCGCATTAAAGTAAATTTAAAGGTGTAGGTTTTTCTTCTTTTTTAATTAATGTAAGTGGGGCCCACATTAATTACATTAATTAAAAAAGAAGAAAAATCATGCACCTTTAGATTTACTTTAATGAGGACTTAAAAGTAATAAGATGTAGTTATTCGGTTATCGAAATAAGGAAGGGTTAACAATTGATCATTCCACTATATATGTGTGTGTGTGTGTGTGTGTATATATATATATATATATATATATATATATATATTGGGAGAGGATCAAATGTTAACCCATGTTTATTGCGTTAACCGAATAACTACATCTTATTACTTTAGGGCTCACATTAAAGTAAATATAAAGGAGTATGTTTTTTTTCTTTTTTAATTAATGCAGGGCCCACTTACATTAATAAAAAAAGAAGAAAAAAGCTAAACCTTTTGATTTACTTTAATGTGGGCCCCAAAGTAATAAGATTTAGTTATTCGGTTAACGCAATAAGGAATGGTTAACATTCGAACCATTCATTATATATATATATATATATATATATATATAGGGGATTGAATTTTTAATAACCCTTATCTTTTGTTACAACCCATTAACTATCATCCAATGGTTACTTTAAAAAGGTAAGTGTATAGGATCGTGCCACGTGTCAATTTCCCTTTTTTTAATATGAAGGACATTTAGGACATTTGTCATTTATGTAAAGTTTACCCCCTTTTTTAAACATTCATAACTTTTTTATACTATATTATTTTTATAAAAAAATTGCACCTGATACTCGTCTCATTTTTCTCTTTAATTTCGTTATAGTCTTGACTAGTTTTTATTTTTTTTTATTTTTTTGATGTCATGTATTTACATCATTTTAAAAAGCTTAAAGATAACAAATTAAATAGAAATTTTTTCTAACAATGGTAAATTACAGTAATGTAATTAACGGTGACGTAACACATTATTTACGGTAAATTAAAGTAATGTAACACAAAATGAAGTAGTTTACAATGACATAATTAACGATGACGTAACACATTATTTACAGTGATGTAATTTTCTCTTTAATTCCCGTTATAATGTTGACTAGTTTTTTTATTTTTTTTCTCATTGTCCATTATTTACATCGATGTAACGAGCAGAAATATAGCACATTATTTTGAATTTTTTTTAACAATGATAATTACAATTATAAATTACAGTGATGTAATATAACACATTATTTTGATTTTTTTCTCTAACAATGATAATTATAGTGATGTAATTTATCATTGTTCGAAAAAAATTCAAACTAATATTTTGTATTTTGGCTCGTTACAAATTAGGGATGAGGAAAAAGCCAAAAAAACCGAACCGAAACCGAATTAACTGAAAAAACAGAACCGGAACCAAATTAACCGAAAATAACCGAACCGGAACCGAATTAACTGAAAAAACCGAAACCGAAACCGAATTTTACGTCAATGTAAATTACATCACGGTAAATTACGTCAATGCAAATTACAACACTGTAATTTATCATTGTTAGAAAAAATTTCAAATAAATTCGTTATATTTAAGCTCGTTACAATGATGTAAATATAGGGCATCTAAAAAAAGTAAAAAAAATAGTCGAGACTATAATGGAATTAAAGAGAAAAATGAGACGAATATACTGGTGCAATTTTTTAAAAAAAATAATATATTATAAAAAAGTTATTAATATTTAAAAAAGAGAGGGAGGACTTATAAAAGTAAAATGACTATGATGCCCTTTTTAATATTTTAATGAAAAGTTTATGTGTAATTTTATTATTGGTTGATATGGGTTATGTAGTTGTAGAAAAAAAAAGGTTATTTTTTATGCATTTCCCTATATATATATGTGTGTGTGTGTGTTTGTGTGTGTGTGTGTGTGTGAAACAGAGTTTGAAAGCTATGAAGATGAGAAGCATTCAAAATGGAGTATGATTTTAAAGTTTATTATAGATCATGATATTGTCTAACATATCATCACTCTTTTTGGATTAGTTTTGTTATTTTGATAATGTTTGGCTTTTGGATTTTGGTTTTCAACTTCTGAAATGTGAATTTGAAATGGATTATGATTTTTGCATCATTATATTAGCAACTTTCTATTATTTTTTATAAAACTGTAAAACCAAACCGTGAAACTATCAAAACCGATCGTTTAGTTACCCAACTTACTTGGTCGGAATAGTTTGTCATTTTTTGAAAGCGCAATTATTGGTTCGGTTCAAGAATTTTTTCAAACGGCCTAAACCACACCACGAAAATAGCTAACCTCTATTCCTCACACAATTAAATTTTGATATTTTAGTATATAAAAACAAAAAGATCTCAACTATAAAGTGTTTGGGCTAGGCTCAAAATAGTAGAATATAGCCCATAGTTCCAGTTAAATAACTGTAAATTGGAATTGATGATTTTGATTTTGGATCTCCTAATTTGTATACTATTCTATGCTATTATTGTTGTTTGCAAAATTGCAAAGTGTGAAAAAAAATATTTATCCTAGCAAATAAATAACTAATTAGAAACATCTTACTCTGTAGTTATATAAGCGTGACTTTATTTACATTTAATAAAACTCTTTATTTTAAACAAATATTAATAAATTATTCTAATTTCTTTTATTAAAATTTTTGTTATTAAATTTTTTAATCATTTTGTGGTTTATAAATGATCATTACTTATTAATATCTTTTTTTATTTATTCAAATTCTATAATACATAGTTTACTAATTTACTATATTAGTAAATAAGTAAATTTAGAGAAACATATTATTTTGTGGTGTATTTTGAGTCTTGTTACTCTTCTTTCTCTCTTAGTAAACGAGAAGACACATGTTATTTTCTGATACAACCTCACTTTATTTTTCAGTTCTCTCCATTACTAAATATTGATATTAAATAATAACAAAAACAAAATATATTTTAAACAACTCAATTGTAAGAATGTATATAACAATAACATTAAATAATAAGAATAGTCATTAATTAATCAACAATATTTTACATTTAAGCCAACATCATTGTAACATTTAATTTTATTTCTTTCTGCAAACCTTTTTCATCTACTAAGTCTAGTTTACATTATTGTAGTGAAAAAACAGTTTACATCTATCACGTTCAATTAATTGGATAAATTTAACTAACAATATCAAAGCAAATAACTAACATAGTTAAGCATTTAATGCCTGAATGTGGATCCTCTTCATCATCTATGTTATGTTTTTTATAACATTCTGCCTCACCCTTACTTATTGTTACTTTATCTAATCTTTCAACATCGGCCCCATTGTATGGTTGCGCTTCTTCAACTTGAGGTTTCTCTTTAAAAATTTCCTCAAAACCATCCACCAGTTTTTTAACTTTTTCATCTGCTGGATGTTGACGAACCATATTACCAAGATCACTTTTTAGTTTTTTTGTTATCTCTTGTTACCTCCAACAGATGATTCATGAATGATAATTGTTTGTGTAAATATTAAATATCTAGAATCATCAATATATCAAGAGTGATTGAAATATGTATGTTAGTATCAATCAGTTGTTCATACCTCCATTTCATATATGTCACTGGAAAATAGACTATCTGGCATGCTATTTCCATCTTTCTTTTGACAATCATCAGCTGATAAGGGAATATATTTTCCATTCCCAAACCCACCACCTGAAATTTCAAACGCTTTCTTATTTAGGTATATAATATATATTATTAAAAAAAATAACGCAAATTGGATTTAAATAATCCAAACTTTAATCAATTGTTAGCTGCCGGTCCCAACTATGAAAATCCTCGATAATGGTTCGAACTTTCGACATATTTACATGCGGCGGACCACTGCCAAAAAAACCCTAACGACGTTAACTTTTTTTCGAGTTTCGAACGAATTTTTGAGGGCTTTTGTTCAGATGGAGAATACGAGTCGAATAACGTATAACTTAACTCGAAAATTGCTCCAAATTTCCCAATTTTGGTGTTTAAACTTCCAATTCATCAAAGAAATCATCAAATTGGGAAATTTGGAGCAACGTTTCGAGGTAAGTTATACGTTTGTCGACTCGTATTCTCTATCTGAACAAAAGCCCTCAAAAATCCGTTCGAAATTCGAATAAAGCTAACGCCGTTAGGGTTTTTTTGACGGCGGTCCGCCATAGGTAAGTATGTAGAAAGTACGTATTGTTATCGGGGATTTTCATACTTGGGACCGCCAGCAGCCAGTTAATCAAAGTTTGGATTATTAAAAGCCAATTTGCCAAAAAATAAAAAATATATGTTTATTTATTTATTCAATTATTTTTTTAACAAACTTTCGATAAGCTGGGATCATCCTAGCTAGAAAATTTATCTTCCTTCCGCCAGAAGAACAGAGTATGGTGACCTGACAACAATCGCAAGAGAAAACCTGCATTTAAAGAAACCCTCGTGATTCAACCCAGAGTAATATTTGTTCTAGTCAAAGCTTCAACTCAAGACATCTCATAAAAGAAGTCAAGGACCTACTTCTAGGCTAGAAGCCCTTTGATAAAAAAAATTATGATGTTTCACATACGTTATAAAATGACGTTTTTACAATGTGTAAAATTGAATTTTACATCGTTTTTTACTAGTTTTCTCAACTTAAGTGGTTTTGAATTTTACTTTCCTTCCATCATACATATATGATACATATATCCAAAATTCAAGTTCATATTAATATATATTTATCCAAAATTCAGGTTGGCTTTAAATGTTTTTTGATTAAAAAATTATACATCTTAGCTTTAGCAAATTGAACATCGACTGAATATAATAACATAATAAATATATGAACTTGGAGGAATGTATATTCCACTATTAAGTTTTAAGGCTCACACAAATACACAATATTGTTAAGTCAAAAAATAATTTAGTTCAATAATTAATCATAAACTAATTCAAAAACACTAACTAAAATACATTGTGATAGAATTATATATATATATAACTTTATCCCGACGTGTTTTACAAATGAAACCCCAGAATTTGAAACTTATAAATTATTAAATAATATAGATACATGTTAATATGATCCATGAATGAATCATTACATAGCCAATTACATTTGGTAGATATATAATCACGTTCACACGTTGAATAATATTACACAACAAAACACATGTTAAATGTAATTACCCGTGTGACATGTGTAATACTTAAAACAACTAATACAATCTTAAATATGTGTGTGTGTTTGTTTGTGTATAATGTGACACAATATATCTTAACAAAAAAATGATGAATTATCTCCTAAAGGTAACTAGATGCACAGTTAAATATATATCACCATCTATATATGTGTGTATGTGTGTGTGTGTGTATATATAGAGGATCAAGATCAAATAATAACACATCTTAATTGCATAAACCTGATTAACTTCGACAAGATCAATCCGGATCTTTGGTTTTTTTTCATGATCTTTATTATATATGTACAAGATTATGTTGTTTTATGTATATCGTACGTCAGGGTATGTTAACGTAATAACATATAAATATTTACATTGTAACGCAAACTTGCACTTGTTGTAAATCCCAAACGGTGATGAATTTACCCAAACACATAAAAGATCGTAGTCTTCTACACATGCATATCATATTGACACATGATAAACTAAAATCTACCAACAAAAAATAGTCTACCACTACCTTCACAACATAGCAAAAAGCATGTCCATACATACTTATAATTTCTTAAATCATAAAAAAATTTTAAAATATTATAACCAAGAATTCATCCAAAATCCCTTCTATGTCTTCCTCAAATCCAAGAAAATTATCTCAACAAATACGTTGAGTTCTTATAAAATCTCTCAATCTCTCAGCAAATATAGTCACTTTCTTTCCTTGAGCATATAACCCTTATAAATCTCCTCCAAATATTCCCATCTTCTGTAGAAACCATTTCCTATCTAATCCAAGGATATCTCCACTGATTTTGCTTGAATCCAACAACTATTCGACCTCCAAACAGCCCTCAAATGAAAACTATGCAAGACGACGTACAGTGAGACCTCATCTTTCTCCTAATTCCTTTGAATTCAATAATCTTAATATTGTGTAAAACCCCAGCAACATTTGACCCCCAAGACGACCTGAAAACAGCGTACAATAACTTCGAAATCCTAGAGGCATCATAGCTAAACTTTGCATCTTTTGATTTTAAGAAACCAAGAGCCTTTATGGTCATTTAAAACTTCTAAACTCTTCATAAGATCATCTCCATCATTTTTATAATATATGCAGCTGTCATTCATCTCTGGATTTAAATTGTGAGCACTGAACTCGTGGTAGGCCTAAACCCTTGACATCATCTCCATTCTCTCATCTAAAACATTCAATTTATTTATATAAAAGTATTTTCCAACATACAAACACACCATCACATATATATTTTTCATAGTTCTATATAAAATTTTGAAATCCTTTACAAAATTAAAAATTAAAGCAACCAAAGACATGCAAAAGCTGTATCAAAAATTTTTTAATGACAATGTTAAAGGTACAATTTTTATACACTGATTGACACATGTGATATCTAATGTGTCCAACACATTAGAAGCACTAAATGAGTAATATAATATGTCACATCCCACCCTCTTGTCAATTGATGATGTCACTGCTAATGTCACTGTTCACTCTTTGAAGGTTACGGAAGCATAGTGGGGATGTCTCAGAAAATGAGTTTAACTTCAATTGTACCATATCAAAACACATCAAGTTAACTTAAATAAAATATAACACAAGGATAACATCACTATTAAAATCCAGAAGTCATAGTTCATAGCTTGAAACACACTATATATACTAAGTTGCCTATTTACAATGTGCCTGAACGTGCAATTCTCGGCCATCATCACTATTTACCTGTAAAAGATTTAAAGTTTGAAACGTTAGTATTAAACTGGTGAGTTCATAAGAAAGACTCGATACAATATGATTTGGCAGTGTAGCCAATGATACACATTGAAAACATTTGAATATTCATGTAACCCATATATGGTTCCTTTCCGATAGTTATTGATATGTTGTGATATTACCTGTCGGTAAATATCTTTGCCTTCTCTCACTACATTAACTAGTTGATACAAACAGTGACAAGCATTCACCATGGGGGAGAAGCAAACCTCCAAGCAAATAGGGTTGTTAAAGCCCGATAGTACTATCTTTATCTACTCGTTCGGCCCCTCATGAGTTCACTAGATACAGTTCGATTTTTGAGGACTTTTGATATATCACATTGATACCCATGGTCATCCCATGATATCACAAGCCGACATACAATTATTAATAAGCGTGTCATATGTTTAGAAAAAAAATTTCACAATGATACCCTGATGTTTGTAAAACATTTAAAAGAAAAGGGGTTGTATGAAACTCACCTGAATTGTTGTAAAAGCAATAAGAAGCGTACGAAGTTGTTGTTCTTGAGTTCGACTATTGCAGTTGATTAGATTTCTATAAGTAATTGATGATCAATTTGGTTTATCGAGACATTCCTGGAGATTCATTGTCAAGGATTTGATAAACCAGACTATCGAGATGATCTTGAACTACATGCATGTCCGAAATTGATTTGATACGAGTATTATCTTATTTGTGTGGTTACAATTATTTATTTTGATCATTTATAGGATTTGCATTGCAATTGTATTGAAAATTGATAGTCAATTGATTTTTGTATTGAAACCAGAATCTTAATCAACTTCTTTATTGAAATCTGGTTGCCAGATTATAAAACAGATCGAAAACAAGAGTCCAGAACGTGAAATCGATCAAGAATAGGTTTATATATTAAAAACTGATGAGAAACTAAATTCCGGGTCACAATCGGAATTAATCATCTCTTAAATCGATTATCGGGCCGTGGAATTGTAAAACAGACCGCAAAAATGAGTACATAATTCAAAATCGATCAAAAATAGGTTTTAATATTAAAAACCAATGAGAAACTGAATTCTGGGTCACAATCGGAATTTAATCAGCTCCTATATCAATTATTGGGTCCCCAAATTGCAAAACTGATCGTAAAACTGAGTCCGGAACGCGAAATCGATTAATAATAAGTTATTTACATCGAAATCGGATCTCAAGATTGCGAATCGGATCGCGAAAATAAGAATATTCGCTGGAATAATCCCTAGCCGGAATATTCCGTCAGCAGCCGGTGATGGCTCGGTGGTGGTTGTGGCTTTGTGACTCGAGCCACTGGTAGGCGGGTCTGGCCTTGGTAAAGAAAAATCTCGATTAGGACACTTTTAAAAATCGGGTTTCTGAATAATTTTGTCATTTTGTTGATTTCCAAACTTCAACCGGCATTCAAACATGTTTTTTATGCTATATAAAGCTATTGAAACAAACAATTGTGTTTAGAACTTACTAATTTAAGATTGGCTAAAAACCCTCCAAAATCAAGGTTTTAAGGTTGATTTCTTGGATTCACTTGTTCTTGGCCTTGATTCTCAGTAGATGATTGTTTGGAATTGATGTTAGGAAGTGTTAAGAAGTTCTAGGAAGATACTAGGTGTTTCTCGTTGAATTTGGAAGGAACAATGGGTGAAAATGTTGACCTAAAAAGTCAATAACTTGATATTTATGTTAAATGGCTTATCCAGCAAGCTTCCCTTAGATATTTTGGCATAAATATCTTCTTATAACCAGTTTAGAGAAGTCCTAATGTGAAATGGTTTTGGGCTTAATTGGTTTTGCCATTTTCGCGATCGTTTGTTCGGCCTTTACGCGCGTTTCTTTGGGAATTGTTACATTTGCTCAACCATTATTGGCATACTTCCAATTATACCCCATTAGGTATATAATATGATTAAGAAGTTGGGGTAATCAAGATTTTACCAATTACACATGCTGAATTGTCTTTACGCAAATTTTTCGCGGTTTGACTTATTAACTTAGGGATTCTTTAATTGAACTATTTTATTGATATATTTCACTTCAATTTTTTATATATATGATATTAATTTAGTCTAACCTTTGAATTTTATTTTGCTCATTGTTATCAAAATTTCGTGTAATTCGACAATTCTGCGTATAGTTTTTCTGTTTTTTTTAAATTTGTTCCTTTTTGTAATATCCTTGCATGTATACATACATTCACATATATATGCATATTCAATCATGATTAAATTTATTTGAATAATTAATTCTTAAATTTAGGAAATTACTACGTAACAAGGAACATGAATGTCACATAATACATACAAATTTTGTTCATGATGACCATTTTCATAGGAAAGCATTAAATCGTTAAAAATCGTTGATGCCGATAAAATCATTTTATGATCAATTGTTTACTCAAAAACGTATCACAACCAAAGGAACTAACCTAACAAGTTTTGAACTTTTGAAATATTATATGTACCTATAATAACATAAAATAGGTAGCAAACATGTTGGATGAGTTATATATGCAAGTATCTAAAGACTCGAATGGATAAAACTTTCACTAACTTCCATAAATTAAAACTAAATGATTTTAGTATCAACAATTTAAAAAATTCTCTAGAATTTTTATTTATATGATTAAGTTATGAAAAATAAGTAGCATATTATTTGATACATTTATTTAGTATCTTATCAAAATCAACAAATTAAAGTTGTTAACCTACATTTAAATTGTTTAAACCATCAAAAAATTTAAACTTTAGATTATATAAATTTCAATGATTTTATGATCATATAATAATATTGTAAACATATTAGAATTGTTAATGAGGTTGTAGATGTTGTATAACAAAAATCCGACTGACTAAAACCGTTGTAATTATATAAAAGTATAAATTTTATCATTTTGATGACAAGATATTATCAAAGATTCCATAAGTGTTATTATAACATTATATTATGATTAAAGTACTTTAAATATTTATTTTAGCATTACGTTGAAGACTATAAGTTAAAAACTGTTGCAAATACATGAAATTCAAAATAAATCATTCTTATGTTGAAAAAGCACTTACGAATTATAAAATCATTCCATATGTATAAAAGTTATAGAAAATGAGTTAAATAACTTTATCCATTAATTATATATTAATTCACATTTTTAAGTCTTGAAAATGGCTACCGACTTAAACCGTCGGAACTGACACAAACTCGATTCTTGAAATTTTGAAACCTATTTTGCATACATATTATTATTTATTTAATATAATGATTTATGACAATGAAAATGATATTACTTATAGCAAAACCCAAAACCATGTAAAAAAGACAGCGCATCTGAGTTTAAAATTATGAAAGGACGAAAATGTAAAAATCATTAAATTTTCAAAATCAACACATGAGTTGTTCATTCACAGATGTACTACTCATCCGCACATAACATGTTGGAATCTCATATTATTAAGGATATAGTGAATGACAATATTCAAGTAAGTAAGTTTCACCACATAAAATTTCTACAATGAAAACTTTCTAAATATTGGAATTTATGAACAAAAAACACCCATCTAAATAAATAAAATTTTCACAAATATAAATAATGGGCTATGGAGAATAATGTGCGTATAGTTAGTCACTATACTAATGTTTAGATGATGATGATGATGAGGATGATGAGGATGATGATGATGATGATGATGATGATGATGATGATGATGATGATGATGATGATGATGATGATGGTAGGTAGGCGTGTAGCGGCCTCAAACTTAATTGTGGCATAATTTTCAAAAGACCAATAACTAGCGACACTATCTGTACGGCAAAGTCCACGATATTCACCGATCATAAGAGCCTACAACACATCTTCAACCAGAAAGAGCTAAACATGAGGAAACAAAGATGGGTTGAAATCATAGGTGATTATCAGTGTGCCATCAAGTACCATCCATGGAAGGCTAATGTAGTAGCCGAAGCACTGAGCCGAAAGGAAACCACTAAGCATGTGTGGTCACTACAGCTTACGATACACTCTGAGCTGCCAAACCAGATTTGAAAATCTCAACAAGAAGCTCTAAAAGCCGAGAACCTCACTCACAAATCCTTGCTAGGCATGGATAAACAATTATAGCCGAAGGCCGATGG
Organism: Mikania micrantha; assembly: GCA_009363875.1. Lineage (NCBI taxonomy): Eukaryota > Viridiplantae > Streptophyta > Magnoliopsida > Asterales > Asteraceae > Mikania > Mikania micrantha. The sequence goes on from CM018693.1 coordinate 56,155,962, forward strand.
AACATACTACTTTATGGATCGAATCTGGATACCATACTACGGAGGATTCAGAAGCGTAACGATGGATGAAACACATAAGAGCCGATACTCAGTACATCCTGGATCTGAAAAGATGTACCACGATTTGAAGACGACATATTTGGTGGCCGAACATGAAGTCGGATATTGCGACTTATGTAAGTGTGTGTCTGACTTGCACAATGGTTAAAGTGGAGTACCAGAAGCCATCTGTACTACTTCAGCAACCCGAAATACCAGTGTGGAAATGGGAGCAAATTTCCATGGATTTCATCACTAAGCTGCCCAAAACAGCAACTGGTTACGATACCATCTGGGTAATCGTAGACTGACTCACTAAGTCTGCACACTTCCTTCCAATCAAAGAAACCGACAAGTTAGATAAATTGACCCGAATTTTTCTAAAGGAAGTGGTCACACGACATGGAGTGCCAAACTCGATAATATCGGAATGTGACATCCGATTTACGCCACATTTCTGGAAGTCTTTGCATAAGGCATTGGGCACGAGACTGGATATGAGCACTGCCTATCACCCGCAGAATGATGGGCAGAGTGAATGAACAATTCAGACACTGGAGGACATGTTTTGGGCATGTGTAATCAACTTCGGCAGCAGCTGGGAGACCCATCTACCATTGGTCGAGTTCTCTTACAACAACAGTTACCACACTAGCATCAAAGCTGCACCCTGTGAAGAAAATTAACGGCGCAAGTGCCGATCGCTTATTTGTTGGGTGGAATTTGATGAAAGCAAACTAACTGATCCTGAACTAGTGCACGAGACGACTGAGAAGATCGTGCAGATACGAAACAGAATGGCAGCAGCTCGGGATCGACAGAAGAGCTATACCGAAAAAAGGAGCGAGCCTTTGGAATTTCAGGTAGGAGACTTAGTACTTCTTAAGGTCTCATCCTGGAAAGGAGTCATAAGATTTGGGAAAATTGGAAAGTTGAATACTCGTTACATCGGACTGTTCGAGATTGTGAAACGAATAGGCCCTGTAGCCTACGAACTGAACTTACCACAAGAGCAGAGCAGTGTGCATAACATCTTCCATGTATCGAATCTCAAGAAGTTTTTATCTGACGAGACGCTTGCCATTCCTCTAGAGGAAATTCAGATTGATGAGCAACTACACTTCGTTGAATAACCGGTTGAGATCATGGAACGTGAAATCAAGAAACTCGAACTTAGTCGCATTCCGATAGTCAAAGTGCGATGGAACTCAATATGTGGACCGAAATTCATGTGAAAATGCGAGGACCAAATGAAAAATAAATACCCTCACTTGTTTGATAACCCGACAAACACTGACAACGCGAGCTGCATTTCGGGACGAAATTCTTTCTAACAGGGGGATGATGTGACACCTCGCAAATTCCAGGTTAGCAACTAGTTTAATTAAATGATTTTTTAATTGATTTAATTAAACGTGGCACTGAAATTACTTTAATTTAGTGATTCACGTGTCACGATAGTCCAAACACAGTTACAAGCACAGTAATTCGATGATTTATCGAGAAAACGCACACACATGTCATAAAATTCACGAACGTTCGTGAATGTCGAACAAAAAAACAATTGAACAAAGAATAGTTCTCATATGATCAAACATTGAACAAATTAACGATAACTGATAACGATAAACGAACGGAAATCGATACAAACAAATGAAATTGGGCTAATTGGGCCAGCCCAGCCGGCTTCGCGATACGCCAAGTACCCTCGGCGAGATCCTTGGCGGTATGCAAAGGTGAGCGGGCAAATTTTAATTCCTTGAATTTCTTAGCAGTATGCCACGACCGGTCAACTTCCAGTCGGCGGTACGCGGCGTGTTTCGGGAGAGAACCCAATTATTTTATTCTTGGCGGTACGCCAAGACCCCTTGAGGGACTCTTGGTGGTACGCAACACCTACCGATTCACAGAAAGTTTATAAAAACTAACCAGACCTGTTCTTTTCACTCTTTCTCACAACTCTCAACTGAAATAGTCCCAACACGACCCAAACAATCTGCTATCCTCATCCCCACCATCAGAAACCCCATTGGTGACATCTTGAAGCTACTAGGTGGTTCATGAAGCTTTAGAACCTTGGAGGAGTTCTTCTACACCATTTCTTCATCCTCACCAGCTGATTGAGCCATCCACAGCCCCTCTGAGTGTTCAAGAGCCTGTAAAAGCATCATCTCAGTTCGTTAGATCCTTGTGAGGTAGCTTTAGAAGTTCTTTTGGACTTTCAACACAGAAACACACACATACAAGTCATGAAACCAACATGCTACCTCATTAATGATTGATTTAAAGGGATAGAATGATCTATTGAGAGCATTGAAGCTATTTTTTAGTTATTGATGATTATTGCTATTAATGGAAGCTTTTTGATGACATGCATGTGCGATCCATGAAAATCCAGATCATTTTGGTTATGAACAAATGATATTGTGATATTTGAATTGATTACAATAAGTATAATGGCGCTAGATGATAATACTGATGTAATAGGATTACGTAAATGATGATTTATGATTTATGTTAATGATATTGGCATGAGGGATTGGTTAAAATTGATGCAATAGGTGATTTATTCAAAAGTTTCTATAAACAGAAACTTTTGTTTATAAACTTGAACATGCATGATGATTTTGACAATGTAAAGTGTTGATTTTGATAATGATAGTTTATTGTGCATATTGGGATAGTTTGAATTGATTAAAATGGTGTTTATTGAGAACTTGCCATTTTAAGAAACTTTAAATTGGTATATTCATTTAACGAGCTACTAGACTAGTTTTAATAGTGATAAATGACATAAAATTCATTTAACGAGCTACTAAACATGTCAAATATAGGATTCTTTCTAAAAATAGTAACTTTAATTACTAAAAAATGACTTTGTGCTTATTTGACAGCGCGTTAAGTGTTAACATGACCACTTAGGTTAAATAAGCATGCTAGAACTGTTAAAACATAAGTTAATGAAAACTTGCTAAAAATGGAAACTTAATATAAATAGTAAGTTGACCATTTAACGTGACTTATGTGTTTGCATGCAAAACGTGACAAATAACGATTATTGAAAGAGCTATCACAAACAAACGTATCATGAACAGGTCGTTAAATTGACACGGTAAAACTTGGTCAAACACGATCAAACTAAGTCAAACACGGACGAACATGATCGAACACGAACAAACATAACGACTTTGAGTTGTTGAGCACGAAGACGAAGACGAACACGCACACAAATCCAAACTAGAACTTATGTACGCTATATGATATGGGTAACCGGTAACAAGTGCTCCGTCTAACATATCATCTACGCGCACACTTCAGGTGAGTTTACTGCCCCTTTCTTAAATTGTTTTACAAGCTTTCAAACTAGGGGGAGAATACATGTTGTTATATTTAAAACTATGTGTACAAACATTGTGTACGCTAATTTATTGGGAACAAACATTAAGTGTTGTGTATCGTAACAAGTCCTCGCACAGTCTTGTCGTTAATGAGTATACAACGAGGTGAGTTTAGATAATACTATTGGGTGTGACGAACCCCACGGGCGCCAATACTGACTGGATGTAATCTCGACGTGTGTACTCTCGACCCATCGTGCTATTGTTTTTCCGATAGACATGGCGGAGGCAAGAGAAAATGAGTCTAGTTCGGTAGAGACGCAACCGACACTTGGAGCCTAGGGTTCGACAAACATTAATAAACAACATGACACATGACAAACATTAATAAACAACATGACACACGACAAACATTAGTTTGCTTATTTATTGCTTATCGAAACCACTGAACTCACCAACCATGTGTTGACACGTTTTCTTACTATGTATTCTCAGGTAACTAGCTTTTACTCGGATCAGGATGCACTTAAGGGAGCAAGCACATGAGTTGCATTGCATTAATTTCATGACATTTGAAAATGATGTTTATTTTATTTGGTGTACTAAACAAGGTATTGTCTAACATTTTATCTGTTGCATTGAACAACTTTATTTCTGTTGCATTAACATTTATATTTCCGCTGCATATTGTTAAACTATTTTGGTATTGAATGTTATAACAAGCATATTTCTCAAACGCATATAGAGTCGTTCTATATGACTAGATCTAGGATCCTGGCCCCATTACACCCAATGGTCTGACACCGCAAGTGAGAATTTGGGGGCGTGACAGACAAGTATTAGATTCTTGATTATAGAGAACTAGGTTTGCATGTAGTAAACTTAGACTATAGCCATTGCCCTACATTAGACACTACACCTAGACATCGCACATTAATATGTTGATAAATGTGTACTTATTAAACATTACAGGGTGGAAAAACGTGAGCGTAACCTAGGTAAACGCCCAGCAGAGGACACGGCCGAGGACTAGGAGCTCAGGATGCGCCGTATGGCACCACTTGCTGACATCTTCCCATGGGAGATGGCGCGTATTCGCTCGCATAGCAATACACGACAGTGGGAATGGTATCCCGATATGATCCACTCGTGGATCTGCGATGAGCGGGTACCTCCCCCTATATCTTTAGGGAGCCCATCTAGCCAGCCTAGACTACTGGATCTGGGATACCCATTGGAGCAGACCTTCGCGGCCCAAGCTGCCATATCGAATTGAGCGATCCGAACCATGTACGAGATGTATTGAGAGATCTCAACTATACTCGCAGACAGACACCTCCTACTTCAGCGAGTAGCTCGCCTTGAGGAGGAGTTGGATTACACCGATCGGATGCACGAAAATCTGGTTGACATGACACGGTAGGCCCTCAACCAGTAGGAAGAGACCACTGCTCGACTAGAGCATATGGATGCCAGATTCGGGCACATCGAGGCCCGCACTGTTGCAGCAAAGGCCCAAGCCGAGGCGGTCGAGGCCACAGTAGGAGCGCTAGCTGCACAGCTGTCAGCTGAGCAGGCACCTGCAGAGGTGGGACAACTATTTGATGACGACGATAAGGAGCCTTTCGAGGGCGATGATGAGAAGTTGTTCGAGGAGGAGGACGATGGTCCTGCAGTCAGTGGAGACTCGGTTTCCACTATCTCCTCAGCTACTTAGAGTAGGTTTACTTTTATCGCAGTAGTATTACTGAAACCTATTATGAGCGGGTAATGCTCACAGAAATCATTTTGGGTAGTAATGATAGAATTTGAAACTTACTACTGTATTTTTGAAAAAGCTATTAATGAAATCATATTTTGAACTTTATGATGTTGTCACATTATACTCGTATGCATGCTTGCTAACACACAACTAACTCAAACAGTAAGTAACGTACTATCTATTGTATATAGAACTTAAAAATGGCTGGATGTGGAACTTACGTGCGTGCAAACAACCGACCCATCGGTTCGGCAGCCATCAGGGTGATGCTGGATAGACGGGTCAACAAGGTGATCGCCGAATACGAGGCTGTGTGTTTGAACAGTGAAACAAGCGAGACGAACAACGGTAAAAACTAACTTCAACTTGACAGACATAGTATAACAAACACAACCTCTAACACGTAGACTTGACTGCTGACAAACAGGATCCCACAACAGCAACAACAAAGGGTGTTCATTCAAAACTTTTCTGAGCTGCCAGCCTCACACATTCAAGGGATCGAAAGGAGTAGTGGGACTGCCCTGCTGGATCGAGAAGGCCGAGTCGGTCTTCTGTATGCGTATGGGTGCCGAGGAGAACAAGGTGAAGTTCTCCACCGAAACTTTGGAGGGATAGACCCTCACATGGTGGAACTCACATGTCCAGACACTGGGTTTGGAAACTGCTAACTCCATTGCGTGGGAGGAGTTCGCGAAAATACTGAAAGAGGAATATTGTCCTTAGAATGAAATTAAGAGGTTAGAAGAGGAGTTCTGGGTACACAAAATGGAGGGCTCAGAGATTGAGCAAAATTTTTCATGCTTCCATGAGCTATGCAAGCTGGGCCCGGGGATGGTGACGTCGAAGTACAAGAATATTGAGCAGTTCATCAGTGGTTTGCCAGAACAGATTCAGAGTATGGACACCACAGCTGACCCTACCCTCATTCAACCCACCATCCGTTTAACACACAAACTAATGGATCAAGCCGTAGCTCAGGGGTAGTTGCCAAAGAGGGGTGAATATCTGAAGCCCCAAGACAACAAGCGTAAATGGGAACCCAGTCACAATCAAGCTCACTCCTCACACCCATCGCAATCCCATCAGCGATAAGCACCGACCAGGGTATTTACCACAATCCAACCCGAAACCAAGGTGAAAGGTGTTTATGAAGGAAAATACAGCATATGCAACCGATGCTCATATCATCACTATGGCCAGTGCAAGAGCTACCGATGTCTAAAGTGCGGCGGCGCGGTCACATGGCCAGGGACTGCAAAAGCAAACCAATCCATAACAACAACGTCAACAGCTACAACAATCAGAACACTATCAGGGGGTGTTATGAATTTGGCAAGCCAGGGCACATGCGTAGGGATTTCCCACAGTTGAAGAAAGCCAGAGGAGGCGATGCGAAGGGCCATGCGTTCATGATTGGCTCCTGTGAGGCTAAAGATGACCCCAACATCGCGACCAGTACGTTTCTTTTAGTTAATGTCTATGCTAGTATATTATTTGATACTGGTGGCGATACGAGTTTTATATCTAGCGAGTTTAGCCAACTGCTTAACATTATTCCAACACCCACTAGACTATAAGTATACCGTAGAGTTAGCCGACGGCAAGCTGATTGCAACACAACACATATTTCGAGATGTGTCATGGTTCTAGCGGATCACGAAATCTAAATGGACCTGATGCCTGTGACTCTAGGGAACTTTGATGTGGTGGTTGGAATGGACTGGCTATCCAAGAACCAAGTAGAGATCGTGTGCAGCGAGAAGATCGTCCGAGTCACGTTGCCGAATGCAGATCAGATTTCTATTTAAGGCAAACGGTGGGGATACCCTTGAACATCATGTTATGCAAGAAGGCTGGGAAATATCTACAAAAGGGATACCCGGCGATACCAGCTCTTATCACTGAACAACCAAAGAAGGAGAGCAAGATCGAGGACATCAATGTAGTCCGCGATTATCCTGAAGTCTTTCCTGAAGATCTACCTGGATTACCATCGAAAAGACAGATTGAGCTCCATGTAGATCTCACACCAGGAGTGGCATTGATTGCCAAAGCTCCATACCGATTAGCTCCTACTGAAATGCAAGAACTGTCTAACCAGTTGCAGGAACTGTTAGACAAGGGATTTATCAGACCAAGCTTGTCACCATGGGGAGCACCGGTCTTGTTCGTAAAGAAGAAGGAGGAGATGTTCAGGATGTGTATCGATTACCGGGAGCAGAACAAGGTATCGATCAAGAATCGATACCCATTACCACTAATAGGTGGCCATTTTGATCAACTACAAGCATCAAGCTACTATTCGAAGATTGATTTGAGATCCGGTTACCATCAAGTGAGGATATAGGAAGATGATATTCCTAAGACAGCCTTTAGGACACATTATGGACATTATGAATTTTTGGTCATGCCCTTCGGACTGACCAATGCACCTCCCGTATTCATGGATCTCATGAATCGCATGTGCAAACCATGTCTTGATAAAGTAGCAATAGTGTTCATAGACGATATCCTGATTTACTCCAAGAATCAGGAAGAATATGCTGATCATCTGAGGCTTGTCTTGGAATTGCTGAAGACTGAGCAACTATACGTGAAATTCTCCAAATGCGATTTTTGGATTCGCGAAGTCTAGTTCATTGGACACGTGGTTAATGAGAAAGGAATACACATAGACCCAGCCAAGATCGAAGCAATCAAAACCTGGGAAGCACCCAAGACTCCAACGGAGGTGCGACAATTCCTATGACTAGCAGGGTACTACCGCCGGTTTATCGAGGGATTTTCGAAAATCGCACAATCACTTACCTCCCTGACCCATAAGGACAAGAAGTTTGAATGGGGAGAGAAACAGGAATCTGCATTCAGTCTATTGAAGAAGAAATTGTGCAGTGCACCGATTCTATCCCTAGCCGAGGGATGTGACGATTTTGTGGTCTACAGTGATGCTTCAAAACAAGGAATCGGTTGCGTGTTGTGGGTCAATTTTTATGATCTGAGATTCGGGATAGCCGAGGATAATCTGGAATACGGGATTCCTAACTATTCTGGAGTATCCTTAATACTAATGTCACTAATTGATTTTTTTTCTGTATAGCTTGACTTGGTCTTGCAGTTAACTTATTATGAACGTGGTTTTACACTAAAAGTCGGGACAAAGTCAAAGGAAACGTGGTGAACATGCTAAATAGCGATTAAAAATGGAGAACAAGTCTCAAACGGTCATATTGACTAGATTGGACCTAAAGATTCGGGGTTTAGTTGAAAGAAACACTTCCACACGGTTAATGGACGTGGTAGCTGTCACATAGTCATAATTCCGAGGTTCTCGCTAGAATATTCGGTAATATAGTTAATTGTATTTTACTATAAATTAAGACATTTGATTGATTTAGGACGACACATTCACACTTTTCACACATCTTATCACTATTTCACTACTCACAATCGCATTCACAGCATCACACACGTTTGAAGATCTGCAACACTTAGCAATTGATCATTTGTGCTATTTCTTTGTACTTTCGTTTTTCATTATATTAATAAGAACAAGGCAGAGTGACGATTGTCACCTCCCGAGGTTTTTATGGCGGCAATCCTAACGGATTAAGGCTTTTCCTCGTATAAATCTCGTGTGAAAAATGTTTATTTCATTTCGTATTCTAAAATATCCCTAGGGATCCCTGGGGATAATTTTATCGAATTTTGATTACAAATAGTTTTCTCAATTATAAAACAAAAAACCCCACTTAACTAATTTGGTTTTGCTAAAAATTATACTTGTTAATTTTTACCCGAAACATTACCCATAAATGACACTTAGAGGGATTAAGCTTCATATTGTAATGGTCCAGGATATCGGAGGATTCCTGAAGATCCTTAAGGTGATTTTAAGTGATCTTCGATTTGACCACCATATCATCAATACACACTTCCATAGTGTCCCCCAGTTTCTCTTTGAACATCATGTTGACTAGTCTTTGGTATGTAGCTCCAGCGTTCTTTAGGCCAAATGGCATTGCTGCTAGCGTCATGAAGGCTGTATCCTCTTGGTTAGAGGGTTCCATTTGAATTTGTTGAAAGCCTGCTGATGCATCCTAGAAAGTCAACATTTCATGTCCTGCTGTAGCAATAACTATTGAGTCTATATGTGGTAATGGAAAGGGGTCCTTAGGACAAGCTTTGTTAAAGTCCGTTAATCCACACAACCTCTCCACTTTACATTCTTCTTTTGAACCACGACTACATTGGCTAGCCACCTTGGAAATTTCACCTTTTTAATCATCTTTGCTTTGAGGAGCTTCTCTACTTCCTCTTGGATGATTACATTCCTTTCGGGTGAAAATTTCCTTCTTTTTTGGTAGATAGGCTTTATATTCCTATATATTCGTAACTTATGTGTAATCACGTCTGAGGATATTCCTCTCATATCCTCATGTTTCCATGCGAATGTGGAAACTCTTGATCTCAGGAAAGAAATCAGTTTCCCTTCAATATCCTCAGGGATATTAGTTCCTATAAGGACTTTAATTTCAGGATTATCAGGGTTCAGGAGTACTTCCTTTACTTCCTTCTCCCTATATTCCTGAGTATTCCCAAAGTCGCACTTTGATTGCTATGCTGATGAAGGTTTCGTTGTGGCCTTCATCGAAGAGGAATAGCACTCTTTAGCTTCTTGTTGATCATTGTTATCTTCACCACTCCCCATGGTGTGGGTAGCTTGACACATTGATGATAATTCGAGGGGATAGCTTTCATATCATGTATCCATGGTAGACCTAATATAATATTATAACAAGATAGAGAATCTATAATACAAAAACGTTGCGTAGAGTTTACCCCCTCGATGTATACCGGTAGTTTGGTCTCTCCAACAGTGACTTTAGCTTCCCCACTGAATCCAATCAGGATCAGGGATTTGGTTGTTATCTTTGATTCAGGGATACTCATCCTCTTGAATGTTTCCAATTGGATGATGTTTACTGAGCTTCCTCCATCTATGAGTATCCTGTGGACATAATGGTTAGCTACATATAGGGTGATGACTATACCATCATTGCGAGGATCCAGAATATTTTCCCGGTCTTGTTCTTCGAAGGATACCACTGTCTCGGTGGTAAGTGTTGATGTCCTTATGGCTCTCTCTCCATTCTCCATCTTGGCTTCTTTAGCATGTTTTCTAGCTGCTGAATAAGAGGTACCACATATGTCAGAACCTCTAGAAATGAAATTTATTACCTTGGAATCCTTTGGTGGGGATGCAACTCTTTTTGGGAATCCGTTGGGATCCTGTCTTCTTTCTTTCTTTTTTCCCTACAGTTCCTTGAGATAGCCTTTTCTTAGTAGGTAGCTTATTTCCTTTCTCAGTGCAATGCAATCATCCGTTATATGGCCGAAGTCTTCGTGAAAGGCACACCATTTGGATTTGTCCTTTGTTGCAAACTTCTTTTCCTTTGGTGGCCACCTGGCTTTTTCACCTAAGTCCTGCATAACACACATTAACGTAGAATATCAATAGAAATACAATAATCAGATATTCTGGGATATTCTTCATCATCCTCATCCTCGTCCACCGAACTAATCTTGTGGTTGTTAGCCTTGTAGTATGGTTTGGATTTGAATGATTTGTTGGTGGGTGAGTCCAGTTTCCTTTTTCCTTGGTCATTAGGAGGTGATTCAGTGATCCTCTTCTGGATTTGTTTATCATCTTCCAACCTAATGAATCTCAATTCACGGTTCCAGAATTCATCCATATTCCTGCAAGGATTCACAACCAAGTCATCATAAAACGGTGAGTTTCTTTGTAATACCATCTTCAATGCTTGAATAGCAGTAGTGATATCTAGGTATTCTCTGCCAAAATTGTTGACATAGCTCCTTAGGGATTCATCAGGCCCCTGGGTTATCTTGTAAAGATCACTAGTCTGCCTCTCAAATGTTCTGCTGCAAGAAAATTGATTGTTAAATAATCAAATGAGCAAATGATGTAATTGAACAAGGAGGAATATTAAGCAGCCATTTTAGGGCTGCCCCTGTCAATGTTGAACTGAATCCCTTGCATAAGAATGCTTCCTTCAAATGATGGGGTATAGGGTTAGTCTCCAGTCTTTCCCTATACTGTGCCACATGTTCTTCAGGATCCGTGGTTCCATCATACAACTTCATGGTTGGAATTTGGAATCTCTTTGGGATTTCAACATCACCTGTTGGTGGAGCAAATCTAGAGATCTTGTGGGTAGTCACAGGAACTTTAGGAATAGGCTTCACCACTCCTGGAACACTTGAGATCATATTCCTGAGTTTCTGTATCTCTTTAGCCACTTGGGGAGTTAACCCTGATTCCTTCATAGAATAGTTGTAAGTATTACTAGTGACAGGAGTTAGACAAGAAGTTCCCGGGATATTGATATTATCCCAAGATATCCTTAAGCCTTGGGATCCTGAAGGATCCCCGAGACTAGTCTGCATGGGAATACAATTTCCAGAATGATTCCCGGACATCCCTGATGTCCCGAAATCGAGGATTCTTGGAGCCAACGGAGTAGAGGTTTCGATCTGCTTATTCTTTTCAGTTCTCAATGTCTCCATTTCCCTGAGAAGCCTTTGATGCATCCTTTGCTGATCCATCATTTGTTGCTGAACCTGTTAAAACATATTCAAAATATCATTGTTAGAAACAAGTACATGAGCAGTAGTGGTCATCCTTGTTGACGATACACTCTCGGCTACAAATGTGGTCTTTTTCCAGAATTTTCGGGCTTCTTGGAGAAAACAGGAATCTGCGAGGATACACTAGTAGTAGCAACAGAAAAAAAAGCTAACGAAGAAGTTGATCTCGTTTGTGATGCCATTTTTTCACTATAGTTATGAAGAAAACGCCTTTAAACAAGGTTTTTGTTATAAAAAACACAAGTTTGCCCCACAGTGGGCGCCAAATTGTTTCAGGTAAAAATTAACAAGACTAATTTTTAGCAAAACCGAATTAGTTAAGTGGGGTGTTGTGTTTTATGATCAAGGAAACAGTTTATAAGCAAATTGCAACAAAATTATCCCCAAGAATTTCTAGGGATATTGTAAATATGAAATGAAACAAACAGCTCAACACACGAGATTTATACGAGGAAAAGACCTTAATCCCTTAGGATTGTCGGCATAAAAACCTCGGGAGGTGACAATTGTCACTCTGCCTTGTTCTTATTGTAGAATTCGATATGCCCAAGATACATATTAATTTGATGTGGCTAATGTGATATGATCCAAGTCGGGTCATACCCAACAACAAGCTAGACAAACACCTACTATATTTGTTTATTCATTTGATCAATTAAATAAATAATAACACTTAAGACATTTAGAAAGTGTTTTTCTAAATAGATGCACTTGAGAAATTAATAAACAACATGGGTTTATTTATTTATGAGAGATTACTTTATAATTGTTATTTAATGGTTAAGTAACATTATTAAAGTTTATAAAATGTAACATGACTTGTAATGTGTTACAAGTTTTAACTAAAAGGGGTTTTAATTAAAATCTTGTTTAAAAAATTAGGTGGGAAGATTTGAAAGGGAGCCACCCCATTGGACCAAAAAAATTCGGCCCTTATGTGGTCTTGGGAGGCCACACCCACTTAATTTAGCTGCATTCATTTGATCCTCAAGAATCTCTAAGCCTTTTCTCCCTTTTTCTTCTCCATTTTCACAGCAGAAAAGTGGGTTTTAAGAGGCTGATTTTCAGCTGGAAACAAGTGTATTCTAGGGCTGAAATCTTGTGTTGGAAACCTAGCATTCAAGGTGTTTGTTGGTGGCTTGGGGTATCGCGGATTTGAAGTCTTCTTGCTTGAAGATTTAGCTCTCAAACATCATCATCTTCATCTTATATTACACGAGTTCTAAGAGGTAGTATATGATGTTTTTGAATGGTTATTTGATAGCATGTTATTTCATATTTAGATCCATTGTTCTTGGGTTTTTGTTTCAACAAGTGTATATGACACATAAACTCACAAATCTTAAAATGTTTTAAGAATAAACTCCGCTGCGTTTTCATCATAAAAATGGTTAATATGACTTTGATAAACATCACAAAATCCCTACAATGGCATCAAGAGCCAGGTTATATGGATGCATGCTTCAAAAAATCGAAATTTTCGGATCCTTTTGAGTATAAAGTGGGCTGGAAATTTCAAGTATGATAAACCCTTTGTTTTTCAAGATATTACTCTTATATGCATAGTAAGAATCTTGAAAAATTATAGCCATTTGATGGTTTGTTTGTTTGGACAAAAACCCATTTTGTTTTGGTTCATGTAAGCCGAAAATTTGGGTTTAAAAAGGGGGCCATGTTACTTTTTTTGGATACATATTTTGGATGTATTTTAATGCATAAAACTTAGCCATGACCTTATGTTTGATGTTTGATGGTTGTGATTTCGTTTAGTTGAAATAAAAGCTATGTAGTTTATTTGTTTCATTTGGTATGTAATAAATAGATTAGTTTGCATTTTATCTTTCCTAGAAAAATGTATTAGGATCTATGTAACTTGCATTTTGGGGCTGATTTGTAAGACAAAGAAGGTGCCTAAAGATGGTGGTGGAATCACAAGACAAAAGGAATACTTGAAGCATTTGGATGCGGGTTCAAGTGGGAGTTCATCAACACAACATTGTGTCATGTCTTTTACCCTTAGGAATGACCTTTTGACACACTTGTTATGGCAAGCAAGTGTGGTCAAAATAGTTGGCTATGGTTATGCACTTATGTTTTATGTTTTATTTTTGGTTGATTATTTGGTTGTTTGGATGAGTTTGAAACTTTAACTAAAAATGCATAAACTAGTTAAACAACTAAAATAAAACAAGCATAAAATTGGTTCTTTAAAAATCGTTAAAGGAATTAATAAAATGAGTTTATTAAGAGTTAATGATTTAATGAAAATGAGTTTTATTAAAAGGAATAATGAAAATTGCTTTTCATAAAATACCATGCATTTGAATGCATACAAATGCAAGGTACATAGAGTTTTCTAGACTAGAATTAAGAAAACTTAAAATCCCTTTTTTAGAACAAGTTTAACACCATCCTTTTAAAAAACACTCAATTCACTTGCAATTTATTTATGGGATAAAGGTCACCTAACCATAAACTTAGAAACTTGTGAAGTTGAGGTGAAATTACCGTATTTGTGGGATAAAGGTCACCTAACCGCTCATATTTGTAAAATCACACGTGTGTCTAAGAAGGACGACTTGAATTTGGAAATCATGCATTAGGATCACCGAAGCATGACGTACAAAAGGTGTTGATGGGATAAACATGCCAAACAAAACATAAGATGTTTAAACCGATCCCATACACTAGAAATTGTAATAGGTTACAATTGTCAAAACGTTGACTACCTTGTTAATTTAAATAAAGGGATAAAGATCACCTAACCAATATTTAAATGTAACGTTGGATTCTAGATTTTAATTATTAATTGTCTATGAGACATAAAAGGGTATTAGTAATTAAAATACATTGATATTAAAAATAAGAAAATTGAACTTTGTAAAAATTATAGATGGCAGCTAACAACAACAACGCAAACCCGAACGTCCACAACCTATCATTAAGAACCATCCTCAAAAAGGAACGTCTTAACCATGGGAACTTCATGGATTGGTACCGAAACTTGAGAATTTTTCTCAAGCAAGAGAAAAAATCCTATGTGTTGGACGATCCTATTCCCGATCAACCCGATGAGGATAACGTGGAGGCCTTTAACGATTGGGTCAAGTACGTCGAGGACTCCGTGCAAGTCTCATGTCTAATGTTGGCGAGTATGACTCCCGATTTACAAAAGGACTTTGAGAACCACAATGCTTATGATATGATCACCCAGTTGAAGGAAATGTTCCAACAACAATCTAGGGTGGAACGATTCGAAACGGTTCGAGCACTTCATGCATGTCGGATGGACGAGACCCAATCAGTTTCATCTTATGTTCTCAAGATGAAAAGCCACATTGATCGCCTCGAGAGACTTAACTGCCGTGTCTCCACTGAGTTAGCTACGGATTTGATCCTTAACTCCCTATCCAAAAGGTTTGAAACCTTTGTTATGAATTATAATATGAATGGATGGGACAAGAGCATTGGTGAGCTTCATGCAATGCTCAAAACGGCCGAGGCAGGCATGGGTAAAAAGGTTTTACCGGTCCTAACGATCAATGAGGGTGGTAGTAAGAAAAGGAACCACCTCGACCCAAGGCAAGTGTTGCCAAAGGGAAGGGACACGTTAAAAAGGAAAGGGAAGGGTAAGGCTAAAGTGGAACCCAAAGAAAAATAGCAAAAGGTTGCTAAAGATGATCCGTGTTTTGAGTGTGGTGAGATAGGCCATTGGAAACGAAACTGTCCGGTCTATCTCAAAGAGTTGAGAACCAAGAGGGATGCGGGGCAAACCTCAGGTATGACTTTTATGATACATGTTGAGCTAAATATTATTTCTTCTAACACATGGGTATTGGATACCGGATGTGGAACTCATATTTGCAATTTGTTGCAGGGGTTCAAAAGAAGTAAGCATTACAGCAAAGGGGAAATTAGTCTCTTCATGGGCAATGGAGCAATGGTTCATGTTGAAGCCCAAGGAGACTATATTTTGAAGCTTCCAAGTGGTTTGGAAGTTATTTTAAAGAATGTTTTGTATGCTCCTAGTTTGACTAGGAACATTATCTCTATTTCCCGTTTAAGACAATGTGGTTTTAATTTCAAGTTTGTTGACAATGATATCCATGTTTCTTTAAATCATGTGTTTTATTTTAAGGCTATGCCTTGCAATGGTATTTATGAATTGGTTCATGATAACACAACATATCATAGCTAAATGTACCAAGCTACCACCAAAAAGCTCAAATTTGATTTGAGTGATTCCTATCTTTGGCATTGTCGCCTTGGATACATAAACAAAAGTCGCATGCAAAAACTTCAAAAGAATGGTCTTTTAAAAACAAATGAAAATGATTCATTTGATGTATGCGAGTCTTGTTTACAAGGTAAGATGACAAAGGCCCCTTTTAGTGGGACTAATGAAAGGGCAAAAGATTTATTAGGGATCATACATTCGGATGTATGTGGACCTTTTAAACTGATGACTAGGAATGGTGAAAGATACTTCATTACCTTTACCGACAACTATAGTCGTTATGGGTATGTGTACTTGTTAAGGCACAAACATGAATTTTTTGAAATGTTCAAAATCTTCAAGAATGAAGTAGAAAATCAACTCAACAAAACGGTCAAGATTCTTCGTACCGATAGAGGAGGTGAATACCTAAGTAGTGAATTTCAAGAGTATCTTAGAAGTTGTGGGATTGTCTCACAACTTACTCCACCTACAACACAACAACATAATGGTGTGTCTGAGAGGAGGAATCGGACTCTATTGGATATGGTTCGATCTATGATGGCTAGAAGTACACTACCTCTATCATTTTGGGGTTTCGCTTTGCTCTCCGCGGCCCGTAATTTTAAATATGGCCCCAACCAAGAAAGTGGAAAGGACACCTTTCGAAATATGGCATGGAAAGGTTCCATCATTGTCATATTTAAAAGTTTGGGGGTGTGAGGCTTATCCTAAGCAATACACTCAAAACAAACTGGAAGCCCGATCCACTAAGTGTATCTTTGTTGGATATCCTAGAGATTGTATGGGATATTATTTCTATGATCCAACAGAGCAGAAAGTGTTTATTGCTCGAAAGGCAGAGTTCTTGGAAACTAAGTTCCTTTCGGAAGGAACTAGTGGAAGAACAGTGGAACTTGAAGAGGTTCAAGATTCACGAGACGATACACATTTGGTTGATACTAGCAATCAACATGAGGATGTTGAGAATGATCATGTGGATGATCAAGATACACAAAACGTTCGCAGATCTGGTAGAATTAGTGTTCCTCCTGAGAGATATGGATTTTTCATGGATGGATGCTATGTGGTGGATTCCGATGAACCAACCACATACCGTGATGCAATGTCAAAACCTGATTTTGACAAATGGCAAGAAGCCATGAACGTTGAGATGCAATCCATGTATGATAACCAAGTTTGGGAATTGGTTACACCTCCTCTTAAATCCAAGGTAGTTGGAAGTAAGTGGGTTTTCAAGAAGAAAACCGATATGCATGGAAACTTGGATACTTATAAAGCTAGACTTGTAGCAAAAGGTTACACTCAAACTCAAGGCGTTGATTATGATGAAACTTTCTCGCCTGTGGTGATGCTAAAGTCTATCAGGATATTGTTTGCCATAGCTGCATATTATGACTATGAGATTTGGCAAATGGATGTCAAAACCGCTTCCCTTAATGGATATCTTGAGGAAGATGTCCATATGGAACAGCCTGAAGGTTTTGTCGATCCAAAACATCCTAATAAGGTATGTAAGTTAAAGAAGTCAATCTATGGATTGAAACAAGCATCGAGAAGTTGGAATCATCGTTTTGATGATGAAGTAAAGAAATTTGGCTTCATCAAAAACGCTGACGAAGCTTGTGTATATAAAAAGGCTAGTGGGAGCATCATACTTTCCTTGTATTATATGTCGATGACATTCTACTATTTGGAAATGACATTCCAACCTTGGAAGGTGTAAAAACCTGGCTTGGAAGCTGTCTTTCCATTAAGGATCTTGGTGAAGCCGCTTATATCTTGGGAATTAAGATCTATAGGGATAGATCAAGGTGGTTGATAGGCTTAAACCAAAGTGCATACATTGAAAAAGTCTTGAAAAGGTTCAAGATGGAGAATTCTAAGAAAGGTTTAGTACCTATTCAAAAGGGGACTATATTGAGCACGTCTCAATGCCCTAGTTCAAAGGTTGAGCAAGAAAGAATGAATGGAGTCCCGTATGCATCTGCTATAGGATCCATCATGTATGCAATGATATGTACAAGGTCGGACGTGTCATATGCTCTAAGCATGACAAGTAGATATCAACATAATCCTGGTAATAGTCATTGGATGGCTGTTAAAAGTATTTTGAAATACCTTAGAAACACTAAGGATATGTTCTTAATATATGGATCTGGTGAGGAGGAACTCATTGTAAAGGGTTACACGGATGCGAGTTTCCAAACTGATCGAGATTATTCACGATCACAGTCGGGATATGTCTTCATTATGAATGGAGGAACGGTCTCTTGGAAGAGCTCAAAGCAAGATGTAGTGGCACTATCTACATCAGAATCAGAATACATCGCCGCTTCATTGGCGGCTCAAGAAGCTGCATGGCTAAGGAAGTTCATTGCCGATCTAGGGGTTGTTGCTACCATTCAAGACCCCCTAGAGATCTTTTGTGATAACGAAGGGGCCATTGCTCAAATCAAGGAACCTCGTGCTCATCAAAAGACTCGGCACATTGAACGGAGGTTCAACTACATAAGGGATGAAGTTGAAAAGGGAAAGATATGTATTCGCAAAGTTCACACCGATCAAAACATTGCGGATCCATTCACGAAGCTCCTTCAAAGGACAAAGCATGAAAGTCATACTTGTTCCTTAGGACTTCGATATTCTAGTGACTGGAGTTGATTAAATTTTGTATTTGGATATCGAAACTTATGTAATTTGACTTGATTATATGGTTATAATTTTCATTTACTGTTCCATTTTAGCATGTTTAAATCCATGAATAAATGAGTTATTCTAAACGTCCTTAGTCGATCATATTTGTGGGAACAACTATGAATGTAAGACTATTATAAACTTGGATTGGTTGATATTCACAAGGTATGAATATAGAGCAAGAGGTTGCTGCCAAGGTTCATTGATATCTATGGGATATAGATATAGGACTGGCCCGCTCTCAAATATTTCTTCATGGAATCTCTGTGATTAGTCATAAGAAATATTGAGTAAAGGCGAATATCATTGTGTCCTCAGACTTGAGATACATATTGGGTCTTGATATTCACCAAGTATGGTACTTTGACTTAGTACTTTGCTGTTCTGAAACATGGCAGTACATAAGGCTGAGTTCAAGTATGATACAAGGTGATTGTGAGAGACGTATGTAGTCAAGATGGAATTTGTTCCTCTTATTCGTTGAGAGTAAGATGTCTAAGGCCTGTTAAAGCTAAATCGTCAGAGAATGACAACTCTATGTCTCCAGGATTTAACATGACATCTGTGACAAAAGGATAAATGATTGATTCACCTAAATCATATTCAAGTAAGGTACTTGAAGAGGATGATGTTATTGAATGGCACTTAGTCATATACATTAGGAGTAGCAAACCGTTGCTAGGCGTTATTTGCTGCTTGCATCAATCTTCTATGAATCTTGTGCAAGTGGGAGATTGTAGAATTCGATCTGCCCAAGATACATATTAATTTGATGTGGCTAATGTGATATGATCCAAGTCGGGTCATACCCAACAACAAGCTAGACAAACACCTACTATATTTGTTTATTGATTTGATCAATTAAATAAATAATAACACTTAAGACATTTAGAAAGTGTTTTTCTAAATAGATGCACTTGAGAAATTAATAAACAACATGGGTTTATTTATTTATGAGAGATTACTTTATAATTGTTATTTAATGGTTAAGTAACATTATTAAAGTTTATAAAATGTAACATGACTTGTAATGTGTTACAAGTTTTAACTAAAAGGGGTTTTAATTAAAATCTTGTTTAAAAAATTAGGTGGGAAGATTTGAAAGGGAGCCACCCCATTGGACCAAAAAAATTCGGCCCTTATGTGGTCTTGGGAGGCCACACCCACTTAATTTAGCTGCATTCATTTGATGATAAACACACATGCAAAAACTCTCTCTCTCCTCAAGAATCTCTAAGCCTTTTCTCCCTTTTTCTTCTCCATTTTCACAGCAGAAAAGTGGGTTTTAAGAGGCTGATTTTCAGCTGGAAACAAGTGTATTCTAGGGCTGAAATCTTGTGTTGGAAACCTAGCATTCAAGGTGTTTGTTGGTGGCTTGGGGTATCGCGGATTTGAGGTCTTCTTGCTTGAAGATTTAGCTCTCAAACATCATCATCTTAATCTTATATTACGCGAGTTCTAAGAGGTAGTATATGATGTTTTTGAATGGTTATTTGATAGCATGTTATTTCATATTTAGATCCATTGTTCTTGGGTTTTTGTTTCAACAAGTGTATATGACACATAAACTCACTAATCTTAAAATGTTTTAAGAATAAACTCCGCTGCATTTTCATCATAAAAATGGTTAATATGACTTTGATAAACATCACAAAATCCCTACAATGGATCAAGAGCCAGGTTATATGGATGCATGCTTCAAAAAATCGAAATTTTCGGATCCTTTTGAGTAAAAAGTGGGCTGGAAATTTCAAGTATGATAAACCCTTTGTTTTTCAAGATATTACTCTTATATGCATAGTAAGAATCTTGAAAAATTATAGCCATTTGATGGTTTGTTTGTTTGGACAAAAACCCATTTTGTTTTGGTTCGTGTAGGCCGAAAATTTGGGTTTAAAAAGGGGGCCATGTTACGTTTTTTTGGATACATATTTTGGATGTATTTTAATGCATAACACCTAGCCATGACCTTATGTTTGATGTTTGATGGTTGTGATTTCGTTTAGTTGAAATAAAAGCTATGTAGTTTATTTGTTTCATTTGGTATGTAATAAATAGATTAGTTTGCATTTTATTTTTCCTAGAAAAATGTATTAGGACTTTTCTATGTAACTTGCATTTTGGGGCTGATTTGTAAGACAAAGAAGGTGCCTAAAGATGGTGGTGGAATCACAAGACAAAAGGAATACTTGAAGCATTTGGATGCGGGTTCAAGTGGGAGTTCATCAACACAACATTGTGTCATGTCTTTTACCCTTAGGAATGACCTTTTGACACACTTGTTATGGCAAGCAAGTGTGGTCAAAATAGTTGGCTATGGTTATGCACTTATGTTTTATGTTTTATGTTTGGTTGATTATTTGGTTGTTTGGATGAGTTTGAAACTTTAACTAAAAATGCATAAACTAGTTAAACAACTAAAATAAAACAAGCATAAAATTGGTTCTTTAAAAATCGTTAAAGGAATTAATAAAATGAGTTTATTAAGAGTTAATGATTTAATGAAAATGAGTTTTATTAAAAGGAATAATGAAAATTGCTTTTCATAAAATACCATGCATTTGAATGCATACAAATGCAAGGTACATAGAGTTTTCTAGACTAGAATTAAGAAAACTTAAAATCCCTTTTTTAGAACAAGTTTAACACCATCCTTTTAAACAACACTCAATTCACTTGCAACTTATTTATGGGATAAAGGTCACCTAACCATAAACTTAGAAACTTGTGAAGTTGAGGTGAAATTACCGTATTTGTGGGATAAAGGTCACCTAACCGCTCATATTTGTAAAATCACACGTGTGTCTAAGAAGGACGACTTGAATTTGGAAATCATGCATTAGGATCACCGAAGCATGACGTACAAAAGGTGTTGATGGGATAAACATGCCAAACAAAACATAAGATGTTTAAACCGATCCCATACACTAGAAATTGTAATAGGTTACAATTGTCAAAACGTTGACTACCTTGTTAATTTAAATAAAGGGATAAAGATCACCTAACCAATATTTAAATGTAACGTTGGATTCTAGATTTTAATTATTAATTGTCTATGAGACATAAAAAGGTATTAGTAATTAAAATACATTGATATTAAAAATACTAAAATTGAACTTTGTAAAAATTGTAGATGGCAGCTAACAACAACAACGCAAACTCGAACGTCCACAACCTATCATTAAGAACCATCCTCGAAAAGGAACGTCTTAACCATGGGAACTTCATGGATTGGTACCGAAACTTGAGAATTGTTCTCAAGCAAGAGAAAAAATCCTATGTGTTGGACGATCCTATTCCCGATCAACCCGATGAGGATAACGTGGAGGCCTTTAACGATTGGGTCAAGTACGTCGAGGACTCCGTGCAAGTCTCATGTCTAATGTTGGCGAGTATGACTCCCGATTTACAAAAGGACTTTGAGAACCACAATGCTTATGATATGATCACCCAGTTGAAGGAAATGTTCCAACAACAATCTAGGGTGGAACGATTCGAAACAGTTCGAGCACTTCATGCATGTCGGATGGACGAGACCCAATCAGTTTCATCTTATGTTCTCAAGATGAAAAGCCACATTGATCGCCTCGAGAGACTTAACTGCCGTGTCTCCACTGAGTTAGCTACGGATTTGATCCTTAACTCCCTATCCAAAAGGTTTGAAACCTTTGTTATGAATTATAATATGAATGGATGGGACAAGAGCATTGGTGAGCTTCATGCAATGCTCAAAACGGCCGAGGCAGGCATGGGTAAAAAGGTTTTACCGGTCCTAGCGATCAATGAGGGTGGTAGTAAGAAAAGGAACCACCCCGACCCAAGGCAAGTGTTGCCAAAGGGAAGGGACACGTTAAAAAGGAAAGGGAAGGGTAAGGCTAAAGTGGAACCCAAAGAAAAGAAGCAAAAGGTTGCTAAAGATGATCCGTGTTTTGAGTGTGGTGAGATAGGCCATTGGAAACGAAACTGTCCGGTCTATCTCAAAGAGTTGAGAACCAAGAGGGATGCAGGTCAAACCTCATGTATGACTTTTATGATACATGTTGAGCTAAATATTATTTCTTCTAACACATGGGTATTGGATACCGGATGTGGAACTCATATTTGCAATTTGTTGCAGGGGTTCAAAAGAAGTAAGCATTACAGCAAAGGGGAAATTAGTCTCTTCATGGGCAATGGAGCAATGGTTCATGTTGAAGCCCAAGGAGACTATATTTTGAAGCTTCCAAGTGGTTTGGAAGTTATTTTAAAGAATGTTTTGTATGCTCCTAGTTTGACTAGGAACATTATCTCTATTTCTCGTTTAAGACAATGTGGTTTTAATTTCAAGTTTGTTGACAATGATATCCATGTTTCTTTAAATCGTGTGTTTTATTTTAAGGCTATGCCTTGCAATGGTATTTATGAATTGGTTCATGATAACACAACATATAGTTTATAAAAAACACAAGTTTGCCCTACAGTGGGCGCCAAATTGTTTCAGGTAAAAATTAACAAGACTAATTTTTAGCAAAACCGAATTAGTTAAGTGGGGTTTTGTGTTTTATGATCAAGGAAACAGTTTATAAGCAAATTGCAACAAAATTATCCCCAAGAATCCCTAGGGATATTGTAAATATGAAATGAAACAAACAGCTCAACACACGAGATTTATATGAGGAAAAGACCTTAATCCCTTAGGATTGTCGGCATAAAAACCTCGGAAGGTGACAATTGTCACTCTGCCTTGTTCTTATTGTAGAATTCGATATGCCCAAGATACATATTAATTTGATGTGGCTAATGTGATATGATCCAAGTCGGGTCATACCCAACAACAAGCTAGACAAACACCTACTATATTTGTTTATTGATTTGATCAATTAAATAAATAATAACACTTAAGACATTTAGAAAGTGTTTTTCTAAATAGATGCACTTGAGAAATTAATAAACAACATGGGTTTATTTATTTATGAGAGATTACTTTATAATTGTTATTTAATGGTTAAGTAACATTATTAAAGTTTATAAAATGTAACATGACTTGTAATGTGTTACAAGTTTTAACTAAAAGGGGTTTTAATTAAAATCTTGTTTAAAAAATTAGGTGGGAAGATTTGAAAGGGAGCCACCCCATTGGACCAAAAAAATTCGGCCCTTATGTGGTCTTGGGAGGCCACACCCACTTAATTTAGCTGCATTCATTTGATCCTCAAGAATCTCTAAGCCTTTTCTCCCTTTTTCTTCTCCATTTTCACAGCAGAAAAGTGGGTTTTAAGAGGCTGATTTTCAGCTGGAAACAAGTGTATTCTAGGGCTGAAATCTTGTGTTGGAAACCTAGCATTCAAGGTGTTTGTTGGTGGCTTGGGGTATCGCGGATTTGAAGTCTTCTTGCTTGAAGATTTAGCTCTCAAACATCATCATCTTCATCTTATATTACACGAGTTCTAAGAGGTAGTATATGATGTTTTTGAATGGTTATTTGATAGCATGTTATTTCATATTTAGATCCATTGTTCTTGGGTTTTTGTTTTAACAAGTGTATATGACACATAAACTCACTAATCTTAAAATGTTTTAAGAATAAACTCCGCTGCGTTTTCATCATAAAAATTGTTAATATGACTTTGATAAACATCACAAAATCCCTACACTTATAAATATAATAAAATGAAAGTACAAAGAAAGAGCACAAATGATCGATTGCTAAGATGCTACAGAGCTTCAAATGCCGTGAATATGATCGTGAGTAGTGAAAAGTTATCATATGTATGCTAGATGCGTTTAGTGTGTTTTCCTAGATCGATCTTTGCCTCAATTTATATCACAAAAAGAAATACAGCGGTAGAATAAGTAGTTCCACATTTTCTGCTCCACTCCAGGTCATGCGCAACTTCCTCTACATGGCTGTTGATACCTTTATCACCTCGTCCACGTTCTACTCCAATATCCGGTAAAATAGGGATGTTAGTTCTTTCTCACCTGTTGACTTAATTCAAATATCAAAAGCACATGTCGATACAATAAATAAAAATTAATATAAATAATCATTATTTATTAAGTAAGCCGTCAGTTTAGGTAAGTTAATATATGCAAATATCCCTACATAACCGGAACTATTTTGGATTCTGAAATATCCCTAATTATTAAAGGAGAATTTCCAGGCACAACAGTGTAAATGATGATTTATGATTTATGTTAATGATATTGGCATGAGGGATTGGTTAAAATTGATGAAATAGGTGATTTAGGTTAATGATATTGTTCAAAAGTTTCTATTTATAGAAACTTTTGTTTATAAACTTGAACATGCATGATGATTTTGACAATGTAAAGTGTTGAGTTTGATAATGGTAGTTTATTGTGAATATTAGGATAGTTTGACTTGATTAAAATGATGTTTATTGGGAACTTGCCATTTTAGGAAACTTTAAATTGGTTATATTCATGTAACTAGCTACTAGACTAGTTTTAATAGTGATAAATGACATAAAATGCATTATTATGATGATATGACATGTTGTTGTATGATTTTGTTGCAAAACATGTCAAATATTGGATTCTTTCTAAAAAATAGTAACTTTAATTACTAAAAATGGACTTTGTGCTTATTTGACAACGTGTTAAGTGTTAACATGACCACTTAGGTTAAATATGCATGCTAGAACTGTTAAAACATAAGTTAATGAAAACTTGCTAAAAATGGAAACTTATTACAAATAGTAAGTTGACCATTTAACGTGACTTATTTGTTTGCATCCAAACGTGACAAATAACGATCATTGAACTAGCTATCACAAACAAACGTATCACGAACGGATCGTTAAATTGACATGGTCAAACTTGGTCAAACACGAACAAACTAAGTCAAACACGGACGAACATGATCGAACACGAACAAACATAACAACTTTGAGTCGTGGAGCACGAGCACGAACATGAACACGTACACGCACACAAACCCAAACACGAACTTATGTACCCTATGTGATATAGGTAACCGGTAGCAAGTGCACCGTCTTACATATCATCTACGCACACACTTCAGGTGAGTTTACGGCCCTTTCTTAAACTGCTTCACAAGCTTTCAAATTAGGGAAGAATATATGTTGTTGTATTTCAAACTATTTGTATGAACATTATGTATGTTGATTTATGGGGAACAAATATTAAGTGTTGTGTATCATAACAAGTCCTCGCACAGTCTTACTATTAATGTGTATACAACGAGGTGAGTTTGGATAGTACTATTGGGTGTGACAAACCCCACGCGGCGCCAATACTGACTGGATGTAATATCGAAGCGTGTAATCTCGACCCATCTCGCCATTGTTTTTACGATAGACATGGCGGAGGCAAGAGCAAACAAGTCTAGTTCGGTAGAGACACAACTGACACTTGGAGCCTAGGGCTCGACAAACATTAATAAACAACATGACACACGACAAATATTATTTTGCTTATGTATTGCTTATCAAAACCTGTGAACTCACCAACCATGTGTTGACACTTTTTCATAACATGTATTCTCATGTAACTAGCTTGCACTTAGATCAGGATGCCCTTAAGAGAACATGCACATGAGTTGCATTGCATTCATTTCATGACATTTGAAAACGATGTTTATTTTATTTGGTGTACTAAACAACGTAGTGTCTAACATTTTATCCGCTACATTGAACAACTTTATTTCCGCTGCGTTAACATTTATATTTCCGCTGCGTTAACATTTATATTTCCGCTGCATTTTGTTAAACTATTTTGGTATTGAATGTTATAACAAGCATATTTGTCAAATGCATATAGAGTCCTTTATATGACTAGAGCTTTGATCATGTCCATGTCACAGCCAGCGGTCTCACACCGCAAGTTGGAATTTGGGGGTGTGACACCTATCAAGATGCGTTTTGTCTAGCCGAGAAACTCGTAAGTGAAAACAAAACTGTGAGTTCCTGGATGGGCAACCATTAGGGGGTAGTGCAAACAATATATTGGTACAGTTGGTTTGGGCTGTTACAGTTGTGTTCTCGTGCTTTTAACTTCCTTTTTTTGTTTTATTATCTTGGGGTGAATGCATGCTATTAAACAAAAACAATGTATAAAAAATCAAGATCCCCCCATCTAAGTTGTTCGGGTATAACACTCCATTAACTCTTCGCGTAGAGCCATTAGTAATATGGAAAATAATATTTTAGGAAGCCCCTTTGTGTAGTGGAAACACCACCGTGCGTGTTCACTGATTACTATATGTCCAACCATGGGATTTGGAGATTTGGATGCTTTGGTAAATGACTAACACATTGTGCGTGTTTTGCCAGTGTGACTAGATCAAGGATTGAATGTGGGACTTGTATTATATTACATTGGTTATTCAAAATGTTTACAAATCATTGATTAATGTTTTAAAACTCGCGAGTTTTCACCAGCTTTGCTGATCAAATATTTTTAAGAATGTATTTCATGAATGTTATAGATGAAAGGAAGAACTTAATAATGGAGCATAGACAAGGGGTCACATTAATAACTTTCACATGTTATTAGACAATTTATGTTATCTTAAAAACAATTTAATGTAATATAAAGGGGAATGTAGACTGTAAACAATTTAGACACAGTGAACTATTACAGTTACATGCCAAGACATAACTTAACGACGCAAACTGTTAGGTCTTGTCATCTAAAATATGCTATGCGTATTTAAGTTTAAATATGTTATACAATCTGTTTATCTCACGCCCCTATGTCAGGATGTGGCACATACATACGCACATACATACAAATGGGTAGCTATAAAAAGTCTCATAATACATACATATGGGTAGATAGAAAAAGTCTCATAATTTTAAAAGCCTCAAGATCATTCGTGGGCTTTAAAGGTATTTTTACATATAAAATCTCAGTGTAAGACTAAAAGCTATTGAATAATATCTTAGGTATTTAAAATAATGATCATTTTTGTTAAGTTTCTTCACTTTCTTAAAATATTCATAACTTTATATATGACATTATTCTTTTTATTGATAAGTGTTCTTTATCTTCAAAATAATACAATATTGGTATTTTTGTGCACCAAAAATTACCCGGAATATTTCAGGATGTGGAATATTTGAGGGTATTTAAGGATATATTTATGACTAACTAATCTCTTTGTTTATTCCTGATTTAAATGTCGAGATTATAGGTTAACAGGTCAACAACTTACCAAGCTATAATCACGGGCCAAGTTAACAAACATTCCAAAAGAGAGAACAAGGACTACGGGGAACCGTGAGAACTCAATGCCACGAAATTTGAACAAGTCATCCATAAAAGGAATGATTACGGAATACTCGCAACGACTATAATGACCGTTCTTTGTAATTTTGTAGTATAATTAGCAAGGCATTGATCGATATTAGGGAGAGACAAGACACCTAACAGCTGTACAAGATTACTGATATTTCTAGCATCAATCGTATTGCGCTCTTTCTTTGTATTCTGATTGATTTCATAACAATAAACTAGGCAGAGTGACAATCGTCACCTTCCGAGGTTTTTATGTCGGCAATCCTAAGGGATTAAGGGCTTTCCTCGAATAAATCTCGTGTGTTTGGCTATTTTTCTGTTTTCTATTCTGGAATATCCTTAGGGATCCTCAGGGATATTTTTGTTGCAGGTTACGTATTTTTGATATTCTTGATTGTAAAACACAAGACCCCACTTTTCTAATTTGATTTTACTAAAAATTATACTTGTTAATTTTTACCCGAAACAATTTGGCGCCCACTGTGGGGAAAACTTTTTTTTATAACAAAGACTTTGTTTAAAGACGTTTTCTAGACAAATATAGTGAAAAACGGCTTCACAAGCTAGATCAACATCTGCATTACCTACAGTTTCTACTGCTACTACTAACGTATCTTCGCAGATTCCTATTTTCTCCAAGGATTCTGAAAATTCTGGAAAGAAGACCATATTTGTAGCCGAAAGTGTTCCATCGACAAGGATGACTGATTCTCCTATACTTATTTCTAATAATGAAATTTTGAATATGTTTCAATAGTAACAAATGATAGATCAACATCGGATGAATCAAAGGCTTCCCAGAGAAATGGAAAGTTTGAGGGCTGTGAAGAACAAACAAACTGAATCAAAGGCTTCTCAAAGCAAAAATGTTTAGGGAAGTAAAACTTCCAAGGTGGCTAGCTAATGTAGTTGTGGTTTAGAATAAGAATGGAAAGTGGAGAGTTTGTATAGATTACACTGATCTTAACATAGCTTGTCCTAAAGACCCCTTTTCATTACCACATATATATTCTATGGATGCATTAGCAGAATTTCAGCAAATCCAAATGGAGCAAGTGGATCAAGAAGATACTGCCTTCATGACACCAACAGGGATATATTGCTATACAGCAATGCTATTCGGCTTGAAGAATGCTGGAGCTACCTATCAAAGGCTTGTCAACATGATGTTCAAGGATAAATTGGGTAACACCATGGAAGTACACATCGATGACATGATAGTCAAATCAAAGATTACCGAGAATCATCTCAAGGATCTTCAGTAGTCATTCGCTATCTTGGATCGATACAATATGAAACTTAATCCCTCTAAGTGTCATTTTGGAGTAAGATCAGAAAACTTCCTGGGATATATGGTCAACAAAAGAGGGATAGAGGCCAGCCTAGAACACATGCAAGCTATCCTGAACTTAAAATCCCGAACAAACACAAAAGAAGTACAGAGGCTAACTGGAAGGATAGCCGCACTCAACAGATTCATCTCAAGATCTTCTGAAAAAGTCAAAGGATTCTTCGATATCCTAAAAAAGAATAAGAATTTTCAATGGGATGAAAAGCACGAGAAGGCGCTTCAGGATTTGAAAGAATACTTATCCTCACCGCCGTTGCTCATGAAACCAGAAGATGGTGAACCACTATCACTATACTTAACAGTAGCTCGAACTACTGTAAGTGTTGTACTAGTTAAGGATTTCCAAGGATCACAACATCCGGTATACTATGTGAGTAAGAGCCTATTAGATGTTGAGACTAGGTATTCTCATCTCGAAATGCTAATTTTAACCTTATTCATGGCCTCTACAAAACTTAGGCATTACTTTAAGACACATAGGATACATATTAAGACAAATTACCCGATTAAATCTGTACTAAGAAAACCTGAGCTATCAGGAAGGATGGAAAAAAGATCGGTAAAGCTTAGCACTTTTAATTTAATTTAGTGATTAAGTCTCAAGCATTAGCAGACTTTGTGACAGATTTTAGTAGTGATCTACATCCAGAAGTAGATTTAGAAATCATGCTTTTGGAAGAAAATACTGGAAAGTGGACTCTATTCACCGATGGAGCCTCAAACATAAGGGGGACAGGACTAGGAGTCATACTAAAATCACCACAGGGGGACATAATACACCAATCGATTAGTGGTAAATTTCAGGCAACTAACAATGTAGCAGAATATGAAGCCTTAATAGCAGGACATCAATTAGCTAGGGATATGAATATCAGGAATCTCCATGTATTTGTCAATTCCTTACTAATAGCCAACCAATTTAACGGCTCCTATACAATTAAAGGAGATAAATTGGCAAGATATTTGGAGATAGTCAAGGATATAGTAGGATATTTTTACACCTTTGATATCACACATGTTCCTAGGGAAGAGAATGCTGAAGCAAACACATTAGCAAACTTTGCTTCATCTCTAAAAATTCCTAATAGTATCAATATCCCTATGCACCAGGTGGAAAGATGTTTATGCTTGCCATGACCGATTATTTCTCAAAATAGATTGAGGCTGAAGCCTTTGCACATGTTAGAGAAAAAGAATTAATTTCATTCATAA
Organism: Mikania micrantha; assembly: GCA_009363875.1. Taxonomy (NCBI): domain Eukaryota; kingdom Viridiplantae; phylum Streptophyta; class Magnoliopsida; order Asterales; family Asteraceae; genus Mikania; species Mikania micrantha. The sequence continues at coordinate 56,186,534 of CM018693.1, forward strand.
AGAGAAATATCCTAACCAGATTCGGGATACCTACAGAAATTAGTTGCGATAATGGATCTTAGTTTATCAATAAAAGAACTACAAACTTTTGCATGGCATGTGGCATAAAAATGATTACTTCTACACCTGTACATTCTCAAGCCAACGGTTAGGCATAATCAAGCAATAAATCATCATCAACAATCTCAAAAAGAAGTTGGGATCCAAGAAAGGAAAATGGGCTGAACAACTTCCATTTGTCCTATGGGCAGATAGAACAACTACAAAAATGCGACTGGTCAAACACCATTTTCATTAGTATTTGGTTCTAAGGCTGTACTCCCAACTGAGATGGTTATCCCTACCGCAACAATAATTAGGATGGCAACCTATCAGCAAAAGATGGCTAAATCCTATAACAATAATATAAGGATTCACATATTCCAAATTGGAGATTAAGTTTTCAAGAAAGCATTTCAGAATACCACCAATCCAACGGATGGAAAACTTGCCCCAAAATGGGAAGGACCCTATAAGATTGAATCCGAAGCCCGAAAAGGGGCATATAAGCTAACAACTATGGAAGGAGAATCTCTTCCAAGGGCGCGGTTTGCCATTCACTTTAAAACCTACTTCATATGATGTTCGTATACTTATATTCTGATATATCCTTAAATATCCTGATACTGACTTAAGCGCCGGAGGGGCTTTGGGATTCCTGACGCCCGCCTTCGTGGAGATTTTAATGTTTTGCAGGTATAGCTGGAGAAGAAACGAGACTATATGTCTCACACAAGTTTTGACCTGAAATCAAAACTCGATCGTCACTTGGAGCATAGACTACTCGTCTCATGCAAGTTTTGACCTGAAATCAAAACTTTGTAGAAGACCAACTCACAGGCTCTTCGTCTAGATGCAAGTTTTGACCCGAAATCAAAACTTTAGAGACTTTTGTCTCTCAACCGAACTAGATTTCATACACCGTCACCAGTAGTGCACGAATATCCTGTTATATTAATTCTAATTTTACAAATTCGAAATGAGAAACTGTCATCCCATTTAATCCGAGATAATGGGACCAATACACGCTTTAGTGGCTGACAATTTCATTATCAAGAGCTATAATCATTGACCTCCGAAATATCCTGGTATAGTTGGAGATTGTGGGACCAGTACACACTTTACTGGATGAGAATTTCATTTTCGAAGACTATAATCAGGGATCCTTCGAAAAATAGCATTCATATGCTATACAACCGGGCCTTGTCGCCAGTCTTTTAGGCCTTAGTCGCCAGTATCTTCGGCCTTGTCGCCAGTATCTTCGGCCTTAGTCGCCAGTTTAATCGGCCTTTTCGCCAGTATTTTCGGCCTTAGTCACCAGTATTTTCGGCCCTAGTCGCCAATCTAACCTCCCTTTTCGCCAGAATTGGAAACTATGTTCAAGAAATATTTCGGGATATATCATCTACTTACAACATACATGAGAAAATTGAGGTATGTAATTAACATATGAAGTAGGTTTTAAAGTGAATGGCAAACCACGCCATTCACTTTATTTCGAGGAGTTGGTATTTGTTTCTTAACCCTTCTAATATTCTATAACAGTCTTTATTTCTGATCGAGAATATGCTATTATGAAATTAGAAAATACGCGTTACAAATATTTTTACTTGGAAATATTTAATCCTCTAACAAAATCTTATGTAATTAACATACATATATATATATATATATATATATATATATATATATATATATCGAATATTTCTTATTCTAGAAAATATATCAACCAAATAATGAAACGATAGTAATATCCTTAATCACTACTATAACTAAAATCCTAATCAAATTAGACTAAATATAGTTGAAACTTTTCTTAGTTACTTCTTGTTAAAAAGATATCTATTGTCAGAAAATATTCTAAAATTCTTTCAGAGGAATAATAAGAATATCTAAAAACATATGTATTTAACATATTGCCAATTAAGGTTAATATATTCCTATTCAAAGCATAAGTAACACTAATCTTTGTGAAATTACAAAAGAATCTAACCTATTATATAAGTCAGAAGATATTCAAAATATTAATAAGAATATTTTAAGATACTTAAAGGATATTTCAAAAGCAAGAACAATCAAATATAGCTAAAGATATAACGCCAGGATAACATACTGAAATATTAGTTGTCACAAGCATTTAAAATCTAACATATTGGGTTTCGCTATGAAACTCATGGTCCCTCCACCCAATATGCTAACATTGTTAGTTAACCTACTAAGGATATTTAGGCTTCGCCATGAAACTTTTGGTCCCTCTACCTCAATATCCTGAATTGTCTAAAAATTTTCTGTCCCTACGTGGGGGAACTTTCATCGAAACATTTTTTAAAACGTATAAAACGTCAACAAAGAACCACAAACATGATGGGCTCAGACCTTATCAACTTTATCCTCATCTCCTATCGCAACCTCACCTGCACATGCGCCTGCTCAAAATTCCTTGCCCTCGCCCGCCTTGCTCGTCTCCGCCACACTAGCCGTCTTTGTCACCGTCGCGTCAGAAGTCTTCGCAACATCCCCAGTCAGATTGGTCAGGATCTTGGCCCATTCCGAGAGCTCCTTCACCCACAGGTCTGCTCCCTCCTTCTGAGCCTTCTCAGCCATCTGAATTGGAGCCCGGATAATGGCAATGGCAGCAGACTTCTTGGTGCCCTCTATAATATCCTTGATCTTCAGTTTGTGGGTAGCCTTAGTATCCTTGACCTGCTACTTCAACTTCTTGGCATTCTTCTCAAAATGACTGGCCTTAGAAGCGACAATCTTCTTCTGATCCTCAAGGTCTTTAATCTACTTGTCAAAAGCTTCTTTGTCAAAAGCAACCTTGAGGATGGCCTGCAAATATAAGAATATGTTAGGATATGACAGAAACAAAAAAATGGTATCCTGAACTCTACCTTTTGCAGGAGATCGAAAACGGGGAAATCAGGAATATCATCCACATTGATTCTCACGGCACCCTTGCGCTTCTTAGAGACCTTAGATGAGCGGGTATGCATAATCCTAGCCTTGGGGGCACCAGGGCTTGCTTATTCCTTTTTGATAGTGAGAAAACCATTAAGGTCTTCAAGATGGAATGCAGATTCTAAAATGATAAACAAAATAAATCAATCATATGAAAAAATATTAGTAAATGTTAAACTAAAACGCGAAACCTGAAGCCATTTGGGTGTCAAAATGCTTGGAAGAGATGCTCTGATTTGAGGATATCGTCCTTCAAGGAAACACCAAACTTCCTTTCTCTCTCTTCAATACGCAGCAACACTTGAATTTTTTGCTTAGTATCCCTGCTTTCAGCGATCAGAGATTCAAACTTCGATGCTGTAAAATCATAAGAACACAATCAGTAACAAAATTAGAAGTAAACTCAAGAGCAAACATAAATAATCCTACCCTTTAACAACCAATTAATAGGAAGGAATTTCCCTTCAGGAATAGAACTTCTTCTAACAAAAAAGAATTTATTCCGTTACTCCGCCACTCTTCCTCATTCATAGTTATCCCAGGAACAAGAACGGGAGCATTGCTTCTTCTTTGAAGCAGAAAACGAGAATAGCCATGAGTGCGAAGCTGGAAGACATAGGCCACTTCAGGGACTCTGATTTTAAGACTGTGCCTTTGATTCAATTTATGAAGGGTGGCAAGAAATCGCGAACCCATCAACATCAGTTTGAGATAACAGAGGCGGGTGACACGAAAAAACTCAGAAATCAGGGGAGGAAAAGGATAAGACAAACCCAGAGAAAATGGGTAATCAGGAAAGCAGACCCATGAACTAGAAGTATGATCTGCCTTAAGGCTATTATCAAAACGACAGAAGATAGCTTACCGAAGGGTGATCAAACGAGTGAATTGTGATTTGAAAGGGAAGACATGTGATCATTATATCCTGCAAAAAACTACCACTCTTGATAGCTGCTCATCAATCCGTAACCGTCCGGTCAATAAAAATTTAATCAATTTCAAATATTTTGAAATTCAAATTTTTACAGCTGTAACCCACCAACTGTAAAAATTGGGGGCAATTGTTGCGCACCGAAAATTAATCAGAATATTTCAGGATCAGGGATATTTGGGAATATTTAGGGATACATTTATGACTGACTAATATCTTTGTTTATTCCTGATTTAAGTGTCAAGATTATAGGTTAACAGGTCAACAACTTACAAGCTATAATAACGGGTGAAGTCAACAAACATTCCAAAAGAGAGAACATGGACTACGGGGAACCGCGAGAACTCAATGCCACGAAATTTGAACAATTCATCCATAAAAGGAATGATTACGGAATACTCGCAACGGCTATAATGACCGTTCTTTGTAATTTTGTAGCATAAGGCATTGATCGATATTAGGGAGAGACAACACACCTAGCAGTTGTACAAGATTACTGACACTTCTAGCATCGATCATATTGCACTCTTTCTTTGTATTTTGGTTGATTTTGTAGGACCAAATGAAACCTAGAAAACCACTCGGTTCCTTGCGGATTCTGGTCGGTAGGCCCTCGAATAGTGCGGAATCCTATTCGAGGGTTTTCCAATCAAAATCACCAATCCCCGTGAAAATCCGATGATGCGGAGTCAACGTTTTGATTGAAATGGAACACCACGGGGTGAGAAACGAAGTTGGAGAAGGTGTGGTGGCTCAAATCCCTAGGAGTATGACAGGGAATATTCAGGGGTCAGAAAAGTGATCTAAAACATTCTGTTTTCAGGTCTATATATTGACTGAACTCATTCGGCCGAATGAGTTGTGCGAAACACTCATTCGGGCGAAAGGCTCAGCCGAATGAGCTGGTCAACCAAATGAGTCATGCGAGTGACTCATTTGTTCGCCTCAGTCATTCGCTAGTCATTCATTCGTGCGAATGGACTCATTCGTAGGTACCATTCGCACGAATGGGTCTGTAAAATAGACAAAGTCAAAGTCAAACATAGTTAAACATATTAAACTCAATTAAAAATATACGAACAATACAGAATAATCGATTTCATTACTGATATAAACTTTATACAATCAAAGTCATACAAAATATAGAACTAGGGACATTATATTCACCAACAAACTCCCACTTGGACCTAGTTCTCAACTTGTCAGCACCGGTCTTCAAAAACTTTTCTGTAAGAGTTTTCCAGTCAGAGATGGCATGAATATCAAACGCGAAGCATAGCCGGATGACTCTCATAAACTGTAGAGCCTGCTCCATATCTCCAATCTCAAAGAATGTCTGACATCTGTATAAAGTCTTCTCATCTTCTAGTGACAGATTAGTCAGCCACATGGGATCAAAAATACGTATGGTATCCCATGTGTTTTCCTTGCACAGTACAATCACCGCCTCAGCAGTTCTCCCGTCATAGTACCACCATCTGAAGCCGTCCGAAAAGTCTAGACGCATATTCCGTAAAGGAATCTTCTTCATGACATTTGGAGGCAGCCACTTCAGGATCACTATATGTCTTCGGGTTTTAGAATCGATCTCCAGCTCATAGTAACGTTCTAGTTGCTGTGGCTTGAAATTCACCCATCGCTTCCTGTACTCAAACTGGATTTTCCTGGAAAACCAGGATGACATCCCTGAATCCTCACAGTACAGCATCTTCAGACGTGCAAGCTGATTAACTTCAAATCCCGGCAACGTCTTGAATTCATGAGGAAATCGGAAGTACTGGATCCCTCTCTCTCTTTCTTCACTGCATAGCAATGCAAGTCATGAAAATATGCCCAACTTAGAATCTGACCGCCGGATGTATATCATTTGTTCCTGTAGACTTTGGTGTGCGAAGTTGACATAGATGGAACACTTTCCTTTTTCAGCACCTCCCTTTATGCTGCCAATTCTTCCTTCCTCTTTCGAATGTCTTCTGCTGAAGATTCACTGCCGCTAACCTTCTCGTCTATCTTTCTTTTCAATTCCTCCTCAGTATGTAGACCAAAAAGATCAATAAATATAGACAGCTCCTCTTCAGCTGAAGTGTATTTTGTGTTCTCTTCTTCAGTAATGTCTTCCAGAATAACTTCATCGATATCATCAAATTCTTCTGGAGTAGGAAGATCAGAAATGGGAACAGTAGAATCATCCAAGATCACCTCATCATGATTCAACCTGAATAACTCTGCAATTTGTTCTTTGGTGAGGCAGTGGATGATCGCCATATTTTCGTACAGAAGACATATCACAAGCATAGCATCAACCTCTTCAGTGGCCTTAGACTCTTCAGCTTGATTCTGAGGCTGCTTGGGAGCTTTGTCGTGTCTGGTCTTGGTTCTGATCTCAGTAGGAAGGGACGGCTCAGCCGAACTAGAGGAACTTGCAGAGCCACTCCCAGATCCATCATCATCCCCTGAATCATCATCATCATCATCTATAACAATAATGTCTTCTTGATATGAATCTGAATCCTCGTGTCTCCACCTTCTCCCAGTAGGTGCAACATAGTTAGGATTGAGGAGGTGACCAAACAGACTACGAGTGGGAGGTTTCCTTTCCTTTCCCCGGTATGAGAGAACTCTGTTGGGGGAGATATCATTCATATGCTCTAGTCTGATGATATATGTATTGGCCTTTGGGAGATTAGGCACTTGAGCATCAAAGATCATCTGTAGGAATCTCGGATACATCAGGAACTTCTTGTCGCCCTTTAGATACACGTTCTCCTTCATGTGAGTAAACACCATCTCTGAGAAGTTGAACGGTATGCTTAGCACCAAAGCAACAAAAGCACACTGTAGAGTCTTTCGAAGATCATCGAATCCTCCACGCCTTGATCCCAGTCAATGAATAAGTACATGACTCAGATACTTGAACTGCGGGCAAAGGAAGGCCTTGTTCAGCACTCCAACTTCCAAATCCCCATCATACTTGCACCTCATGAAACATCCATGAACAAGATATCTATCAAGAGTGATAGAATGATCTGGAGAGTCCTGAAATCCACACACCCGTCTGATGTGCTCAGCAGAGACGACAACATCCTGTCCTCTGACCTTTCCTCTGATAACTAGATGCTCTACCTCACAGTCAATGTCAGCTGTACTCCAGAAGTCTCTCTGGTGTGATAAATAAGAATCATGAACAGTAGAAATAGCTGTGAATATCCTGGAACGTCTCAGAAAAGCAATAATCTCAGTAAAGTGCTCAGCGTTCCTCGTAGTAGCATCTAAGTGTGCACAGATGTTGTTCTTCGGAAATGCCTTGTAGCTTGCCATTCTGAAACACAAGAGAAACAACATTTCAGTTTAGTTCAGTAAACAATTGAACAAAATCAAAATTTTAACACAAGTGTTCAAATGGTGCGAATGAACCAACATCATCCGAATGAAACTCAGACGAATGAAACAGATGGCCGAATGAATGATGCCATCCGAATGACACACGAATGAAGTCATTCGGTTGAACTCATTCATTCGCATGAACAGATGGCCAGAATGACCTCATTCGGTCCACCCTTTGACCGAAAGACTCTCACTCGGTTGAAAGCTCTCATTCGATCGACCCTGTGAGGCGAATGAACGTCATTCGGTCGACCGAAGAACCTTAAAATCCCAAACTTTCAAAATCACAAATTAGACCACAAAAATGATGAGACTTTTTTCAGAAGTGTCCGATTGAAGTTTTAGAACTGATTTTAAGAGTTTAAAAGTTCATTTTGACCGGTTATTTTGTTAACACAAGTTCGAGCCCTAGAAACCCTAGAAATCGAACTGTTCTTATTTAATCTACGGTCAAATTTGAAAGATCTTGATCCCAACAGCACCTAAAACAACCACAAGGTGAAATATGATCGGTGCGGTTAAAAAGATGATGAAAAACGGAGAAGAAGAGCATATAAGTGCTTCGGGCGAAAGGGGTTTCACATAGTATGGGCGAATGACAAAACTGATGTGAATGACTCATTTGGCCAAAAGACACTCATTAAATAAGGGAACTCATTCGGCTGAAAGACCCGAATGACCCTATTCGCATGAAGTGATCAAATGAATGACCTATTCGCATGAATAAGTCTATTCTCCCGGTTGATTCATACTCATGACTCATTCGGGCGAATGTAACATCAGTGCCGGAATCGTACCGGAACAGTGATCGCAACAGTGTCATGAACCGTAATCAGGTACAAACTCAATAGCATTTCAATGTATTTCATATTCATAGCATATATCATTATCATCTCATGTAACAAACAGTGAATTCAAAATCATTTCTGAGAAACAAAACTCAGAAAACAAGGTTCATCAGTCACATAATTATCTAACATCACAGAACCATCATTTGATTATGTGTTAGGATTTATTTATGTCTAACTGTATGTGAGGATTTATAGAACAAAACAACACGGATGTCGTTACATGAATGCTAAATCGACGTATTATTCGTATAGGTGACGACCTGTACAAATATATATATGAAGGTTTAACGTTCTGGATGATGTCCGATAAATAGAAAACCATATTGAAAAGTATAGTTATCGTCGTGTTCGAACGGGTGACGATTCGAACGAATACGCGCGACGACCGTACAATTCGATTATAAACATTAAACTTAATAATTTTAAAAATTTTAAAATAAACAAAAGATATTTAGTTAATTTACTAGGAATAACCACTGAAAATAAATTTATAAATCTTAGATGTAAAACCGAGTCGTTCGTTACGAAAACTATGAAGAAACCGACACTTTAAGCGAAAACGAACTAAACCGAGCGGACCCGAATGCACCGGAAAGAACCAAGATATTAAATGGCATTAAATGCCATTTCCACCACTCACCAACTTCTTTCTCGCTCTCTAACCTCGTTACTCTCTCTCTCTAGAACCACTCAACTTCTCACTAAGATTTCGTGCTCATTTCTCGACGGATTCGCGAGTTTTTGGTGTCAAAACGATCCCCACGCAAAGTAGATCAAGGAAGTACAAGTTATTCGAGCATTCATCCATAAAATTTGAGGTAAATCTCGATTTTTGTTTCGGTTTTGTGTGTATCACGACTCCTTCAACATATTATGGTTATAACCGGTTCTAAGCATCTAGAAAACACATAGATACACTCATAGAAACAACAAGGATACGTCAGAAAATGATCTGTAACAGGATTGCGTTGAAGAAGAAGATGATAATGATGGCTCGCGACTCAAACAAAACGGCCGAACCTGTTAGGAGCCAACAAGAGCCCCACGAACCTTACCCCTGCCAGCCGAACCCTGTGAGGCTGCACCGAACCCTGTGAGGCTGCACCGAACCCTGAGAGCCTGCACCGAACCTGTGAGCCTGCACCGAACCTGTAGTCACACCTGCAGCCGAACCAATGTGGACAACGAACCTATCTGGCTGGCCGAACCTTAGGATGATCCGAACCCTACCAACGACAAAACCCCATGAGCCGAACCTGATGAAGGGCGAACCTCCTAGCCGAACCCTTCCCTTAAACGAACCTGGAACCAGCCGAAGTCACCATGGCCGAACCTTAAGGGTTCGTTGGAGTTGATATGCTAGCCGAACCCATGGTGGCTACCTCAAGAAGGTTCGCTGCCTTAGGGGAAACACCAAATTTAGGGTTATCAAAATTCCTAGTTTTTCCACCATGCATGGGGGTTTACGTACAAGTACATGCAAGCGAAAAAAAAATCATGTGTGTACGCATGAGAACAAAACCTATGTGGGTGTGCATGGGAAACGTCTAAGGCTCACATTGATGATAAGTGTAATTAAATTAATCACGGATTAGGCTATCTATAACAAGGGTTCTTTAAATCGCTCTAACAACCTAATTTGGGATGTTAATATCTATGGAAGCAACTTCACATTTGGGAAATTGTTAAGAGTTCATGTGGATTAAAACAAAGGTTTAAGGGAGTGTTAAATTAATTACTAACACTAACCCAAGTAAAAGCTTTAATACGAATAACTAACTTAGTTGATTGATCTTCTATGTAATAGTTATTCAAAGAATTTGATTTATGACCAATTGAAAATCAAAGATCATCAATTGGGCCTAAGTGGGCCCAAAGGGTTTAATTAAGCCCATCACATGTTAGATGGCATTTTGATCAAAGTTAATGATATATTTTGTTAAAAGAAAATGGTTTACAAATTGTCAAATTAAATTGAATAATTTTCTAAATTAATGTTTTAACTTGAAACGAAATTAATTAAAAAACATGTTGATTTAGATGTTATTATAGTTAACTGGGTATCTAAGTTAGACTAGAAGATTAAGTCTTAGAAGCACACTAGTACCTAGGACACTTAGTTGCACACCGAGACCAAACCCTAGATACGACGGCTAACACGTGTACCTACCGTATTCGAATTCTTTTAAAACTACTCAGGAACTGAAGAAACAAAAGCTACATCAAAGAGCGCGCATTTTGTGATAAGACATTTGCACAGCAACACAGGTGAGTTCAATTCCCCTTTTCTAAACATCTTTGTTTTTAAAAAAAACGCGGGGCTAAGAAGCATGCGTAAACTGTTTTATTTAAATTGTTTTACGTAAATGCTTTTACTTATTATGAATTGCTTATTATATATGTTTGTTTATACTCCTAGACTCCTGTCTAGGAAATTTGCTATGCAGAATTAACTTACAAGTTAATTAATTACTCTTATGAGTAATATCTTAATTCTAAAACTCTAAAAAACCCTTAGTCCATCAAGCTCTAATTCAAGAATCTAAATTCAAAGTGGAATCAAAAGAACTAAAGTTAAAGACCAAATGAAATGGAAACTAATCCAGTGTGTGGATCAGTAAATCAAAGGAAACTACTCATAAATCTATAATCATTGTGAAATCATGGAATTCTAAAGATCAAAATCAAGGAGACTCAAGGAAATCAAGGAAATCAGAACTGTGTGTGAATCATTGAAATAATGAAATCATTAAAACCTAATGAAATCATTAATGCTTGAGTCAAGGTGAATGTCAGTTGTATGGAAATCAAGACCACGTGTAACACACATAAAGTCCCGGCATAAATAGTAGTCAAGCAATATGGGCAATAACATGAACTATCAAACAAAATCATGAGAATCAAAGAAGATCAAGAATCAAAGGATATCCGTAAAGTCCCGGCATGTATAGTAGACCAATGGGTCAAGCTGATATGGGCATCATTAAAACCCGGCACACACAGGTAGACTCCTTGTGAGTCATGCCTGATATGGGTCACGTGTGAGAGGGTACAACTTGGACAACCACCAACAACTAAGTCTAATTGAATGAGTCAAATAAGGCCCAATCATCATGTCTTAGTTGTATTTAAATGCTTAGTTATTAGTTTAATTATACATTTAATGTTATATTTCTACAAGTGCTTTTGGGAAATCATGAATACATGGTGAACTCAAGAGATCAAAGGTAAATATATTTGTGGAAATCAGAATCTAAATTGAAGGTGAATGGAGTGAAACGCTTAATTATCATTAACAACAATATGCTAAGCAGTCAGGTATGTGGTGGGACGGTGGCTGGGCGGGCGGTAAGTTCGACCCTACATATGCCCTATGTATAAGCATACTTGATTGGATAGCATAGGTGTTGTTGATGAGGTTAAGGTTGTCGCTTCGGGGGATCAAGGTAAACATTTTCAGGGAAATCAAATGCTATGAATCATAGGTTATGGAATCAAAGTAATGGAATGAAATGCTTAATTATCATCAGGAACAATATATCATGTAGTTCAGTATGCGGTGGGACGGTGGCTGGGCGGGCGGTAAGTTCGACCCTATATATGCCCTATATATAAGCATACTGAATTGGATGGTATAAGTGGTTAATGGTGAGGTTAAGGTTGTCATTCAGGTTATTCAAACTCATTTTATAAAACTATATGAACTCACCAACCATGTGTTGACTTTATTTTTGCATGACTTCTCAGGTGACGAACAGGTCAACTGAAGAGTTATTTCTTTTTAGACTAGGTTACCAGATAGAGGACCTAGCTTTTTGGACCGCATACTTTGAAGCATCATTTTACAGATTATTTTGTATATGTTATGCAGATACAAGATAGAAGATTTATGATGTGATAGTGGATTTACATTGTTAAATTATAAACTTAACTAATGTAATTTAACTTTGTAATTCTATTTTCTTTTAGCAGTTTCTTATTTATATATCATGTGCAATGTAAACAATCTGATCATTCTAATTATCACTCACGATATCGCGCCCCGGGAACCTTCCGCCCGACGGGGAATCCGATCCAACCCCTCCGGCTCGGGGTGTGACAGCGAATGAGATTCAACACCCAAAACACAACTCACTTTCAGATTTTGTCATATTGATCATTCAAAAGAGTATCATTATGAAGTTCAGTCTGGTTTGGTGATAGGATAAGATGAGATTGAATATCCGAACACGCAAATGATCATTTACCACAAACTAAAATTGAAAATCTTTTTTGTAATTTTCTGATAAGAAACTATATGTACAACTAAAAACGAAACAATCAAAACACACATATTTTTGTGAGTAGTCCTTAAAAAAAATGACATGCACCAGATCACATCAAATCAGCATTCATGAATGTTATACTTCTGACACATTTGAATTATGTAGCGATTACTGATATACTTGTCCACTTTAAACCTGACAATACTTCATTTCTAAACAAATCAATGATCACCCATGTTTTCTGACTGAGTTACCCATTATAGTCAACCAATCTAGGTCAAAACCTTATAACTCATCTCAGCATAACTTAATACCGACCATCATAAGTTCTATAAGGTTCCAATTTATTTTCTTTTTGTATTTTTTTTATGATTAGTTTCTCAAGTTCAACACATTCTCATGGACGGCTTCAGCTAAGTCTTTACAAAGCAGTATGGCATGTATACAGAACTGTGTTGACAAGATCAACTTGTTCTATCCAAATGGATGGCTTCAACTAGGCTGCAACCCAGTAATGTGACACATGTATGGAATCGAACTTATTTTATTTTTGTATTTTTCTTATAGCTTATCCTATCTGAATGGACGGCTTCAGCTAGGCTGCAACCCAGCAATATGGCACGTGTACAGAGTCGGATTCACCATTTATTTTGATGAGATTCAATCATTCTTATCTAAATGGACAGCTTCAGCTAGGTCTTTACAAAGAAATATGGCACGTGTACAGACTTGAATTAATGAATCATTGGAAACCTCATAAGATCCTATGATAACAGATGTATGCCTGATTTGAGTTAAAAATTGTTTATCCCTTAACTAGTTTTCTAAACTGGATCCCACAATTCAGACATTCAAAGCAATCACCAATAGTCTATAAACTTTGTAAAGTCGGCCTATCAGTACATCAAATCATAAAACCCATGTGCTTTCAGTTTATGCATTCAATTTTGCATTTAAGACATGACTGGTTAACACATCACTTTCTCAAACAAGACTTTCTCATTTTTACAATTTTTCAAATGTTTTTGGCTTTTCAATTTGACTACTATTTCTCCCCCTAAAAACCTAAAACTGAAAATCTTTTTGAGTTTTTGAAAAAGTGAAGAAAAACAACAGAAGTACTAAAAAGTAAAAATAAAACAAAAGAAACTAACTAACAAGATAATGATCATTTGTTTGATTCAGATGAAGGAATGACTTCATCGTTTTGAAAAACACCATTAGTTGATAACAGATATAAAAATCTGGGTTTATCAAATGCTTTTGTGTAAAGATCAGCTTTCTGGTTATCGGTGTGAATCTTAACAACATCGATTAATTTCTTTTCAAAACAATCACGTATGAAGTGATATTTAATTTCGATGTGTTTTGTTTTTGAGTGCTGGATAGGATTTTTAGTGACAGCAATGACAACGGTATTATCAACAAATATATGAGTGTTAGAAAACTGTAACCCATAGTCCCTGTGTTGTTGCTGAATCCAGATGATTTGAGAGCAACAACTAGTAGCTGCAATGTATTCTGCTTCACATGTGGAAGTAGACACCGACGTCTGCTTCTTGCACTGCCAGGTAACTAGGCGTTTCCCGAAGAACTAACACCCCGCAGATGTTGACTTGAAGTCTCTTTTGCATCCACCATAGTCTGAATCACTGTAAGCAGTCAGGTCAAAATTATCATCATTAGGGTACCATAAGCCGAGATCCGGAATACCCTTCAGATAACGCAAAATCCTCTTCACAGCAATAAGATGAGAAATTCTTGGTTTTGACTGATAAGACAAATAGCAAACATGATGTCTGGACGAGAAGCTGTGAGATACATAAGAGATCCAATCATTCCTCGATACAGAGTGTCATCTATTAACCCCCCTTTTCATCTGGAGTAATTCCGTGATTAACAGCCAGTGGGGTACCAGCAGGTTTTGCATCCAACATATTGAACCGGCTCAGAATGTCACCAACATATTTGGTCTGATGAATAAAAATTCCTGCTTCAGACTGATCCACCTGCAATCCTAGAAAAAATTTCATCTCTCCCATGGAACTCATCTCGAACTTATCTTTCATGACCTTCTTAAAATCTTTGCACAGAACATCATTTGTGGATCCAAAGATGATATCATCCACATAAACTTGCACCAAGAGCAAATCTCCATCCATTTCTCTAATGAATAAAGTGCAGTCAATGACACCTCTTCTGAACACGTTGTTCAGAAGGTGAGTAGACAGTGTCTCGTAGCATGCTCGCGGAGCTTGGTGTAATCCATACAAGGCCTTTTCTAGCTTGTAGACTTGGTCATGATGTAAAGGATCTTCAAACCAAGGAGGTTGATTGACATACACAACTTCATTAATCACACCATGAAGAAATGCATTCTTAACATCCATTTGACAAACTCTGAACCTTTTGTAGGATGCATAAGCCAGAAAAATTCAGATTGCTTCAAGACGAGCAACCGGTGCAAATACTTCATTGTAGTCAATCCCTTCAATCTGTCTAAAACCTTGTACCACCAGACGTGATTTGTTTCGTACCACAATGCCAGCGTAAAATCCATCTTGTGCCAATAACTTTTTGTGACAATTGTATTCGAGAATTACGTCATTAATGACAAAATCACATTTGGACGTGCTTGAAATCCACATTCATTATTATTTATGTGCCAGAAGGACCATATCATATCATATCAGTTCATGACTTCTTGTACCTCAGGAATCTTGTGTTAGTAGATCTCAAAGAAACATCCGTCACATAATGCTTATTCAAATAGATGACCAACCGATTTCATGTCTAGAATCATAACTCAGAAATAAAGAAAATGAGTGTAAGTGAAATCATGAAACGAGGC
The DNA here is from genome assembly GCA_009363875.1 of Mikania micrantha. Lineage (NCBI taxonomy): Eukaryota > Viridiplantae > Streptophyta > Magnoliopsida > Asterales > Asteraceae > Mikania > Mikania micrantha. Next base: position 56,201,816 of record CM018693.1, read on the forward strand.
TCCGATTTCAAAATATACTCAGTCGAATATAGCGTTAAATAAGAGGTCAAATATTTTGAACTCTTTAAGTCTTGAAATTATAACCATTGGAAAGAGCTCAAAAAATTGTGAACGTAGGCGACAACCGTGCGCAAAACGGAGTTCGTATGCTCCCGGAATCGCGAAACGAAGCAAAAATTTGACGAAACTGGCGTGGGGCGGTGCGCCCGGCGTCTCCAGAGTCGGCAAAACTGAGATTTTAAGATCAGAACGCATGGAAACCATCACTTTTCTTCTTATCTTGATCTTTCTTTTCACCCTCCAAACTTCATCTTAAAGGCCTCTAAACATTCAGATCATCCCAAGGAATGAATCTACAAGTCTAGATCTTCGTTCTACGCTCCGAAACTACATCTGGTTAGGTAACGGTTCGTTTTAACCTTCTAGCTTGATTTTGATTAATTAGATCTTGTTTTTGAATGTAATGAGATTGTTAGGGTTGTTGATTATTGCCTAGATCATGGCTAGGATTGATTATAAACGAAAAAGACGATGTTTTAACGGGAAAATCCTTGTTTTTATCCGTTATAATGACGGTTTGCATGAAATCATAACAATGGTTATAATGGTTTAAATCATTTGATTATGACAATGTAGGTGATTAGTTTGATTAATCTTTGAAATGCAAGGTTAAATCCAAGTGTTTCAAACTAATCACAATCATTAACATACTCATTGGAACGATTATCTGATGTTTATGATAACAGTCAAATTAGTAAGTTAAACATGGTTATTAAACCTATTCTAATGCTACGTTGTGATATTTCATGATAATTGGGTAATCAATAAGAAGGATTGATCATTCCTAAGCCATTAATCCGTCTAAAAACTGTTTAGCATTATAATCAACAACATTAACTATTTGATTGATCTGAGATTATTTTGATTACTCAAACATGTCATCAACCTTGTATTAGGAACCTGAATCATTATAGGTTCCTACATTATCATACATCGTATGATACGATATAAAAGAAAATTAATTAAATACTTAACCTCAGTTTGATGATTGTTAAGGCAATGTCTTTGACATTGGACGTTCAGAAAGATCTAATCAGTAAGTTAAAACATAAGTAACTCATAAAACATTAATGAAATGCAGAATCCTCTTCATATTTGCATGATAACTTCAATATCAAAACACTTCAATAAAACAGGTGAGACTCATAACCCCTTTTCTTTTTTTTTGCTAAAACCGTGGGGTGGAACATGTAAACTGTTGATAACTCAAACATTTTAAACTATTGTGGAAAAAAACTATTGATACAATGCAAATCATTTACATGTTTTGGTTATACAAATGCTGAATGATGCTAATCTTATGCAATATTATTAACTTGATTCGTCAAGACCCGGTAGTACTGGTATGGTCCATATGCGGGAAACCTCGAACACAAAAATGTGTGCTCCAACTGCGGGTTGGACACCACACAAACTGGATACACGTTGTGTATCACACATGGAAAGCTATTGAAATATGTTTGATATTTGTATGTTCATTGGGTTTGTATTTCAATGCATTTATATGATGAGCTTGTGCTATAATTGCTACTCAAGTTATACAAAACATGTTAATTCAAAATATATGTTTCTCACTCAATCACGTGTGGTTGATCCAAGTTTTCTTTACATGTTTCAGGTAATCAGGATCAGGAAACTCAGCTAGGTCAAGATGCCATAATATTGTGTGCGTTTGTGTTAATCTGTCTAATAACTATGAAACATTAGTAAATTTTGGGTTATTCTTGAACTATGGCTATGAATTCATTACGTCACGCGCCGTGGATTCCGCACGCGGTGCAGGGTGTGACAAGAGTGGTATCAGAGCCATGGTTGTAGAGAACTAGGATAAATCCATAATGGAATACCTAGACTACAACCTAAGTATCCCTTATGTGCAAATATTCTATTTACACTTTCTACATCTTTTGACTCTTAAATTCTTCTTGTGCTAAATCATTGTTTGTCATTCTTTATCTAGAATGGCTGACAACAATGACGAGCGTTTGGCAAACATCATCACTCAACAGATATCACTGGTTTTACCAAATATGGTTACTCAACTCCATAATAGTCTTAGTAACTCATCAAACAATTCTCAAGATCACCCTCACAACAATACCGGTGAAAATTTAAAAACTTTCACCTTTAAGAAATTTAATGATGCCAGACCTCGGGTTTTCTCTGGCATAGAAGGTGCGACCGGGTTATTGCAATGGTTTGAATCTATAGAAGATACTCTCGATTATACCAATTGCCCGGAAGACCAGAAAGTTAAAATGGCAGCAAGTGCTTTCCAAAAAGAAGCACTTACTTGGTGGAACACAGAAAAGAGGAATCGTGGTCGGGATGCTGCTTTGGGTCTCTCTTGGGTTCATTTCAAAGCTTTTTTGATTTATCATTTCTGCCCAAAGCATGAAATAAAGAATCTTGAAGACGAGATGTGGACTCTTGCTCAAGTCGGAGGGAACAATAGAACCTACACAACTCGATTCCATGAATGGAGTGTCTTAGTTCCCCACATTGTTACCCTTCTAACCCAAAAGATTGATAAATACATTGGGGTTTACCACTCAAGATCCGAAGCACGGTTATGGGAAGCAATCCTGTTACTCTTCAATCGGCTATTCATCTAGGGGCAGCTCCCACTGATGAATACGTTAAAGCAGGCCAGCTTACCCGAACTGAAGATGGCCCAACTAAAGCTACTGAAGGAAAGAAATCTGAACCACCCAAGAAGAAACAGAAGACCAACAAAAACTTTGCGGTAGTCACGCCTGCTGTTCCCCTCAACCAGATTCCTTCCTCTTCCTCTTCACAAACCTTTACTAAGAAACCATATGAAGGGCCACATTCGTTATGCAACAAATGCCAATACCATCACTCTATGAGACATCCATGTCTCCGCTGTACAAAGTGCGGGCAACTTTGTCACACCCCAAGCCGGCGGGGTTGGATCGGAGTCCCCGTCGGGCGGAAGGTTCTCGGGGCGTGATATCGTGGATGATAATCATGATGATCAGATTGTTTACATAGCATCAACGTTTAAGAATAACTAAAGCACAATCAATTGATATATAGGATTACAAAGTTAAATTACAATAGCAATGTTCTGCAATTTAACTAAGTAAACCTATCAAAAGAATAATTGTTTATATCTTGTAACTATGCAAGATATCAAAAGTATAGTATATCATCAACAAAAGATGTGCTTCTCCAAAAGTTCACTAGGTCCTCTATCCGGGCAGCCTAGTATGCATAACCAAAAGATTAAGCTTAAACCTGTTCTTCACCTGAGAAAGCATGTAAAAAGATCAAGTCAACACAACGGTTGGTGAGTTCATATAGTTTATAAGTTTAAAAATAGTTTCACAAACCTCTTTCGGTAAAACCTTAACCTCATTAACTCCACCTGTAATATCCGAGTCAGTATGCTTATATATAGGGCATATGTAAGGGAACAAGCCCTAGCCAACATCCCACCACATACTAACCCAGATATGACATTGTTATTAATAATAATTAAGCATTTTACCTACCAATCAATTTAATCCTCATCAAAGCTTTGGTTATCTGATTCAAAGTTTTCATGTCTATTGTATTCATAAGTGTTAGTTTCTCATCACGTTTCTCAAACATCATAGATTCACACGCACATGGTTTAGCAATTACATATCTCCTATAAGCAGACAAAAGCTCTGGAAAACCAGAAGTTTAGCAATTACATGTCTCTTATATAGATAATAGCTTAGCATTCATCAGGTCCATGTTTAGCCTTTACATACCTCTTATAAGCCGACAAAAGCTCTGGAATATCCAGAAGTCTAGCAATTACATGTCTCTTATAACCAGGTAATAGCCCCGTAACGTTACGTTTATGTTTAGCCTTTCCATACCTCATATAAGCCGACACAAGCTCTGGAATATCCAGAAGTCTAGCAATTACGTGTCCCTTATAACCAGGTAATAGCTTAGAATCGATACTTTCATGTTTAGCCTTTACATACCTCATATAAGCCGACAAAAGCTCTGGAATATCCAGAAGTCTAGCAATTACATGTCCCTTATAACCAGGTAATAGCTGAGTATCATTATGTTTATGTTATTACATCTATCTCACCCCATAGGTACAAGCTCTGGAATACCAGACGTTTAGCAATTACGTAGACTATGGTTAGATACATGTATGATGGCCTAGGAGCATGTAATAGTTTCCAAACATCATATCTCATGTAATAGTATCAAGTCTCATATAATAGTATCAAGTCTCATGTAATTGAATCAAGTATCATGTAATTGAATCTAGCTTCATGTGATTGTATCAAGTCTCATGTAATTGAATCAAGTATCATGTATTTGTATCATGTCTCATGTAATTGAATCAAGTATCATGTATTTGTATCATGTCTCATGTAATTGAATCACATCTCATGTAATTGAATCAAGTATCATGTATTTGTATCATGTCTCATGTAATTGAATCATATCTCATGTAATTAAATCAAGTCTCATGTAATTGTATCAAGTATCATGTAATTGTATCAAGTAATCAACAACTGATTTTAAGCATCAAGCTTAAAGTAAAGGTTTCCATCATAAGTAATCATGTTTATGTTTAAAGCATTAAATAACATTTCAATAAAAATGTTTAACATGCTTCTCAGTCCCGAAGTAAAACAAACAAGTTTGAAAGGGGACAATGAACTCACCTTAGGTCCGAAGTATTTGACTATGTAAAGTAAGAATGCACGCGCTCTTTGTTTGCTTTGTTATGATGTTCAAGCTCCTGTATTGATTTCATAACGTTTGCAGTTTATAAGTATAAGTTTATAAGGATTTGTTGTGCGTGTAAGTGTTAGTCCTAAAGTTGACTAACACTTCAAGATGTCGATCATCATCCGGCCTCGTATGTTAATCCAGAATTTCTTATCACTTAACCACTTAAGCTTCTATGTCCTCATTTATTTGTTTTAGTTTCATTGTCTTATTGATTTTCCTCAGCACAATGCTATTGGGTTGCTCTTTTCCATATAATACTTGTTATGTAATTAAATAAGTTTTCCAATTACTTTATAAACCTCTATGTTCTAATTTCTTAAAATGTAACTCGTGTATTTGTTTCTAGATCACTTAAGTGGCTAACTAGGTCGTTTGTGGACCGGATGACACGCATTGGGCTTACAATTGATGGGTGTGGGCCATTTTTGTTTATTGGGCCTATTTATTATAATGGGCCACCATAGATCCATAATCAACACACAAGTGATAGAACGAAATGTTCAAGTTTCTCTAGATTGGGCCAAAACTACTTGGGCCGTGGATGACTTGTGGGCTTAAGCCATATAATCGCGGGCCATTAACACATGTGGGCCCGAATAATAAAAGAATGGGCCATGACAGTGGCCATGGGCCGAAACTATGTGGCCTAGTGTTTGTTGAATTGCAAAATGGTGTTGGGGCCGTAGGTCTTAGGCTGTTGGGCAGGTTGTCTTGCCTTGGGCCGAAAGATGGTATTGGGCCGTAGCAAGAAATGGGCCAAGGGTGAAGTTGGGTCTCATGCGTTTTCGAGGTGGATGCCTAAAGAGGTGTAGGCTAATCTAATCATAATTTGGGCCCAGGACAATTGATGTGGGCCTAAGCAAAAATGGATTGGGCTGCTTAAAAGCTTTGGGCCGATGAATGAATTGTGGGCCAACGTGTGGTTCCAGATATTAACCGATAGCATCTGGGTAGCCGCCTATCATCATATAGCAGCGAACCCTTTAGGTGTTCTGTGAACATGGTTCGGCTACAACTTCCGTAAGGTTCGGTCAAGGTAGACACACACAAGGTTCGCTTCAAATGGTTCGCTAGTTATTCGCTGCAGTTGAAGGTTCGGTGGCCAAGGGTTCGGCGCATGAGTCTAGGTTCGCAGACATGCAAAGATTCGGCCATGGTGTCTGTTTCACGAAGCTAGGGTTCGGTAAGTGGTAGGTGGGTAGTACAGACTTAACAGGTTCGCTTTTCAGAAGAAGCAGCCAAGGTTCGTGAGTCTCCCACGCAGGGTTCGGGAGACCCCATGGTTCGGCCGTCCCAGTTTCGAGAACAACAAGTTTGCCATCTTCACGAACCGCACCTGTTGCTGGGTCGATCTCCGATCTGTGTTAAGGTGTTAGGGTTGCTCGTCCTGGTGTGGTTACAGCTCTAGAGTGGTCAACCGGTTATATGTACTGTTCGAACCAAGTGAGTGTAGAAAAACCCTAATTTAAGTGAACTTCTCACGCATTTACCTTCAAATCGGCTGGACCAAAGCTCCGATGAGTTGTACTTTCGTGTAAAGGACTTCAAGATCTTCGTTTAGGCTTCAAGATCACGCAAATTGGTGGAGTTTTGAGCAAGTTATAGAGCTTTAAAGTAGCAAAAATGGTGGATTTTGTTGGGGAGGAGAGAGGTGAACGGTTTTGGTGGTTAGAGAGAGAAAGAGTTTGTAAATAATGAGTTAAATGACTCAACTTAAGGTTTATATACCCCGTGGGTGTTCGGGTTCGTTTCGGTTGCTCGGTTCGTAGTTTCGTCGCGTATCCGGCACGTTACGCGTATTTTTCGTAAATAAACTAAAGAGAATTAATTTAAGATGTTTAAATTACAAATATCATTGGAAATTATTTTTAAATATCGTTATATTTGTTTATTTATCAAATTAGAATATTTTACGCGTTTTAATAATTTATTCGCGATTTAAGAAAATAGTTTAGTTTAACTAGTTTTATGATGAGTTTCAAAATTGTAAAATAGGAAATATTTTATTTCCTTAAAATTATGGTCGATCGAATCGATATTCGTTTCGTTTCGTCAGATTGCGTCGCCATCGCGCGTATTCGTTCGAATCGTCATTCGAACGAACACGACGATGGTTTGGCTTTCTGATTCTTGTTTTCTACTGTTAAGTCATTATTTCAAAACGTTAAACTATCAGAATCATTCGTACAGATCGTCACATATACGAATAACTCGTCGGTTTAGCATTCCGTAACAATAACCGTTATAGTTTCATTTTGTTTAACCTCACATACGTTTACACCAAATAATATCACATCAAGTATAATGTTTCACACTGTGTTGTCTGACATGTTTCAGACTGTTAAACCCTAAGGTTTCAGTCAAATTCAGACAATCGTATAATAGTTTCATGTTAATCAAATGCATTAATAGTTTAAACATAGTTTCTCGAAATGTGTACCTGACTTACTGTACATGTCTACTGTTGCGATCACTGTTCCGGCACGCGTCCGGCACTGATGTTACAAACTTGGTCACCTGGAAGCTTACTGTCGAACCATTGAAAAGACAACTACAACAACAACCTGGGTACCGGCCAAGCCAACTGACAGGGCTTGTTACGAGTGTGGAGCGGTTGGTAACTTCAGGAACAAATGTCCCAGGCTCAACAACAACAACACACGAGGTGCACCTGTTCGCGCCTTTGCTATCAACGCACTGGAAGCTCGCGAGGAACCAACAGTCATTACGGGTACGTTCATTGTCAATAATCATTATGCATCAATACTCTTCGATACTGGTGCCAACAAGAGTTTTGTTTCCACTGCTTTTACATCATTACTTGGAATACATCCGATTGCATTAGAACCCCCATATACTATTGAAATAGCTTATGGTAAATTAATTCATGTTCATACAATTATCCGTGGGTGTAAAATGACACTCAACGATCATGTATTCTCTATTGATCTTATCCCTATGAATCTTGGAAGCTTTGATGTTGTCGTGGGAATGGATTGGCTATCCTGCCACCATGCTGAAATCATATGCTCCAATAAACTTATTCAAATCCCGTTACAAGTCGGTGATATTCTAAGAATCTATGGAGACAAACCTTGTCGTACCTTGAAAATCGTTTCATGTATGAAGGCTAGTAGTTATCTTAGGAAACAATATCCTACCTTCTTAGCTCATATTGTGGAAAAGGATTCTATAAAGAAAACCATCCATGAAATTCCTGTTATACGTGATTTTCCTGAAGTATTCCCTGATGAATTACCCGGACTTCCACCGATTCGTCAAGTCGAATTCAGAATAGATCTCGTACCTGGAGCAAATCCAGTTGCAAAATCACCTTATCGTCTTGCACCCTTTGAGATGCAAGAATTGTCCAGTCAGTTACAAGAGTTGTTAGACAAGGGCTTTATCAGACCAAGTTTTTCACCCTAGGGAGCTCCAGTCCTTTTCGTTAAAAAGAAAGATGGTTCTTTCCGGATGTGTATTGACTATCGAGAACTTAATAAGCTGACCATCAAGAATCGCTATCCTTTGCCCCGGATTGATGACCTATTCGATCAACTACAGGGAGCCATTTGTTTTTCAAAGATTGATCTTCGATCTGGCTATCACCAGTTGAGAGTCCATGATGATGATATTTCCAAAACAGCGTTCAGAACACGCTATGGACACTATGAGTTTTTGGTTATGCCATTCGGACTAACCAATGCCCCTGCAGTGTTCATGGATCTTATGAACAGAGTATGTAGACCATATCTAGATCAATTTGTCATTGTCTTCATTGACGACATATTGATTTACTCTAAGACGGAGAAGGATCATGAAGCTCATCTCAGGCTGATTTTGGAACTTTTAAAGAGAGAACAACTGTACGCAAAGTTCTCGAAGTGTGAGTTTTGGCTGAAAGAAGTTCAATTTTTGGGTCATGTTGTCGACGAAAGAGGCATACATGTAGACCCGGCTAAAATTAAAGCTATAAAAGACTGGAAATCACCGAAAACCCCATCGGAAATTCGTTCTTTCTTAGGGTTAGCCGGGTACTATCGGCGATTTATCGCCAATTTTTCTAAGATCGGTGTTCCGCTTACTACTCTCACCCAGAAGAATCAACCATTCATTTGGAGTGAAGCACAAGAAGATGCATTTCAATTACTTAAACACCAACTATGCAATTCTCCTATTCTTAGTTTACCAGAAGGCAACAATGACTTTACAGTTTATTGTGATGCCTCAAATCTCGGTCTTGGTTGAGTGTTGATGCAACGAGACAAAGTCATTGCTTATGCATCAAGACAACTCAAGATCCATGAGAAAAACTATTCCACACATGATCTTGAGTTAGGTGCTGTAATCTTTGCTTTGAAAATTTGGAGACATTACCTTTATGGTACCAAATGTGTTGTTTACACAGACCATAAAAGTCTTCAACACATCTTTGATCAAAAGGAACTTAATATGCAACAAAGACATTGGATATAATTGCTCAATGATTATGACTGCGAAATCCGCTATCACCCAGGTAAGGCTAATGTGGTGGCAGATGCGTTGAGTCGAAAAGACAGAGTAAAACCCAGAAGAATACGAGCATTGAAGATGACTATTCAGACTAGTCTTCTACCCCAAATCCGTGAAACACAACAAGAGGCACTTACTGAGATTCATGTTTGTGACGAAGCTCTACAAGGTTTAAATCAACAATTTGAAACCAAATCAGATGGGGCATACTATTTCTTAAATCGAATATGGGTACCTTCTTTCGGCAATCTAAGGAAATTAATTATGGACGAAGCCCATAAATCTCAATATTCGATTCACGTAGGCGTAGAAAAGATGTACCAAGACATTCGTGAATTTTATTGGTGGCCAGGGATGAAGAAAGACATTGCTACATATGTTAGTAAATGCCTCACATGCTTACGAGTAAAAGCTGAACATCAAAGACCCTCTGGGTTACTACAGCCATTGGAGATCCCAATATGGAAATGGGAGCAAATCTCTATGGACTTCATAACTAAGTTGCCTAAAACACCTAGGGGTCATGATGCAATTTGTGTAGTCGTTGATCGATTGACTAAGTCAGCACACTTCTTAGCCATTCGAGAAGACTACAATACTAACAGGTTAGCCAAACTATACCTTGATGAAATTGTGAGCCGACACGGAGTGCCAATTTCAATTATCTCTGATAGAGATAGTAATTTAATTCAAGGGTTTGGCAAATGTTTCAAAAGGCTTTAGGTTCACAACTTAATCTTAGCACAGCTTACCATCCTCAAACCGATGGCCAAACTGAACGAACCATTCAGACTTTAGAGGATATGTTAAGAAGTTGTGTTATTGATTTTGGTGGTAGCTGAGACACTCACCTTTCTCTAGCCGAATTCTCCTACAACAACAGCTACCACACAAGTATCAAGTGTGCACCGTTTGAAGCTTTATATGGACGAAAATGTAGATCTCCTGTTTGCTGGGCTGAAGTAGCTGAAAGCCAATTCACAGGTCCGGAACTTATACAAGAAACAACTGATAAGATTGTTGTTATACGAGATCGAATCAAGGCTGCGCAGGATCATCAAAAGAGCTACGCTGATACTCGAAGAAAGCCTTTAGAATTCCAAATTGGTGACAAAGTTATGTTAAAAGTCTCTCCATGGAAAGGCATAGTCAGATTCAGAAAACAAGGTAAACTAGCATCTAGATATGTTGGTCCTTTCAAGATCCTTGAAAGGATTGGACGAGTAGTATATCGATTGGAATTACCTTCCGAACTCAGCAATATACATGATGTATTTCATGTATGCAATCTTAAAAAGTGTCTATCAGACGAATCACAAATAATTCCTCTTGAAGAAATTCAAGTTGAAGATAAGCTTTAGTTTGTTGAGGAACCTGTTGAGGTTATGGATCGAGAAGTCAAGAAACTAAAACGCAGTCGGATACCTATCGTGAAGATTAGATGGAATTCCAAGCGTGGACCTAAGTTCACTTGGGAACGTGAGGATCGTATGAAAGAGAAATACCCTCCCTTATTTTCATAAACAGACAATCATAGATGAACGCAAACTGAATTTCGGGACGAAATTCCAATAACAGGGGGAGACTGTGACAATTGTATTCTAGAATTACGTCATTAATGACGAAATCACATTTGGTCGTGCTTGAAATCCACATTCATTATTATGTATGTGCCAGAAGGACCATATCATATCAGTTCATGACTTCTTGTTACTCAGGAATCCGGTGTTAGTAGATCTCAAAGAAACATCCATCACATAATGCTTATTCAAATAGATGACCAACCGATTTCATGTCTAGAATCATAACTCGGAAATAAAGAAAATGAGTGTAAGCGAGATCGCGAAACGAGGCTCCGATTTCAAGATATACTGAGTCGAATATAGCGTTAAAAAAAGAGGTCAAATATTTTGAACTCTTTAAGTCTTTAAATTATAACCACTGGAAAGGGCTCGAAAAATCGTGAACGTAGGCGAAAACCGTTCGCAAAACGGAGTTCGTATGCTCCCGGAATCGCGAAACGAAGCAAAAATCAAAAATTGGACGAAACTGGCATGGGGCGGTACGCCCCGGGTCACGCACCCAGTTGGGGCGGTGCGCCCGGCGTCTCTAGAGTCGGCAAAACTGAGATTTTAAGATCAAAACGCATGAAAACCATCACTTTTCTTCTTATCTCGATCTTTCTTCACATACAGACGACCAAAACTTGATTTTCACCCTCCAAACTTCATCTTAAAGGCCTCTAAACATTCAGATCATCCCAAGGAATGAATCTACAAGTCTAGATCTTCGTTCTACGCTTCGAAACTACATCTGGTTAGGTAACGGTTCGTTTTAACCTTCTAGCTTGATTTTGATTAATTAGATCTTGTTTTTGAACGTAATGAGATAGTTAGGGTTGTGGATTATTGCCTAGATCATGGCTAGGATTGATTATAAACGAAAAACACGATGTTTTAACGAGAAAATCCTTGTTTTGATCCGTTATAATGCCGGTTTGCATGAAATCATAACAATGGTTATAATGGTTTAAACCATTTGATTATGACAATGTAGGTGATTAGTTTGATTAATCTTTGAAATGCAAGGTTAAATCCAAGTGTATCAAACTAATCACAATCATTAACATACTCATTGGAACGATTATATGATGTTTATGATAATAGTCAGATTAGTATGTTAAACATGGTTTTTAAACCTATTCTAATGCTACATTGTTATATTTCATGATACTTGCGTAATCAATAACAAGGATTGATCATTCTTAAGCCATTAATCCGTCTAAAAACTGTTTTAGCATTATAATCAACAACATTAACTATTTGATTGATCTGAGATTTTTTTGATTACTCAAACATGTCATCAACCTTGTATTAGGAACCTGAATCATTATAGGTTCCTACATTATCATACATCGTATGATACGATATAAAAGAAAATTAATTAAATACTTAACCTCAGTTTGATGACTGTTAAGGCAATGTCTTTGACATTGGACATTCAGAAAGATCTAATCAGTAAGTTAAAAAATAAGTAACTCATAAAACATTAATGAAATGTAGAATCTTCTTCATATTTGCATGATAACTTCAATATCAAAACACTTCAATAACACAGGTGAGACTCATAACCCTTTTTCTTTTCTTTTGCTAAAACCGCGGGGTGGAACATGTAAAATATTGATAACTCAAACATTTTAAACTATTGTGGAAGAAAACTATTGATACAATGCAAATCATTTACATGTTTTGGTTATACAAATGCTGAATGATGCTAATCTTATGCAATATCATTAACTTGATTCGTCAAGCCCCCGGTAGTACTGGTATGGTCCATATGCGGGAAATCGCGAACACAAAAATGCGTGCTCCAACTGCGGGTTGGACACCACACAAACTGGATACACGTGGTGTATCACACATGGAAAGCTATTGCAATAGGTTTGATATTTGCATGTTCATTGGATTTGTATTTCAATGCATTTATATGATGAGCTTGTGCTATAATTGCTACTCAAGTTATACAAAACATGTTAATTCAAAATATATGTTTCTCACTCAACCACGTGTGGTTGATCCAAGTTTTCTTTACATGTTTCAGGTAATCAGGATCAGGAAACTCAGCTAGTTCAAGATGCCATGAATGTGTAGGGTGACCTAGAAACAAGAAACAAACTAGACGTTTTGTAATATTATCATTATGTTTATACTTTAATGTATAATATTGTGTGCGTTTGTGTTAATCTATCTAATAACTATGAAACAATAGTGAATTTTGGGTTATTCTTGAACTATGGCTATGAATTCATTACGTCACGTGCCGTGGATTCTGCACGCGGTGCAGGATGTGACACTTTTGCACCCTTTAGTCTATCAACAAGCTACCAAACTCCCAGCTTCTTAAATTGCAGTAGCTCTTCCTGCATAGCATCTACCCAAGATTCTTCTTTCAAAGCTTTGGCAATGGTTCTGGACTCAACTTGGGAAATAAAACAAGAATGGGCACAAAAGTTTACATCTGCAAAGTCAAGTATGTCAGCAAGGCCACCTAAAGATAATTGATTTCTCGTTTTCACTCCATCCGTCAGATTTCTAATAATATTGTCTTGAGGATGAATCTTGTTTCTTCTGCCAACAAGATGAGCAGTAACTTCAACCTGTGGATCAAGATTGTTTAGATTGAGATCCTCAAGAGCAGGTACAATATTATCAACATCTGGTTCTGGAACATCTGGATGAGAGTGATTATCATCTGAGTCTAAACTGTCATCATTTGCCTGCACTGGAACTTGAACTGAAGAAGATTGTACGGGTTCATCAGGTGCATTTTGTGCATCATACATCATTTGAACAGCAACATCTTCATCAGAATACATGGGAGGCATATTGATAGAATCAAAAAGATCAGAATAGTTGAACATCCAGTCATGACCCTTTCTAGGTGGTGGCATAGAATATTTCTGAACATCTATATGGTACCACTCTTCCACATTGCTGGTCAATCTATTGTAAACGCGCTTATTTGGAGCATTGTACCCAAGAAAGTAGCCTTCTTCCACCTTTTCATTAAACTTGCCTTGCTCATGTTTCTTAAGCATTGTGCATGGAGCACCAAATGGTTCGAGATACTTAATATTTGGCTTTCTATTATGGAGCAATTCAAAACAAGTCTTCCCATGTCTCTTCACAATCAACACCCGGTTCAGAGTATCACAAGCATTAGCAACAGCTTCATTCCAAAATTGAACCGGTAGGGATGAATCAACAAGCATAGTCCGAGCAGCCTCAATTAATGTTCTGTTCTTTCGCTCAGCAATACCGTTCATCTGTGGGACATACGGAGCACTGAATTGCTGAATAATACCACGTTCATTGCAAAAAGTCTCCATATTATGATTCTTGAATTCAGTCCCATTATCTGTTCTGAGCATGCGACCCTAGAGCTTATACAGTGATTCAAGCTTAGTTACCAGAACTTGAAAACATTCGAATGTTTCAGATTTCTCCTTCATAAAGAACACCCAAGAATATCTGGAATATTCATCAGTAATGACTAAGCAGTATTGATCTCTAGCAATGCTCTTGCGATTAACAGGTCCAAAAATATCCATGTGGAGAAGCTCAAGTGGAACATTAATTGAATGGAACTTCTTGGGTTTGTGAGACTGCTTGGTTTGCTTTCCCTTCTTGCATGAAACACAGACATCAGACAGCTTGAAGTTCTTCAAACTCCCTCCCTGAACTAGATTTTTGTGAACCAAATGATTCATCTTTCTTAAACTCAAATGACCCATCTTCTTATGCCAAAGGGTAGAATCTTTCTCTGTTGCCTTGGACATAAAACATGAAGCTGTAGAAGATGTAGTTGAAGCTATGGCCATATTGAGAACATACAAATCTTGCTTTCTTGGAGCAAACATCAGAATCCAGTCTTCAAGAATGGTGATACCTTGCTTGAGAATGTAGCAGCTAGAATCATCAAACAGAACCTTGTACATCTTGTCACAAATTTGTGAGACTGAAAGTAGATTGTTCTCCAACTGCTTCACATATCTGACATTGTCAAATGAAACTTTACCATTTGAAAGAATTCCTTCTCCAGTAATAAACCCGCCTTTTTCACCAGAAAAAGCTACATATCCTCCTTTAATTGAATGAACATTTGTAAGAAGAGATATGTCTCCAGTCATGTGCCTTGATGCCCCACTATCAACAATCCAAGTGTTGTTAAGAGCAGCATTTGGGGCAACCTGCACATACACAAATCATTAGGTGAATTTGGGAACCCAAGCCTTTACAGTCTTTGGTTGACCCAATGAGTTCAAAGGACTTGGCCATCCAGACAGTGTTTTTGCTGAAAGATTTCTTTAAATACACTGAAGATGGCTTGGATTGTTTGTCAACAACTTTGGGTGTATCATGATCAACCATAACCCGTTTACCCATATATTGAAATTTGATGGGTGAAGGATGTTTGGGTTTAACCTGAGGTGAGTGACAAGCATATTTGACCTCTTTAACAAAATGCTGATTTTGTTTTCGATGTGGTGCAACTTGTGGTCTAACCAAATGAGGACAAAATCTAACAAAATGTCCAGGTGCACCACACTCAAAACAAGCTCGTTTATCTTTGTGATAAAACTGTTTGGGTTTTGAATAAGGTTTTTTGTTTTGATGAAAAACATTTATCTTTGTTTTGTCTTGCTTGAAACCCAAACCCTTTGTCCCATTAAAAACAAGATTATCAGTCTTTTTGGACTCATTTGTTTCACCATCCTGTGAAGACTTCACAAAGCATATGGCTTTGGATAATTTTGAAGATGTGTTTGTCTTTGATGAGATTGGGTCAACCTTTTTGACGCCAGATGTCTGATTCTTAATAATGGACACTTGAGGAGAAACTCAGAATCAGAGACCCAATCCTCAACCACTCCCTCCACAAAAGATTCCTCAGACAATGAGGAACCCTCATCAGAAATGATTCCAATAGGATCAATTACTAATGGGGTTTTAACTTGAAAGTCTTTAATTTCTTTGTCATTTGGTGAGGTAACAAAACAATTTAAGACTGGTGGAGGAAAATAGTTATATTTTGTTTCTTTTCCCTTACCCTTCAGATCAGTCCCATTACTAATCATGTGCTCAATGATGTATGAGGAGCTTTCGTAGCTCTTGAGCTTCTGACTCAAAGTTTCATAGTCACATTTGACTACGGCTAATTTCTTCTTTATCTCATTGATATTATTGAGATAAGAAGTAATAGCATCTTACTTAGTCAGCACAGCGATCTCAGCCTCATGCAATTGCCTTTTCAATAACTCAATTTTTGCTTGAAAATCTTTTTCATTTAATTTTAAAATCCGGTTTGCCTCAATGCATTGGTTGAGATCACTGATCAGATCAGCATTATGCTGCTGATAAGCCAGCACCTTACTTTCAAGGTCAACACAATTAAAACAACTAGAATGAGAAGAAGAACAGTCATTATATACCTTATCAGACTTAGATGAGGCAGAAGTATTCACCATCAAATCAAATTGTGTAGCAGTTTGGTCTTCAGACTCAACATCTGACTCTCATTGAGTTTCTGAATCTGTTGTGCTTTCTGATTATGATCCTGATGATTCATCCAGACTTGTCTTTGTTTCTTCTGAATTACTTTCATCACTGGATCCAGCTACTTCCTTGATCTCTGCAACACACGCTTTATCTTCTCCTAATTTTTCAGTATTGAATCTGAAGCCCCAGTTTTCTCCCTCATCATTCTGAACCATTAGAGCCTTGTTTGCATTTGATGAGCTCGCTTGAGCAGGAGTGGCAATTGGTACTAATCTTCTTTCTGGGTTAGCAGCTGATGATCTTTGGTTCTGAAATTGATTGTGGTTACCCATCTTCTTTGGCTTGTTGCATTGTCTTGCAAAGTGACCTTTATCACCACAGTTGTAGCAAGTAATAGATGACATATCAAAACCAAACTTTGAGTCTTTGTTCAGATTAATGTCTTTCCCAGTTCTTCTGACGAAGTCTTTTTCTCTTTTGACAGCACTTGCAAGAGCCCAAATGATGTCAATCCTTTCCATATCATCTGGATCAATCTGAGAGTAGTCTTCATTTGTCAAGTGTGGATTACCAATTTGCCCAGCTAACAAGCCATCATAAGAACTCACAAGTGTAGACAAAAGACCCATATGCTCTTTAGCAACCTCCACAGTTACTTTGTCAAAATTGTTTGTCTTCAAATTTGAAACAGGAGCTTCTTTGGTCTGTGAGACAAAAGTTGCTTTCAGAGGAGCATGTGAAGAAGGAGCTCTTTCCACAGTAGGAGTAGAGTAATATAGTGATGGATCTTGAACTTGAGCAACTCTCTTTGCTTTCCACTTGTTCTCTATCTCCTGTTCCTTCAGCTTCTGAATAAAATCATTAATGTCCATATTAGCAATCATCTTACTTTATTTCAGGACCATCAGAAAAGATTCCCATTTAGGAGGTAATGCATCAGCCAAACATTGGATCTTCTCTTGAGTAGTTGTCTTGACTTGATGGTTGTAGAGCTCACTGAGAAGATGATAGAATCTAGCAATCAGATCATCCAAAGATTCATTTCCCACACACATGAAGCTATTGAACTCTTTCTTCAAAGCTTTAGACTTGATGCTCTTTAGCGCATCATTTCCCTCATATCTTTGTTGTAAAGCATCCCACAGTAATTTTGAAGAAGTAAACTGTCTGAATTGATGAAATATATCTGTAGCAATAGACTGAGACAATATTGCATACGCCTTCTTCTCAAAATCATACAACTTTCTCTGAGGCTCAGTCATCCGATTAACAAGCATAGGTGATCCATCCTCACTAAGTGGTCTCAAATATCCACCCTTAATCATCATCCAAAGATTGGTATCCACTCCATTAATGTGAATCTCAAATCTATACTTCCAATGTGGATAGTCATCCAAAGAAAGTAACTTTGGAGCTTTGTTTGAATTCCCTGTCTCTGTCTCAGTAAGCAATAGATTTTGAATTTTGTGGTTCTTATTAGCCATCAAAGCAAGTTCCTTCATCTTATCAAGAATAAACTGATCCAACACTTAGAAAAATTTTCAGGACTGAATATCGGGGACCGAATGAATGAGAATAGACCGAATGAATTGATTTGACCGAATGGCTTGTCTGATGCGAATGAGTAGACGACCGAATGGCTTGACAACCGAATGAATCCCAACCAGCCGAATGAGTAGTTATTTGTATCAACTCTTAGACCGAATAAGAGCTATTCAGCCGAATGACCCTATTCGCACGGTGCGAAGGAAAACTATTCTCCCAATCGAGTCATTCGCACAATCTGGGGTTTTCAGCAACAAAAACTTCGATAACTTTGGATTTTGATTGAATCTGACCACCAAATTTGGTACACAACCCCAAGACAATATCCCTAAGCTTTAGGAATGCTCTATTGACCGAAACAACTTGAAAACCCCACTGTTTACCAATGAAACAGTAACTTAGAGCCTAAGAAACTCAGGGTTTTCTAATATCTCGAATCAACAATCTGTAATATGAAGATTTGGATCGAAAATCGAGCAAAATCAAGAGACAAAGCTCTGGTACCACTTTGTAGGACCAAATAGAACCTAGGAAACCACTCGGTTCCTTGCGGATTCTGCTCGGCAGGCCCTCGAATAGTGCGGAATCCTATTCGAGGGTTTTCCAATCGAAATCACCAAGCCCCGTGGCAATCCGATGATGCGAAGTCAACGTTTTGATCGAAATCGAACACCACGGGGTGAGAAATGAAGTTGGAGAAGGTGTGGCGGCTCAAAACCCTAGGAGTATGACAGGGAATGTTCAGGGGTCAGAAAAGTGATCTAAAACATTCTGTTTGCAGGTCTATATATAGACTGAACTCATTCGGCCGAATGAGTTGTGCGAAACACTCATTCGGGTGAAAGGCTCAGCCGAATGAGCTGGTCAACCGAATGAGTCATGCGAGTGACTCATTCGTTCGCCTCAGTCATTCGCTAGTCGTTCATTCGTGTGAATGGACTCATTCGTAGGTACCATTCGCACGTATGGGTCTGTAAAATATACAAAGTCAAAGTCAAACATAGTTAAACATATTAAACTCAATTAAACATATACGAACAATACAGAATAATCGATTTCATTACTGATATAAACTTTATACAATCAAAGTCATACAAAATATAGAACTAGGGACATTACACGCACCAACAGATTTCATATTAATAAACTAGGCAGAGTGACAACTGCCACCTTCCGAGGTTTTTATGCCGGCAATCCTAAGGGATTAAGGGCTTTGCCTCGTATAAATCTCGTGTGTTTGACTATTTTTTTGGTTTATATTCTGGAATATCCCTAGGGATCCGTAGTGATTGTAAAACACAAGACTTCAATTTTCTAATTCGGTTTTGTTAAAAATTATACTTGTTAATTTTTACTAGAAACAGTTATATAAAATATTAAAATTTTATGCTTTTTGGTTGTGATTTTTGGCGTTGCTGTGTCTTTCTGCTTGATATTGTATTTTTCTGTTTGTTATTATTTGTTAGTACTTTCCTAAAATAATGAGTTATGTTAATAAAATTGCGAAATTGTCTCGTTGTTACTTCTAATAAATTAAAATACGGTAATATAATAACAAGAAATTTGCCTAATATATAAAAAGTTGAAAAAAATCTTGAAATAATATGAAACATAACATACGATGATAAACATATAATGAACACAATAATCTCATATGTATGTTTTCTAAAATGATTAGTTTTGAAATACATAACAGTGAAAGAATATTATTGTGTACTTTTAAAATAGTGAAACACAAAATTGACTGATAATATATTTGTTGATAAAATTGATAAATATCAATGTTGTAGAAAACGCGAGTCGCTAGTCGGACGGTTGGGTGGGGACTAGGGATTAATCGGCCAACTAATCGGTCTAATCGGATAGTCGGGCCTAGTCGGCCTTAGGAGACTAGCGATTAATCGGCCTAGTCGGGGATTTTTACAACTATAATATATATTGAACAAAAATTTAAAACTCAATAACAATCCTTTGTCAATTACACAAATAATAAATACAAACAAAAATATACATGTTCCTTTTCATATAATTGTTTGAAAATGTATTTAGTTTTTAGATTACACTTCAGGGATATTGTTGTACATTCGTTCATCCATGGATTGTTTTTCTTGAAAAAGTGGCAATGTCATTCCTTCTTCAATTTCCATCCGTACATCGTTTCTTATGCCTTGAACTCGCCTTCAAGATTGCTCTTGTCTTGTGTATGTTCCATTGCATCCAAATGGTCATTTAAAGAAATACAGATTTCCAACGATGCTGAAGTGAATCTCAGCCTTCGTATTGATAATATCATGTCTCTAAGGGAAAAAAGAGATTCCAAAACTATCAAAAAAGCTTGTAAACATGTAAAATCACGGGCTTTGGAAGTTAGAACTAGAAATTAGGATTTCTTTTAAAATTCATTCGATTTTATACCGAAAATCGAATCTGTTTCGAGGTACCTCTCAAGTTTGCTAGTTGCCCTAGTACCTAGAGCTCGTTTAATAACAGTCTATCCATTTCGAGTAAGTGTGTATTATAAGTGCAAGGAATGGTTAACTTAGAATGTATATTTTGCCTAAATAGACTAATAACCATCCAATTTTTTGAACAGTTGTTGACATTTTTCAATTTCCTACACTTCTTCTTGAATCTTTATAACCTTTTATATAATACTAGGTAAAATCCCGTGTATTACACGGGTTGAAAACTGAAATGTTATATACTTTGTAAGAGAACTTGTTTTAAAGTACTTTTTTATAAGAAAACTTATTTTTACAGAACTTTTATTTTTCCTAAAACTACAAAATTTAAATAATTCTTATTTTTTTTAAAAAAAAATCATTTATAGAAAATTTTCATATTTTGTAAGCTTTGTTCAAGTGTGCTTTTTAATATAAAAAAGATTTCATTTTTTATTTGTTAGAACTATTTTTTAATATGAAAAAAAGGTATATAAAGTCATTAGTCATTAGATTTAAAATTATTTAAATTAAAGAATATAATCTTAATTATCATTTAATATGAGAGAGAATGATTATAAAGATTAAAAAATGACATGTGACAATAATAGCCTAATAAATTGACATGTGACAAAATATTTACTCTTTTATTAGAGAGTATAGATATAGATTAATCAAAAAAAATATTATCGCATAAAATCGAGATATTTTTAACTTTAATTTAATAATAATATAATTATAATTAGAAAAATACATTGCATTACTTTCTTATAAAACAAAGTATGTTTTTCACCTCAAAACAGCCTCTATTACTATAAAACAGCACGACACATTAATTAGCATAAATAATATAATTTTGTAACAAAACATTTTAAACTTGTTGATACATGTAATGTCCCTAGTTCTGTTTTGTAACTCTAATCATGTAAAGTTCAAGTTATTAATGGAAGTTGTCTTTATATATCATTCTTAATGTTTATTATTGATTATATAATGTGTTGATCTGATTAAATTTATAGTTGAGTATGAAGACTTCACATTCGGGCGAATGACTCTAGAATGAAGTCATTCGCCGAATGAAGCTTATAGCGATTGTCTGGCGATAGAATGAGTCATTCGCCGAATGACTCATTTGATTGACAGCTCATTCGAGCTTGATCATTCGCCGAATGAGTTGCTTCGGCCACTCATTCGGCCGAATGAATACAGCCTATATATACTTGTTTAAATCATTTCTACACTAATTTTTTGAGAGCCCTCCTTCTTCCCTGAGATCCCAGAGTCAAACCCTAGGAGATTAGAGCGGCCATTGATCGTCCAAGTTCGATTCTCAACCCGTGGTGTTCGATTGTTGATTCCAAGTCATTCCTACACCTTCAGATCACCACGGTTCCTGTTGATTTCGATTGGAAAACCCTGGAATAGGATTCCGCACTATTCCAGAGGCTGTCGGGTAGATTTACATTGGATTCGGATTGTTTCCGAGCTCCAAATCGGTCCTACAAAGTGGTATCAGAGATCTGGCTCTAGATTCTACTCGATTTCCACTCTAAATCATCAGATCTAAAGTTTCCAAAACCCTGATTTTCGTAACTGTCAAAAACCCTAAGTTTCTTGCTCTTCAAGTTACTATTTCATTGAAAATTTGTGGGTTTTTGTGGTGTGTTTGTCAAAACCTTTTCCAAATTGGTTGATTATCATGTCTTGAACTTCTGTACCAAATTTGGTGCATAGATTTGGTCAAAATCGCAAGTTATCAAAATTTTCGTTGCTGAAAACCCCAGATCGCCCGAATGGCAATTGCGGCCGAATAAGTTCAGCCGAATCACCCTTCATTCGCCGAATAGGAGTCATTCGCCGAATAGCTCTTTCGTTCCAGTCATTCGGCGAATAGCCTCATACTCCACTCTCATTCGGCGAAAGACCTTATTCGATCAGTCATTCGCCGAATAGGTTCATTCGATCTTCTCATTCACCAGGTGTCATACTCAGTCCTCATTCGCCAGTTTAATCACATTCGGTCCCCGACATTCACCCAAATCATCTCATTCGGCAGTGATTCTGAAAATTTTTCTAAGTGTTGAATTTTATCATTTCTGATTAAATGGAGGATTTAGCTCTCATGGCAAATCAGAACCATCGCATTCAAACATTGTTGTTGACAGAGAATGAGACGGGGAACTCCAATAAAGCTCCCAAGTTACTAACCTTAGACGATTATCCTCACTGGAAGTATCGTTTTGAGATTCACATTAATGGGGTGGATACAAATCTATGGATGATGATTGAAGGAGGTCATCTGAGGCCTCTGAATGAAGATGGAACTCCTATGCTAGTCACACGGATGACTGAGCCTCAAAGGAAGCTGTATGATTATGAGAAGAAAGCTTATGCTATTTTGTCACAGTCCATTGCTACTGATATTTTCCATCAGTTTAGACAATTCACTTCTGCTAAGCTACTGTGGGATGCACTGCAACAAAGATATGAGGGTAATGATGCTTTGAAAAGTATCAAGTCAAAGGCACTGAGAAAGGAATTCAATAGCTTCATGTATGTGGGAAATGAGTCACTGGATGAGCTGATTGCTAGATTTTATCATCTTTTGAGTGAGTTATTCAATCATGAAGTCAAGACAACAACTCAGGAAAAGATCCAGTGTTTGGCAGATGCTTTACTCCAAAGTGGGAGTCATTCTTGATGGTACTCAAGCAGAACCAGATGTTGGCACATATGGATATCAATGATTTTATCCAGAAGCTGAAAGAGCAGGAGATAGAAAACAAATGGAAAGCCAAGAGAGTTGTTCAAGTTCAGGACCCCTCCTTATACTATTCCACTCCCATAGTAGACAAATCCAATACTCATGCTCCTCTAAAGACTGCTTTTGTTTCTAAGACATCTGAGGCTCCATCTACCACTCAGATTCATTTCAGTCAATCATCTTCAACCAGTTCACAAACAGAGCATCATCAGCCTACCGCCAGTCTGAAAACAGAAAATTTCGACAAGGTCACCGTGGAGATTGCAAAAGAGCATATGGGTCTTTTGTCTACATTGGTTAGCTCATATGATGGATTAGTTGCTGGTCAGATCGGTAATCCTTATTTGACCAATGATGACTATTCTCAGATAGATCCTGATGACATGGAACGAATTGACATTATGTGGGCGTTGGCAAGTGCGGTTAGGAGAGCTAAGGAGTTTGTCAAGAGGACTGGGAAGGATATAAAATTAAACAAGGAATCTAAGTTTGGATTTGATATGGCATCGGTGACATGCTACAATTGTGGAGAGAAAGGTCATTTTGCCAGACAGTGCAAACAGCCGAAGAAAGCAGGCAACAAGAATCCATTCCAGCATCAGAAATCCTCCACTGCCAATCCAGAAAGGAGATTAGTTCCCATTGATTCTCCTTCTCAAGCTGGATCTTCATCCTCTACAAGTAAAGCTTTAATGGTTCAACAGGATGAAGGGGTGAACTGGGATTTCAGATTCAATGCTGATAAAGAAGAACAAGATAAAGCTTGTATTGCTGAGATTCAACAATCTAAAGATCAAAGTGAGGAAAGCATTCGGGAAGACTCAATGGTGAATGATGATAAAGTCTCAAATTCAGAATCATATAGCATGACAGATTAATACACTCAAGATTCTGATGCTGAAGCTGATGACTCCTCTACTCAATTTGCTTTGATGGTAAACTCTTCTGCTTCATCAGAGTCAGAGCAGGTATACACTGACTGTTCATCTTCACATTTAGAGTGTTTTAATTGTGTTGATATTAGAAGTAAGGTTCTTGCTTATCAGACACATAACAGTGTTTTGATGAACGATCTCGACTTATGCATTGAAGCTAACAAAATTTTAAAATCTAATGAAAAAGATTTTCAAGCTAAAACTGATCTTTTAAACAGACAATTGCATGAAGCCGAGATTGCAGTGCTGAATAAGCAAGATGCTATCACTTCTTATCTCAATACCATCAATGAGATTAAGAAAAAGTTAGCCATAGTCGAGTGTGACTATGAGACCTTGGGTCAGAAGCTCAAGAGTTATGAAAGCTCATCTTATATTATTGAGCACATGATCAGTAGGGGTACTGATCAACCGGGGAAGGAAAAGGTTAACTAACAAAATTGTCCCCCACCTATCCTCAACACCTTTGTCAATACACCAAATGATAAAGATGTTAAGGATTTTCAAGTTACTACTCCGTTAGTAATAGATCCAGTTGATCTGAGTACAAATCAGATTTCATCAAAGACTGAGGGATCTCGGGTGGATGGAGTTGTTGAAGATTGGGTCTCAGATTCCGAGGATGAATCAGATTATTCACCTAAGTATAGTACTCCTCGGAATCAAACCCCTGTTGTCATGAAAGGTGACCCAATCTGCAACTCAAAGATTTACAAAGAATTGTGCTTTGTTAAAGCTTCACAAGAGTATGAAGCTAAGTGTGTTACCAAATCAGCTTTTGTTGGTAACAAAGGGACAAAGGGTTTGGGCTTTGATCCAGATAGTCAGAAAACAAATGCTTTTAAATCAAATAGAAAACCATTTTCTGATTTAAAACATTTTCATAAAAAGGGTGACAAAGTCTGTTTTGAATGTGGTGAGTCTGGGCACATTGTGAGATTTTGCCCTAATTTGATCAGGCCAAAGGCTGTTTCTTTCAGAAAATTACATTCTGCTTTACCAAAACCGATAAAATCTGTTCCTAAGCCTGTTCAAACAAAGGCCAAACAACCAGTTCAGATTAAAACTTCAGACAAGGGTAAAGAGAAACTGAAAACTTTGAATGTTCCAATTGTGCTTAAAGTTAACCAAGCAAAAACATCATCCATTTATCTGAAAAATTCCTTTGATAAAACTGCAATCTGGAAAGTTAAACCATCTAAGGATTCAGTTCCACATATTTCAGATAAGCCTCTTCCAGATGGTAAATAGATTGATGTATGGATCCGTGACTCTCTGGGTCAACCCAAGACTGTAAAGGCTTGGGTTCCCAAAGTGAACTGATTGTCTCTTTGTTGTGCAGGTTGCCCCAAAAGCTGGAGTTAACAGCAATTGGATCGTTGATAGTGGGGCTTCCAGACACATGACTGGTGATATTTCTCTGCTCACCAATGTGAATGCAGTTCGCGGTGGATATGTAGCTTTTGCCGGTGACAAAGGCGGATTCATTACTGGAGAGGGAATTCTGACAAATGGACAAGTTTCATTTGATAAAGTCAGATATGTTAAGCAGTTGGAAAATAATCTTCTCTCAGTTTCACAAATCTGTGACAAAGAGTACAAAGTGCTATTTGATGATTCCAAATGCTACATTCTAAAGCAAGGTGTTAAGATTCCTGAAGATTGGATTTTGGTGTCCGCTCCCAGAAAGCAAGACTTATATGTTCTCAACATGGCCACAGCTTCAACTACATCCTCCACAGCTTCATGTTTTATGACAAAGGCAACTGAGAAAGATTCAATCCTTTGGCATAAGAGGATGGGTCATTTGAGTTTACGCAAGATGAATCATTTGGTTCATAATAGTCTGGTTGAGGGAGTTAGCCTAAAGAATTTTAAGCTGTCTGATATCTGTGTATCTTGCAAAAAGGGAAAGCAATCTAAGCAGTCTCACAAGCTGAAAAAGTTTCATTCAATCAATGTTCCTCTTGAGCTTCTCCATATGGATTTGTTTGGTCCTGTGAATCGGAAGAGTATTGCTGGAGATCAATACTGTCTTGTAATCACTGATGAGTATTCCAGATACTCTTGGGTTTCTTTTTGAAGGAGAAATCTGAAACGTTTGATTGTATTCAAGTTTTGGTTGCCAAACTTGAATCACTTTATAAGCTCAAGATTCGTCAGTTTCGAACTGATAATGGAACGAAGTTCAAAAATCACAACATGGAGAATTTTTGTAATGCAAAAGGCATTGTACAACAGTTTAGTGCTCCATATGTTCCACAAATGAATGGTGTTGCTGAACGCAAAAATAGGACATTGATTGAGGCTGCTAGAACCATGGTTGCTGATTCATCTCTGCCGGTTCAGTTCTGGAATGAAGCTGTAGCAAATGCTTGCTATACATTGAACCGGGTTCTCATTGTGAAAAGACATGGGAAGACTTGCTTTGAACTGCTCCATAACAGAAAGCCAAATCTTAAGTATCTTGAACCGTTTGGTGCACCGTGCACTATGCTTAAGAAACATGAGCAGGGCAAGTTCAATGAGAAGGTTGAAGAAGGGTACTTTCTTGGGTACAGCACTCCAAGTAAAAGAGTTTACAACATTTCAACTCATACTGTGGAGGAGTGGTACTATGTTGATGTTCAGAAATATTCTATGCCCCCACCTGGAAAAGGCCCAGATTGGATGTTTGATTATTCTAGTCTTTTTGATTCATTCAATATGGCTCCCATGTATTCAGATGAAGATGTTGCAGTTTAGATGTTGTATGATGTACAGAATGCACCTGATGAACCTTTGCAACCTTCCTCTGCATCTCTTCCAATCACACAGATAAATGATGACAGCTCAGACACAGATGATAATCCTTTTCATCCAGCTGATCCTGAACCAGCTGTTGACAATCTTGTACCTAATCTTGAGGATTTGAATCTGAACAACCTAGATCCTCAGGTTGAGGTTCCAGCTCATCCTGTTGGAAGAATTAATCGCATTCATCCTCAAGAGAACATTATTGGAAGTCCTTTGGATGGAGTTAAGACAAGAAATCAGCTGTCTTCAGGAGGTCTTGCTGACATTCTTGACTTTGCATATGTAAGCTTTTGTGCTCATTCCTGCTTTATCTCCCAAGTTGAGCCACGTACTGTCACTGAAGCTCTCAAGGAAGAGTCATGGGTAGATGCAATGCAAGAAGAAATCCTTCAGTTCAAAAAGTTAGGTGTCTGGCAATTGGTTGACAGACCCAGGTGCAAAAGTCATTGGCACTCGATGGGTTCTTCGTTGCAAGAAAGATGATCACGGGATCATAGTGCGAAACAAAGCACGTCTGGTGGTTCAAGGATTCAGACAGATAGAAGGGTTGGACTACAATGAGGTGTTTGCTCCGGTTGCTAGACTTGAAGCAATTCGTATCTTCTTGGCTTATGCATCCTTTAAAAGGTTTAAGGTTTATCAAATGGATGTCAAGAGTGCGTTCCTTCATGGTGTGATCAGTGAAACAGTGTATGTCAGTCAACCTCCCGGGTTTGAGGATCCATTGCATCGTGACCAAGTCTACAAGCTAGACAAGGCCTTATATGGATTGCATCAAGCTCCACGAGCGTGGTATGAGACACTTTCTACTCACCTTCTGAACAACGGGTTCAGAAGAGGTGTCATTGACTGCACATTATTCATCCGTGAGAAGGACAGTGATCTACTCTTGGTGCAAGTATATGTGGACGACATAATTTTTGGTTCCACAAATGATAGTCTGTGCAAGGAATTCGAGAAGGTTATGAAAGAAAAATTTGAAATGAGTTCTATGGGAGAGATGAAATTTTTCTTGGGCTTGCAGGTGGATCAGTCTGAGGCAGGGATTTTCATTCATCAAACCAAATACGTTGGTGACATTCTGAGCCGGTTCAGTATGTCTGATGCAAAGCCTGCTGGTACCCCACTGGCGATTAATCACGGGATTACTCCAGATGAAAAGGGGGAGTTAACTGATGCCACTCTGTACCGAGGAATGATCGGATCTCTTATGTATCTTACTACTTCTCGGCCAGATATCATGTTCGCTACTTGCTTGTGTGCACGCTATCAATCAAAACCAAGAGTATCTCATCTCATTGCTGTCAAAAGGATTATGCGTTATCTGAAGGGTACACCGGAACTTGGCTTATGGTACCCTAATGATGATAACTTTGAGCTTACTGCATATAGTGATTCAGATTATGGTGGATGCAAGAGAGATTTCAAATCAACATCTGCTGGATGTCAGTTCTTTGGAAACCGATTAGTCACCTGGCAGTGCAAGAAGCAGACGTCGGTGTCTACTTCAACATGTCATGCTGAATACATTGCTGCTGCTAGTTGCTGTTCTCAAATCATCTGGATACAACAGCAACTCAGGGACTATGGGTTACATTTTTCTAACACTCCTATATATGTTGATAATACTGCTGCCATAGCTGTCACTAAAAATCCTGTTCAGCACTCCAAAACCAAACACATCCACATTAAATATCACTTCATACGTGATTGTTTTGAAAAGAAGTTAATCGATGTAGTGAAAATTCACACCGATCACCAAAAAGCCGATCTTTTTACAAAAGCATTTGACAAGCCAAGATTTTTATATCTGTTATCGGCTAATGGTGTTTTCCAAAAGGATGAAGTTCAATCCTCATCTGAGTCTAACAAGTGATCATCATTTTTCTTTGCTAGTCTTTGCTTTGTTTATTTTAGTCCAGTTCTTAAAATTTTTTCTTGTATAGTTTATTTTCTTCATCAAAAACTCAAAAAGATTTTCTATTTTTAGGTTTTTAGGGGGAGATATTCTGTTATTTGAAAAACCAAAAACAATAGAAAATTTGAAAAACCAAAAACAATAAAAAATTTTGAAAAACCAAAAACAATAGAAAAAATAAAAAATTGAGATGGTCTTGTTTTTATAAAGTAATACATTAATCTATCATGTCATAGAAACATAAGTGAATGTATGAACTAAATTCACAAGAGAATTATGATGGGATGTACTGATAGGCTGACTATACAGAATGAATAAACAACTTGTGATAACTTAGAAAGTTTGATCTGTGGGATTCATTTTATAAAACCACTTGAGTGAGAAACGGTTTTTGACTCAAATCAAGCATACACCTGTCATCATGGAATCAAATGAGGTTTCATTCAAAGAAAAATAAAGGCAAGCTGGTATTAAGCTTGATGAAAATCAAAAACAAGCTGGTATTAAGCTTGATGAAAATCAAAAACAAGCTGGTATTAAGCTTGAAGAAAACCTAATGCAAGCTGGTATTAAGCTTGAGAAATACTTAAACAAATTAAGTTCGATTCCATACATGTGCCATATTGCTGGGACGGACCTAGCTGAAGCCATCCATTTGGATAGAACAAGAAAAATACAAAAAGATAATAATGTTTGAATCTTATTGAATTCATGATGACTGGTTTTAAGATATGCAGAAATGAGTTTTCAACTGACTTTGATCTTTAATGGTGAAATGAAATGGGGAACTCAATCAGAAAATATGAGTGATCATAAAGTTTGTTTAGTAGTTGTGTATTGTTCGGTTTAATTTTTGGACAAACATATCAGTAATCTTATCATAATAAAATTGTGTTTGAAGTAAAGCATTCATCGAAGACAACGTGATGTGATTAGAGATATGTGTTATTTTATTAATGGACTTCTCACAAAAACATGTGGTTAATTGTCTTTAGTTACTACTTGTATAGTCATATTTGTTGTTTCAGAAAAATACAAAAAGATTTTCTATTTTAAATTTTATTTTAGATGATCATTTGTAGATTCGGATCTCTGTCATATCTGAATCCTGAATCACCCAGACATATCTTCATAAATTGTCAAAAATTTGTGGTTCAAAATGCCATATATTGAAAAATTTAAGTTTTGGGTGTTGACATCTCTCATTCGTCCGAATGAGAGATAAAGTTCATTCATTCGGCCGAATGACCTCATTCTGCGAATGAGTCATTCGACCAAATCAATCAAACAAAGTTTTCATCATTTGACGAATGAAGGGTGTCGAATGTCTCATTCGACATTCTCATTCGGCGAATAAGTGTTGTCGAATGTCTTATTCGTAATTCTCATTCGATGAATGAGACTGAGTCTGAACCGACCTTTCGTCTAGCTCATTCGGCGAATGAACTTGGCTATATAATAGTCCTTCGGCCGAATGAGGGTCATTCGACAAAATTTTCTTTCGCCACATCAGAGGGTTTTTCATTCGGCGAATATCAGTGTTCTCACTTTCGATCAATTTCCTGTGACTGTCATTAACCCTACTTCTGATTATCACGTTCTTCTTCATCTCAGGTACTTGGAGAATGATTATCAACGATTTCCACCGTGGAATCATCGAGAACAGATCAGATTTTTAGTTTCTAGGGTTTTGTTTATCGCCGTTTAAATAGACTATCAAAATGGGATTGAAACTACCTAAGACCTGTTTTAAAAGTCTTAGTCGGTTGATTCTGAGTGTGTGTATGCAAATTTTTTGGACTGATTCTTGGTTTTTGAAAAAGGGGATTTTGAATTCAAAATGGGCGCCGAATGTCGTCATTCGGCGAATGACTCATTCGGCGAATGAAGCTCATTCGACGAATAGCTCCTTCGACGAATGACTAGCCTAGCTTATGTCTCATTCGACGAATGATGTCTATTCGAAGAATGATATCCATTCGGCGTATGAGTCATTCGATCATAGGTTTCATTCGGCGAATGAACCTCATTTGACCAAAATGTTGAACCTTGAATCTGTTTTTCTGATTTCTATTTTCTGCCTAACTGAATTGCACTAACATGTTTGTTTCTTCTGTTGTTCAGTATGGCAGGTTGCAAATCGGTTCCCAAGCATAACATCTGTGCTCATCTGGATCTGAACACTCCGAACGCCAAACACTACTCAGAGATCATTACTTTTCTACGGCGTTCGAGGATTTTTACCGCGATATCCACTGTTCATGTGCCGTACCATTCTCACCAGCAGGATTTCTGGACCTCAGCCGACATAGACTGTGAGGTCGAGCCTACAGTTATCAGGGGAAAGGTGCAAGGGCACGATGTTGTTGTTTCTGCTGAACACATTAGGAGAGTGTGTGGTTTTCAGGACTCTCCCGATCAGCCATCTTTGCTTGATCGTTTCTTAGTTCGTGGATGTTTTCTCAGATGCAAGTATGAAGGTGATATAGGAGCTGGAATTCTCAATAAAGCTTTCATGTCTCCACAGTTCAAGTACCTCGCTCATGTTTTAGTTCACTGTCTCGGATCAAGGCGAGGTGGATTCGATGACATGCGAGAGACTATACAATGTGCGTTTGCTGCTTTAGTGCTGAACAAGCCGTTCAACTTCTCGGAGATGATTTTTATACACATGAAGGAGAACGTGGTCTTGAAGGGGGACAAGAAGTTTCTGATGTACCATCGGTTTCTACAACAGATCATTGATGCTCAAGTTCCAGATCTTCCAAAGATCAATGCTGATATTGTTCATTTGGAGCACATGAATGACACCACTCTTAACAGAGTCTTGTCATACAGGGGAAAAGAGAGGAAGCCTGCCACCCAATCCTTATTTGGACATCTCTCTCGACCTGATTACAGAGCTCCTGCTGGTCGCAAATGGAGGCACAATGACTCCGATTCAGATGTTGAAGACATTGTTGTACCAGTTGATGGAGATGACAGTGATGGAGGTGATGATGGTGATGATGCGGGTGTGAGTGGTGCAGGAGATGGTGAGAGCTCAGTGATTGTGAGCACTGCAGCTACGAGTTCTGTTGTGATGAGTGTAGGTACAAGTAATGCGACACCCCAGCCTTACGAGAGCTGACGTGTCACTATTACAGAAATCAGAACAATGCATATTTCTATATTAAATGAATTAACACTAATTAAATACAAAACATCTAATTGGATCGTTTACTATCATAATCAACTTTTTAATCTTTTATCTTCTCTTCACACAACCCTTGAATCCCATGAGTACCTGTTTTATAAACAAAGAAAACAACAAAGAGAAATACGGATGAGCCAAAAATTTGCTCAGTAACGGAAAAACAACAGTAATGATGGTGAAATCTAAAAAAAATGAATAAAGAAGTGGCAAAGAACAAAAATTATGAAAATAACGTCAGCGGAAACAACTGAAATGACCATAACAAACATTGGATAACGAATTTCAGAACGAACTAACCATACGAATAAACAATTTCAACTAATCAGAACGAATACATAATCAATTAAGTCGTATGGTAAGGAGATACCCATTTGAGCACAAAACAAAACAAAACAAATGGTGTACACAGACCCGTCGGCCTAATGTACCAAATTGTGGGCTGTATGTGGGCACACACCAACACTCACCGAAACAAAACAATTATCCTAGGACCAGTCCATACGCCTCCCAAAATATCACTCCTCAACTGCCAAAATATGGAGACGCCGTGAACCAGTCACACCGTCACGGAAAGTGCTACGCCATTGATGCCCCAATGACGCACCGGTAGAATCACCTACCGGAGGCTTTGCTCGGGTATTGGATTTGAAACAGTTTACAATTAACAGATAATCAAATATCTAAACAAAGTTCAAATGCAATGATTTCATAAGTCGATATAACGGAACATGCGATAATGAATACGATTTAATAATTATATCGCATGCTTAACAAATCAGAATCAAAGGATGCTCGAAACCAAACGAGTCAAATAAATATAACACACAAGAAAAATAGAAATACTACGAGTTAAATAGACAGAATCCGTATAACAACGGACAACAAAATTTATACTCTGAGTCAAATGAACGAAATCCGTACTAGAAACGGGACAAAACACATATACTATGAGGTAAAGGTATAAAATCCGTACCTTAGCCTAGGCGGTTAATCAACAATTAATATCAGATGATAACACGTAGTCCAAATCCCTGATGATTCAGAAATATGTATTATTGTCTGATTTCTCGTAAAACTAATTATAATTTCATTTTTTTTATACATAATCTGTTATATTTTTAGTAATTTAAACATTTTAGTGTTAAACTGGTCGAATTGCGTTCCTTTACTGACTCGTTACTTAACATTTGTCATTATTCTTAAATTTTTGTAAAGTGGATGTTCTTGACGTTTTCGATCAGAATTATTTCTATTTATGCGATTTTATAATAAAATAATTGAAACGTTATTTTGGATAGGATTTGAACATGTGATTTCTTGAATCAAAATTTCTACAGTTACCTAGTTAAAATTTGTTAACAAATGGTACAATACAAAAATAACTTTTTGTATATGACTCTTCATATTTATTATATATTCTTACCTTAATCTAGCTAACTTCTCCTTTATTTATACATATTCGAAATAACACAGTAGCTAATAATGCTGTTTTTGGCAACATATAATCACTAGGTTCTCAATATTTCTTCCAATTGTGTACTCATTAAAAGATATTTAGAGATCTTCATTAATATGTAAACAAAACGTATATCATTTTATACCTTGAATAACGATCACAAAAGGTATTGAAAGCGATTTCCGGTGAACTCGAGAGTGGCAACGGTAGTAGTTTGTCGTGTCTTTGTGGTGGTTTACTTCAGATGTAGTTACTCCTTGCTTCCGAACCAGAGAATGAATCCAGTTACACGGTGTAGGACCTATTCACCTTCTGTTGGGCTGCAAACCGGTGATGATGCGGTGGTTCGCGTCTCCGATTGAAACTAGTGGTGGTGGCCAGCGGTGTCGATTTCCTTCTCGGTTGAATTTGAGGTGGTTCCGGGGATTAAAACAATACAAAATATATATGTACTGCTCGGTTTTTGTGTGGGTATAAACGGACTACGTGTTTTAAGATGCAAAATTTGTGTCTCAACTTCCAATATGAAGATATTCATATATAATTATGTTAAGTCGGTTAGTAAGCTTGCATGGGAAGATTTCAAATTTTTTTTTTATTATTATTATTATAGATTACATGATGGTTAGAATTAGAATATGGTTCTGATATGGGTCGGGTTCTATGTCAGTTTTCATTTCAGTTGAATACAGTTGTGACTGCGAGTCGAGTGATATTTAATTAGATATTACCAATTTAATCAAGTGATGTTTAAATGGAATTTTAACTATTGTAAACAATAGGTGTGTGATTAGATCATTCGTTTCGGTTTGTTTAAAAAAAAACTGAGTTGAAGGATGTTAATTTAAATAGTTCACTTATTCTAGTTGTCTAAATGTTCGGTAACTAAATTGCCTTGCTAATACATCAAAACATATAATTAAATTTGTTGAAACGTTATCATCATTAAATTTTGTTTATTGAGTTTTAATTTAATTAATAATATTTAGTATTTTATTTAAATATTTAATCGTTACGTTTTACGGGTATTATATTCTACCCCCCTTAAAAAAATTTCGTCCTCGAAATTTTAGAGTTTACAAAATGGTTTATTTTTAGATTTACAGACTTATTCATATAATTTAACTATTTGTTTACCTAACTTGTACTGATTTTATTTTAGAATTTCAGGTAAATTATCAAAAACATTTCATGCCTTTTTGACAAGGAATTTCAAAGATAACACACTTTTAATGACTTTCAAATAACGGTTCTTACACATAAAATAAAACGATTAAAACTTGCTACAAACTACTTCGTTATTTATTGACATCCTATTCTCTTACTATCTTAATTATACAGAACTATTTGGAGCATTGAAGGTCTAGTCAGATGTTAATGTAAAAACTCGCCCACCAATATTACGAGGTATAGTAGTCCCTCCAGCATTCCCATTATGTCGAGGTTTTGGATTTTTACAGTCCTTAGCGAGATGACCAACTTGTCCACATTGAAAACATGCTCCCGTTAGCCGATGACACGTGCCTCGATGCGTCTTTCCACAATGTTTGCATGTCTCAATAAAATTGTTGTTTCTTTCTTGGTTTGATTGTTGATACATCTGCATTTGGGTCTGCCGGTTAGGATTTCGGTTTGTTTTGACTTTCTTGTTTTCAGAAGTGATATTATCATCATCACGATCTCTTTTGCGGTTCTCCTCAGTATGAACCATCTTCTCTGCCAACTCTAATGTCTGAACAGCATCAGCAACCTCAGTGATATTATTAAACTTACTCATTACAATTAACTTTCTAAACCTTTCACAAACTGCCCACTTAATTTTGTTAGCTTGGACCTGTTGGTTTCCCGCAGCCTCTCCCAGAAAACTAGCCAAACGTGTGAATCTAGCCATGAATTCCATCATCGGCTCATCATCTCTCTGTGCGATCATAGCATATTCTCGATAATACTTTTCTTGGTGCGAGGTTGGGAAGTATTGCCGATAAAATATTTCCTTGAATTCATTCCAAGCTAACGTAGCAGCATAAATATCTCCACCTTGAGCATGCTTGATTCCCCTCCACCAGGATTGTGCATCATCTTCAAGCTTGTAAGCTGCTAACCTCACCTTAAATTGTTCTTCAACTCCCAAGACTTCAAAAAGCTTCTCAATATGCATGATCCAGTTACATGCATCCATAGGATCAGGTGCAGAGCTAAAAGATCGTGGCTTCTGTTTCTGAAATCTGGTTAGCCACTCATGAATTCCTGAGGTGGTGTTGTCGATATGATTTTCGGGGTCATATGGTGGAGGATTCGGAATATGAGGAGGTGGATACAACGGAGGAGGAGGTAGATTATTCTGGTAATGATTTAACCGTCCCATGATTCTTTCCACGATATTTGGAATTTGTTCCGTGAATGCTCGATTGATAGCAGTAGTAATCGCAGGATCAGTTTGCATATTTTCGGAAGACATCTATAATGAAAATACTCGATTTAGGAATATAAAATTATATACCAGAAAATTACAATCCTAACCCGATGTCTACCCATTAACCTCACATGTCTTATTTATTTTGTTTAATTTTTCTACAGGAAAGAGCCTTTGCTCTGATACCATAACTGCGACACCCCAGCCTTACGAGAGCTGACGTGTCACTATTACAGAAATCAGAACAATGCATATTTCTATATTAAATGAATTAACACTAATTAAATACAAAACATCTAATTGGATCGTTTACTATCATAATCAACTTTTTAATCTTTTATCTTCTCTTCACACAACCCTTGAATCCCATGAGTACCTTTTTTATAAACAAAGAAAACAACAAAGAGAAATACGGATGAGCCAAAAATTTGCTCAGTAACGGAAAAACAACAGTAATGATGGTGAAATCTAAAAAAAATGAATAAAGAAGTGGCAAAGAACAAAAATTATGAAAATAACGTCAGCGGAAACAACTGAAATGACCATAACAAACATTGGATAACGAATTTCAGAACGAACTAACCATACGAATAAACAATTTCAACTAATCAGAACGAATACATAATCAATTAAGTCGTATGGTAAGGAGATACCCATTTGAGCACAAAACAAAACAAAACAAATGGTGTACACAGACCCGTCGGCCTAATGTACCAAATTGTGGGCTGTATGTGGGCACACACCAACACTCACCGAAACAAAACAATTATCCTAGGACCAGTCCATACGCCTCCCAAAATATCACTCCTCAACTGCCAAAATATGGAGACGCCGTGAACCAGTCACACCGTCACGGAAAGTGCTACGCCATTGATGCCCCAATGACGCACCGGTAGAATCACCTACCGGAGGCTTTGCTCGGGTATCGGATTTGAAACAGTTTACAATTAACAGATAATCAAATATCTAAACAAAGTTCAAATGCAATGATTTCATAAGTCGATATAACGGAACATGCGATAATGAATACGATTTAATAATTATATCGAATGCTTAACAAATCAGAATCAAAGGATGCTCGAAACCAAACGAGTCAAATAAATATAACACACAAGAAAAATAGAAATACTACGAGTTAAATAGACAGAATCCGTATAACAACGGACAACAAAATTTATACTCTGAGTCAAATGAACGAAATCCGTACTAGAAACGGGACAAAACACATATACTATGAGGTAAAGGTATAAAATCCGTACCTTAGCCTAGGCGGTTAATCAACAATTAATATCAGATGATAACACGTAGTCCAAATCCCTGATGATTCAGAAATATGTATTATTGTCTGATTTCTCGTAAAACTAATTATAATTTCATTTTTTTTATACATAATCTGTTATATTTTTAGTAATTTAAACATTTTAGTGTTAAACTGGTCGAATTGTGTTCCTTTACTGACTCGTTACTTAACATTTGTCATTATTCTTAAATTTTTGTAAAGTGGATGTTCTTGACGTTTTCGATCAGAATTATTTCTATTTATGCGATTTTATAATAAAATAATTGAAACGTTATTTTGGATAGGATTTGAACATGTGATTTCTTGAATCAAAATTTCTACAGTTACCTAGTTAAAATTTGTTAACAAATGGTACAATACAAAAATAACTTTTTGTATATGACTCTTCATATTTATTATATATTCTTACCTTAATCTAGCTAACTTCTCCTTTATTTATACATATTCGAAATAACACAGTAGCTAATAATGCTGTTTTTGGCAACATATAATCACTAGGTTCTCAATATTTCTTCCAATTGTGTACTCATTAAAAGATATTTAGAGATCTTCATTAATATGTAAACAAAACGTATATCATTTTATACCTTGAATAACGATCACAAAAGGTATTGAAAGCGATTTCCGGTGAACTCGAGAGTGGCAACGGTAGTAGTTTGTCGTGTCTTTGTGGTGGTTTACTTCAGATGTAGTTACTCCTTGCTTCCGAACCAGAGAATGAATCCAGTTACACGGTGTAGGACCTATTCACCTTCTGTTGGGCTGCAAACCGGTGATGATGCGGTGGTTCGCGTCTCCGATTGAAACTAGTGGTGGTGGCCAGCGGTGTCGATTTCCTTCTCGGTTGAATTTGAGGTGGTTCCGGGGATTAAAACAATACAAAATATATATGTACTGCTCGGTTTTTGTGTGGGTATAAACGGACTACGTGTTTTAAGATGCAAAATTTGTGTCTCAACTTCCAATATGAAGATATTCATATATAATTATGTTAAGTCGGTTAGTAAGCTTGCATGGGAAGATTTCAAATTTTTCTTTTATTATTATTATTATTATAGATTACATGATGGTTAGAATTAGAATATGGTTCTGATATGGGTCGGGTTCTATGTCAGTTTTCATTTCAGTTGAATACAGTTGTGACTGCGAGTCGAGTGATATTTAATTAGATATTACCAATTTAATCAAGTGATGTTTAAATGGAATTTTAACTATTGTAAACAATAGGTGTGTGATTAGATCATTCGTTTCGGTTTGTTTAAAAAAAACTGAGTTGAAGGATGTTAATTTAAATAGTTCACTTATTCTAGTTGTCTAAATGTTCGGTAACTAAATTGCCTTGCTAATACATCAAAACATATAATTAAATTTGTTGAAACGTTATCATCATTAAATTTTGTTTATTGAGTTTTAATTTAATTAATAATATTTAGTATTTTATTTAAATATTTAATCGTTACGTTTTACGGGTATTATAAGTAACATAACCACTGTTGCTGATATAAGCATGGTTGATGTGGGTGGTGCTGTTGCTGGTGGTGATGCTGGTGTGTCTACAGCTCAAGAGGAGGACATAGATATTGATTCGCTGATGGATTTGGACTTCCTGGCTACTACTACCACTACAGTTACTGCTTCTGTATCACTTGATGCTACAGCTTCTCATGTTTCTGAAGGTGATGATGAGTCAGAGGACTCTGGTGATGATGAGGGTGTTGTTGGAGATGGTGATGAAGAGAGTACTGACTCTGATGATTTTATGGAGGAAGGCTATGAGAAGGTGATGGTAGGTGGAAAGATGGTTGTCAGGAAGAGGAAGAGAACCGAAGAGGAGATGGAGGAGATTACTGATCCATTGTTTATACCAGAGTTTGATATCTCTCCTCCACCTCGGTCTTTTACTCCAGTTTCAGTGGCTGTGACTGCTGCCACTTCTCAGGCTACATCCTCTCGAGCTGGAAGGGGAAAGAGGTCCAGGTTTTCATTTCAAAGGAGGTCAGAACTGACTGCAGCTGCTACAACTACTGTTACATCAGTAGCAGCTGTATCAGTTTCTTCACTGACACGGTCAAGGGCTGTTCTTTCACATACCACTATTGCCCCTCTGACCGCTCCTATCACTCATGAGCCAGTATATGTTGCTGCTTCTGCCGGCCCCTCTACATCCGGAGCTGATATGTTCATACCTACTGTTTCAGTTGTGGATCAGCTGAGCACACTGAACAGTATGGTTCTGAGGCTGATGGAGAAGAACATGGAGCAAGAGACCAAGATTTCTCAGCTCACTCAAAGGATAAACGATCAGGATGCACTGTTGCTGCAGGCAGCTGATCAACGAGCTGATCTTAGGTCTTGTTCTGCTCAACAAGAGGAGCAACTACTGAAGTACATTGATGAGCATAACCAGTTGGCTCTGACTGCCACTGGTTTCAACAAGAGGATTCTGCTTCTGGAAGCTGAGAATGCTCGCCTTGCTGAACTTGTTGAGGGTTCCAAGGAGGGCACTCCCAGGCTTTAAGGCACTGAAACCCGATCCGATGATTCAGATTCGGAGAAATCCAAGGAAGATGAAGATAAAGAAGATGAAGAAGAGGATGATGAATCTGATGAGGAGAAGGTGGATTATGAGGAATCTGATCGCGATGATGATAAGGACGGATCTGGGAGTGGGTCTTCAGAATCATCCGGTACTGATGACGATGATGACGATGATGATCAAGCCCCTCCGTCTTCTGAGATCCGGTCCAAGAAGGCCAATGACAAGAAGCAACAGGCTCCTCCTTCATCTCCTCCGGCACAAACTGAAGAACCAACAGCTACTGAGGAAGTCGAAGCTGTGCCTGTGAGACGTAAATTGGATGAAACACTCACTATGATTCTTGACGCTCAAGGCATCATACAGCACTCAGTCAGCTATGACAAGGAGGAGGGAGAGATTATTCATTGCCTGACAAAGGAACAGATAGCTGAACTGTTCAGGTTAAATCCTGATGAGGTGATCACTGATGATACCTCTGTTCCTATTGATGAGGAGCCTGAGCCAGAATTCTTTAATGATATTGATGAAGTGATTTTGGAGGATATCACTGAAGAGGAATATCCCAAGTATACATCGGCAGAGGATGAGCTGCCTACATTCACTGAACCATTTGATCAAGAAACAGAGGATCTTTTGGTCAGATATCTGGAAGAGCAAGTCGAAGCCAGCAAATCCGAAGCCGATGAACAAAAGAAGAGAAAAGAAGAATGGGAGGCCTATTGGGTGGCATTGAAGAAACAAAGCA
Organism: Mikania micrantha; assembly: GCA_009363875.1. Classification (NCBI taxonomy): domain Eukaryota; kingdom Viridiplantae; phylum Streptophyta; class Magnoliopsida; order Asterales; family Asteraceae; genus Mikania; species Mikania micrantha. The sequence goes on from CM018693.1 coordinate 56,242,252, forward strand.
CCGAGAAGATGCCAGCTACACACAAGAAAGTCTACAGGACCAAAGGCTACAAAGCTAGAGGTCAAATCTTGAGCTGGGCATACTTTCACGACCTCGGTTGCTATGCTGTGAAACGAGAAAAGGGTATTGATTACTTCAAGCACCCTCATGACTTCAAGATGTTGCCGGGCTTTGAAGTCAATCAACTAGCACGTCTGAAGTTACTGTACAGTGAAGACTCAGGAATGTCTGCCTGGTTTTCTAGGAAAATTCAGTACGAGTACAGGAAGAGATGGGTGAACTTTCAGCCCCAGCAGCCAGAACGTTATTACTTGCCAGAAATTGATGGAGATACCCGCAAGCATAAAGTGATCTTGAAGTGGCTTCCCCCTAAAGTTTTGAAGAAGATTCCTTTACGGAAGATGCGACAAGACTTTATGGATGGCTTCCGATGGTGGTATTATGATGGGCGCACTGGTGAGGCTGTGATAGTTCTGTGCAAAGACAAACAGTGGGAGACTGTTAGGATTTTTGATCCTATGTGGTTGACTAACTTGTCCCACAAAGATGTTATAGCACTGTATCGTCATCAGATTTTCTTCGACGTACAGGATATGGAACAGGCACTTCAGTTCATGAGAGTGATCCGAATCTGCATATGCTTAAAGGTTCATGCTGGAGCTGACTGGAAAGCGATCTCAGCAAAGTATTTCAAGAAAGACACTTCCAAGAGTTGAACTAGGTCCAAGGGGGAGTTTGTTGATACATGTAATGTCCCTAGTTCTGTTTTGTAACTCTAATCATGTAAAGTTCAAGTTATTAATGGAAGTTGTCTTTATATATCATTCTTAATGTTTATTATTGATTATATAATGTGTTGATCTGATTAAATTTATAGTTGAGTATGAAGACTTCACATTCGGGCGAATGACTCTAGAATGAAGTCATTCGCCGAATGAAGCTTATAGCGATTGTCTGGCGATAGAATGAGTCATTCGCCGAATGACTCATTCGATTGACAGCTCATTCAAGCTTGATCATTCGCCGAATGAGTTGCTTCGGCCACTCATTCGGCCGAATGACTACAGCCTATATATACTTGTTTAAATCATTTCTACACTAATTTTCTGAGAGCCCTCCTTCTTCCCTGAGATCCCAGAGTCAAACCCTAGGAGATTAGAGCGGCCATTGATCGTCCAAATTCGATTCTCAACCCGTGGTGTTCGATTGTTGATTCCAAGTCATTCCTACACCTTCAGATCACCACAGTTCCTGTTGATTTCGATTGGAAAACCCTGGAATAGGATTCCGCACTATTCCAGAGGCTGTCGGGTAGATTTACATTGGATTCGGATTGTTTCCGAGCTCCAAATCGGTCCTACAAAACTTCACAAAAGTGTGTTCTACTATAAAACAACACAACACAATCCGATGTTGCAACACATCATGTGTCATTTTCTTGTTTTTTATATTAGAAAAAAAAATTGTTGAAAACTGTTATATACTTTCTGATATGCAAGGGTGAAGGTTAATTGGAGCGGTTGATTATCCTCTTTTATTTTGTCCATAATGTTGTTTTTTCGATCTAATGGTTATTATTTTTAGGTATTGCTTTCGTCCACTCGCTTTAAAAAATTAGCATATATTGTGGGTCATTTAAATTTCATCTCTCTTTTCCAGAACGTTCAAGTTCCGTCTGTGCTACTATATATTTTATTCGTATACAAAGTATATTCTTTCTAAATTTAGCATTCTTTCTAAATTTAGCGGCCAACCTGTGCCGACGTATACGTACATGCAAAAGCATTTGGATAAGATTTGTGGTCCATATAGATATATTTAGTTTCCAATTAGTTTTCTCATTTTTTTTATATTTTTTATTAATTAATGAGATTGAGAGAAAAGAAACACTCGATGTTATGGTCTTTAACATAACTAGTAAGTTCAAACCAGCACACTAAGACTTGTTTTACACATTGTAAACTATATAAATATAAATACATATCGCAACAACATAATTAAAAATAAGGAAAAAATCATGTTACTGTTATTATGAAAATGATCAGGAGCCCACCTTATATATATGATAAAACTTCGAGCACTACCTTATAAAATTTTACAATTGTCCCCCTTTCATTTTTTATTTCTAGGTGTTAAACCTAGGAACCTAGTCCATTATTAATTTCGATAACCTATTAACATATTACTTTAAGTCAGATATGCATAATCTGATTGGTGATCAACATTTAAACGATAGTTGTATTTATTTTGTGAAGAAATAGTTACTTTTAAAAGTATTTATAGACTAGAGGTCGATTTAGATTATTTACATAGATATCAAAAATTGAAATCGTCTAGAAAACAACTTTAGACTTCGAAGAGAGTATTTTATAGTAATACCTAAACGAGCCTAAAAAATTTCCATCCCATGAAAAATTTATGAGTTCGCCACTAAAAATGATTTTTAAGAAAAATAAACTTGAATGTGGTTGAAATTGCATCAACTCAATTTGAATAAAATACAAACGGGAAAAGTTTAGAATGTAATAATGGTATATTGAAAATTTTATGTATATAATACACCCAAAGTTAAACCAATTTGAAGGCGACAAATAATGTTTGTGTTATGTATGGCGACAAGATGCTCATAATGACAACATAATTTTTAACAATTTAGATAAAAATAAGAACAATTTAGATAAGAATACAAATGTTGCACAAAATTAAGTATTAAAGATTTAATTATTAAGAAAAAATTTTTTAAAAATAATAGTTAAAAAAGTTAAAAATAAAATTATATGTATATAAAAGATGGTGTTACTAATGACTACGTTTAGTGCTCTTTTAATCCTCTCGGCCAATATTTTGTGAGTTATTAACGACCGCCTTTAGTGCAATTTTAATCATGTTGACTATGTTTTTGTGGATATCATTGCTTATAGAACCAACAAGATGTTGTGTAGATACCTCTGTTCATAGAACCAATAACAAAAAAAGGTGTTTAAATAGGAAGAGTGTTCTGTCTAAAGATAATAAAATCAATCATAAAAACGAAATTTAACAACTCTAATAAACTTCGATTCAATTAAATCAAGATGAGTTAGAATTAACTCGAAGAATTCTATGATTTTAGCCTTTAGAATTTAGAAATTAGGTTTTATAATTTATTTTTTCATTTTGCATTAAATTCTAGCTTTTATGGTTAATATTTTTAACTTTTCAGATTTAGCTTTTGGGTTTAGGGGTTTTTTAGGATTTCGGGTTTAGCTTTAGCCTTACAGTTTAACTTGAGTATTTATTTTTAGGGTTTTTAGGTTCAGGATTTAAGTTTCTACGAGACGGTTCCAACGCATATGACAACCAGTTCGTTAGAGTTTTCAAATGTTATTTTTAAATTATTTTTGAGCAAAATCTTGTTTTAATGGATCTCACCCATGTAAATAGAACGATAGTCCTTAAAAAGGTAGGATCTTTTAGTTTGAAACAAGGGCAATATATGTCGGCTTTGGAATATCGGGCAATTCTGAAGTACAGGCTAATGATTCCTTTATTTTCAGCTGATGATCCATGTCCAGTTTGTCACAAAGTGTGCTTAAATTCTTTTAGCGAGCATGCGTCCATTGCAAGGAGTTACCGGGTTTTACAGACATGATTTGGTTAGAGATGTTTTGTGTGATGTTCTTAAACGGGCAAACATTCCTATTAAAAAGGAGGCTTCCGCGAACTTCTTAACAGATTCTCTCAAGGGGAGGTCTACTCTACGGCATGTGTGTATTTTGGTGTTTGGATGGGAAGGAGGGAAACACCCGTGTGTTACAGGAGTGTCTCCTCTTGTTGGGCTAAGGGATACTGGATACGTGGCTGGTCATGCTACGTTAAAGGCACGCGGAGTTAGGCAAGGTTGCTAAACACGAGAAAGCCTGTTTTGAGAACCAACATGTGTTTACCCCCTTTGCTTTTGATACATTTGAGTTCTTGGCCCCAGAGGCTGTGAATTTTCTTAAGGAGTTCGGAGGGTCATGCATAATAACATCACGGCTCCTATGACCCAAAATATTGTTTTTAGTATGATTGGATTTACAATTAAAAAGGAGGTTGCGATGCAAGTAGTTGTCCGCTTACCTGTCAGTTTATTGTAATCTTTTACTTTTGTTAATAAAAAGTAATTTAAACAAAAAAAGGCAATAAAAACCGAACTGCTATCTAATTAATTTTCTCCGAATCATAAAAGGCCTCAATTATACTTTTGAAATCATATATAAGAGAGCGGGTGGCGGCGGATGGTGGCTGGTGGTGGCGTTCGTGGTGGGTGACAGTGTTGGAGGTGGGTGGTTGTGGCTGCCGGTGGTCGATGGCGATAGGTGGTGGTAGTGGCTAGCGAATGCCGGTGTCGGTGGGTGGTGGTGGATTAGGTAAAGGGTGAGAGTAGATTTGTAATTGTATGTCAATAAGTCATAAGTTATTTTGAAAAGCCAAGATTTGTGGCTTTAAAATAATTTATTACCCCCTTTGTATAAAATTATTCTCAAAATTCCTTTTAGGTTTGCCAAACACTTTAAAGCTCTTGATTGGTAATGAGGCTAATTATATATTCTTTTAGACAACATAATCATGTTATCTATTTTTTTATAACAAATTTATGGCATTATTCAAATTTAAAACTTAGATAAGTTGTTAGGTTAAGCACTACAACGAAATTCACCTAAAGCGACGACACATTTCATCGCATTAGAGTCAAAAGATCGTCGTTATAGGCTATAGAGACGACATGTCGTCGCCACTGTATTGTCCCAATAGATTAGTCACTATTGCTAATACAAAACGTCGCTATTGGCATCGTCGCAATTTTTTAAGATATAGAGACGAAAAATCGTCGCTATAAATGCCTAACACCTTTTAATTTTGATCTATTTTTTATTCTATTTATTATTAAAAAAATCAAAATTATTTTTGGAAAATATCTATAGCAACGACATGTAGTCGCTATAGATCATGGTCAAAAAGCCAAAGCTTCCTCTATAGCGGCGACTTGTCGTCGCTATAGCTGATGGTCAAAAGTCAGACTTACCTTTTTAGCGGCGACTTGTCATCGCTATAGCCCATGGTCAAAAAGTCAGACTTAAAAAATAAAAAAATAAAAATTCTAGAATTTGGACCTATAGAGACGACATTTAGTCGCTATAGTTTTTTCCAAAACCGCCAATATTTCGGTCATACCCCGCCTTTTTCACCATGACCTATAGCGACGATAAGTGGTCGTTATAGCTTACAAAGTCAGAATAAGTACTTTTAAGCTATAGCGACGACATGTCGTCGCTATAAGTCAATCTATAGAAACAATTAAATGTCGTCGCTATAGCCTTTGTGCCTTCAGCCCCATATTCTTGTAGTGAAGGGCAGATTGCACTCAAGGGGAGGGTCAGTAATAGAATGGAGCTAGGATGTTGCTGAGATATTCTATCCAAATATCAGAGTAGATGGAGTCTTTATATGTAATCAGCTCCTCATTTATATCTTATGGTACCCTGATTTACCTAATATGCATACTTAAAAAGTTCTCCTGATTTGCCTAATATGCATACTTAAAAAGTTTAGTTAATCATGATGAGTTCTAAATACTTCACAGTTTATAACAATATTAGTTCACAAACCCAAATTCAAAAAAGGAACATAGTTTATATAAAGACATTATATTAAATTAAAAAATATTTTCTCTATAGATTACAATAATTTAAATAAAATGCTAAATATATACATCCCATGCTAAGACACTGCCTGGTCATCTACCCTTATAAGATGATTGTCATCACCTTCTTCGAACATTATTAGATATAATAATCTCAGCAGTTCCATGCCAGGCAACGCGTATTGCACGACCATTGTTTGGATATTCATATACATTCCACAAGTGTACAATTATGTACCTTATTAATATAAAGTTTTTAACCAATGATGTCTTGTCATAGTGGTAAGATGGAGGTATGGGGGAAGTGATAGAAGACCCAGGTCATGAGTTCGATTCTTGATCCCACCCGGTTTTACCGGCCTTCCACCGTCGTGTCTTTGGGCGGGTGTTTGGGTCAGGTTTTTTCCGGAAATTGGTGACTGGTGGGCTAGGGGTTTCGTCCGTCTGGACTAGTGGCCAGCTTGAGCATCCTTTAGCCATTGGGGGCCGCGTACGGAGTAAACGGCAGTTGATTAGTTGGCCGTTCAAAAAAAAAAATAAAGTTTTAAACTAGCATCACAGTGCCAAGCCACTTCCAAAGTGTTGACTTGATCACAAAAGTTATATTGTTGTAAAAACCATTTTCTTTTATTCCACCACTATACCAAACTCTTTCAAAATGGTTGTCATGTTTACTCTGGGATCTACACAAATCATTTATAACTAATATCACACGATACTTACACCACTCCCAAAGGGCATATCCCTAAAAAAACGCTTCCAACTAGACTTATGAATGCTCAACTAACAATGAAACACTTTGGACTTTGACTTATGAGATGGTTTCTCATAAGACGTAACTAAGATAGACTTCCATTAAATTAATCGTGTTTATGTATAGGATATATGTGCGACATAATACCTAGCCACTAACCCACTACATTTTCAATGCATGAAAATTCACATTTATCAATTAAAATAGTAATACCAATGCATCAATGTCCAAGTTATTTCATTATCAGTCTAAACATTATAAAGCCATATGGTACCAAATTTCTAAACTATGTTTTTAGGACCTTTAAATCTAAATGAAACTAAATTGCTATTTAGAAAAAAATTTAAAGTGGTTATTTGTACCACAATAAAAATATTTCAAAACAACAACAACAACCTTACCCAGTATATTCCCACTTTTCAGTAGGGTCTGGGAGGGAATGATAGATACAAACCTTACCCCTATCTCAATTGGGATAGAGAGGCTGCTTCGAAAGAGTCACTGGCTCAAAGTTATCATTTGAAGTTGATCATCCCAATGATTTTAACGTTATTTTCACAAAATAATTGAAATAACGTTAAAATTATTACACTTTTACTTTTGCCCCTTAAGGGCCACACATATATACATTATATGCGTGCACCACAAATAGGCATAAAAATATTTCAAAACCATTATCAGAAAACATTTTCTAGCATTTAACAGTGCTAAAGTCAAATCCGATCTAATGTGCCAAATTCATATATATACAACTTTTGTAAAATAGTTTAATAAACAAGGAAAAAATCAAACAATTCAGGAAACAGAAAAGGCAATACTCTAAGTATCAAAATAGTTCAAATGTATTTATTCATATACACATCAAACCTAAAGTAGTGAAACATTTAAAAAAATCGCTTTTAGAACTCACTGGTCACCACTATACTGCTCACTAATATCCTAAAAGAATTTTCAAACTCGAAATGAATCCAAGTCTTTTATTCACCAGCAATGGCATAAGTCATTCTCAATGGCCCTAATGTTCATTAGTAGATGTCAGTTAGTCATTCACAAATGTCTCATTTACTCATCCTCAAATGCGAGGGTTTGTTATTTGTGGATGTCATTTGCTCTTCCACAAACATCATAACTCATGCAATGAGCCATTCTCATCTTCAAATGCTCAAACATCATTTACGGATGTCATTTGCTCATCCACAAATGTATCTAACACCCACAGACCCCTTTTTTATTTCGGGAGGGTTTCAAACCCGAGACCTCCCATTTGGAAGAATCCCGAGGTTCCGTTGAGAATTGCCTCGTTGGTATTTACTCACTTATTTCAGGCGTATTGAACAAGTGATTTTCTCAAATGTAGTTTGATTCTAGATTCTTGTTTATTTTTGTTAAGTTATCTCTAATTATTTCTAGTCAAGGTATTTTACTTTGAAAAAAAAAATATGATTTTACTAAGTAAACTTCTAAGGACTCTTTTACATCACTGATTGCCTGATTGGAACACCCAAACAGAAGAATCATTAAATTAATAGTTCTTATCTCGATTTCAACACGGATTATAATGAACGAATATCCAATGATAGTTCCAATCATCATAACAACTACTGGGGAATCAAAATTTGTTGAATGAAGGATCATTATTACGTTCAGTTTAGAGATGAAGATAATGATCGATAGCAAATTTTGAGTTGGAAATGTCTTTTCTTATGTTTGATGTTCAAAATATGTGACATGCATCAACCACTTCTTTCGATCGCTCTTGATTTCTTAAGAGAAGAATGAGAGATTTCTGGGATTTTAAAGAGAGAACTCAAATGAGAAAGGAGAGTCAAGCAGTTCTATGTTGGTGGGCAAACCAATTCTTTTTGGCTCGCAACTAGTTCCGGTTTCAAATCGATTTCGGTTTTAGTCAACAAAGTTAATAACTAGTACTTGTTAGGGTGGATTTTGACCGTTGTCGACTAGTTTTTGGCAGGCTTCAGTTCCAGTTTTAGCCGGGTAAGGGTGGAACCGGTTCCGATATTTCGGTTCTTGTTCCGTTTCCATTTTCTCTGAAAAACTAGAACTGCATATACCTACTAGTTTAGGCAGAACTAGTTCTGGTTCAAATAATATGTTCGGGTTCTAGAACCGGATTTTTTCCCCCATCTCTACCCTTTGGATATTAATATCCATTATGGGTCTAGTAAAACCCTTCTAGCACCCACGCGTTTGTCGTAACGGGGTTTATTGACCCGGTCAAAATTCAGTATAAATTGTATTTCTATTCATTTTCTAATTATATATATATATCTTAACTAGGTAAGTATCCCGTGCATTACACGAGACGTATAAAAATATATTACTAATTAATATTAACCAATAAAAATTTAAACTATATAAGATGATTTTTTAATATAAAACATGATTAAATATAATTTCATAGATTAAATAATAAAATAATTGTATTATTTTTTTAACACCAATTTTTTCAAAGTTTGTTTTCTTTAAATATTTTGTTTTGAATAACTGTTTTTAAAAATTATATACTTTATAATAATTTTTTTTTATAAAAAATTGTTTTTTAAAGATTAATATATTTTTAATGTACTAAAAAACTCTTATTTTTAATTTAAAAATGTGTGAAAAGTATATTTAATATTTAATATGAGAGATAGGCGGGAAAAAAACATCAAGGTTCTCTAAGAATGCGCCAAGTGTCCTTACAAAACCTTTATTTATTAGTTAAGTAAGATTTGTAATGGCTCTTTGTATATACTAGATATATATCATTATTCTTACTACAAGCAAACTAAGGTTGTTGTAGAAAGATTGGTTTGGCCTATGATCTTTAAAACATTGAGTCATGCATAGGTTCGACTCTCTCTTCTAAGTTCTAACTTTTTACTTTTGACGCCACCTCTCTCGGTCACTTTATTCGGGCACAGTGACGGAGTTTGACTGTATCGGAAGGGGGGCGAAAACTTACGTGATCCAAAAAATTTTTTTGAAATTGGCTCAGTTAGTTGCCTAGTTGGGTTAAATGTTCGGATTAGCGATTCGGGTCAAGTCGGGTCAAACAATAAAAATTAAAATGTCTAATAATTATCATTGTTCGTAAAAAGATTAAAAGAGTGAGTACATTAAAGAAGAATTACAATTCCGCTGAAAATCTTATCTCTGTTGTTGCAGTAGAAACAGGAAGTGTCAAGATTAGTTGGATCACTATATTAAAATACAAATTTTAATTTCAAAATCATAACAAACAAAATAATAACAATTAATCCCAATCAACATACCAATTCTAATTTCTAAATGAAATCTTAGAAACAAATTTATACCTAAATGGCATCATTTCTACCTACATCAACAAAAAAAACATAAGTTGATAAGCAATCAACAAAAGAAAAACAAATTTATACCTAAATGGAGAGGAGCAAGGGACGGAAGACGAGTGCAGAGCGCATGAGGCCAGGAGCCAGCCAGCCAGGAGGAGCCGAGTAGTGAGGCAGTAGGTCAGCAGAAGGCGCAGGGCGCAGGGCGGCAGCCGGCCGCAGGGGAGGGAGTCTCCTGTCGCCGATCGGGAGAAATCTTGGAGCCGAAAAATGGAGTGAGCGGGGAACGGGATTGGTTTTCTTTAGGACCTAGCTAGGGCTTGGGGAGGAAGGGTATTTTAGGGAATAGATATGGGTATTAAATAATAGAATAAAAGATTAAAAGAAAAGGTTATTTGTTGAGAAAATAAGATACAAAATAAGAGGGAGGAAAATTGAGTAAAAAAATTGAGAGGGATGGAATGAGTATTTTTTTTAAAATATGTTTGGTTTAAAATTTTTTTTGAGGGGAGCGAAACCAGTATTTTAAAAAAAATTGTCTTACGGTCCGAAAATTAACACTACTGGCGAAAAAGGAGGGGGCGGTGCCCCCCCCCCCACCCAGTCTAAGCAATCCTTCGTCCTGTAATCAGGCAACCAACCGAAAACCGATGCATGTTATTTCTTCACCGTATAAAATTGAACTTTCTCATTTTAACCACCTGGCTTGGCCTGGCCTGGCCTGGCCTTTTTTTCTCTTTAACGTTTTCCCTTCTTGGCTTAGGGGACCTATCAAGGCTCAGCATTGGCGGTGGTTTATTGGGGCCCGGGGGTACCCGGCCCCTGCCGTTTTTCGGGTCAGAAGTCTCGATATAGTAGTTTTCGGTTGAAAAATTTTATAGGTATTAAGTCCGGTCCCTTCGGTTTTTCTTCCTAAAATTTCTTGGGCCCCCTTGGATTAAAAAAATAAAGTTAATCTTATATTGTAAGTTTTAACATTACCTTTAAGAGTTCACAGTGTCGATTGTTATCTCATTCTTTAACTGATTTTGAGTTTAAAGCTTGTTTAAACATTAAAAATTAAAACGGGCCTTAAAAACTATAATGAGCCTTAACCATTATACATAACATATTACCTTGTGTTAAAAAAATCCAACAAGACCCAAATTTATATACCTGATTCGTTGATTTCAAATAGGGCTCCGTTAGAATTTTTTTTCTCTTGTACGGCTATCCTGGCGCCGTGCGCTTCAAGGGCTTCAAATTCAAGCTACAAATTTGCAAATTTCATATATAATTTCAACCGATATTGAGTGGTTGAAAATTATAACTGTTAGTCTGTTACTACTTCTTCTTCTTCCTCCTTCCAAGTTCCAAGATAAAAGTTCGATTCTTCTTCTGCTTCATTGATTTATCAAATGATTTATGAGTTATTGAGTATATTTATTGGTTATAGTTTATTGATTAGTTAATTGGTTATAGAATTTCACCCGACCCGAATTACTATCTATCGACGCGAATTTTTAGCCCGCAACATAGCAAAAAGAAAAAAGAAATTGAACTTGTAACTTTCGGCCCCCTTGGATATTTTTTCTAAGCTCCGCCACTGAGACTCAGCTCCTTTCCCGAGCAGGGTTGCTTCAATTCGACTAATTTTCCGCTTTTGATGTGTTTGTAATCGCAATTGACATTAGCCTTGAAACAACCCCATCACCATCGCTATCATCTCATCTCTTACACTTACCTCAGTTGCTTCATCCTGATCTTTAGCCGGTTCTATGGTCTACAATCCATCACCGACCTCCTCGAGAGATAGCAGACCAACCCTAATTGCAAAGCAGGTAGCATGATCAACCTAATTGCGCTGAGATTCTTCATCAATTTCATAACTTGCTCAAAATTGAAAACAAATAGATAACCCATGTCAGTTTTAAATTAATTTGGAATTCGCGTTGGGATTTAGGAACCAAACCGAAAATCGAATTCAGAATTCGGTTCGGTTTTTTCAGTTACAAATACAGTTCATTTTCGTCTTTTCGGACACCCCTTATTTTAAAATTTGAATTGGTTAAGTGGCTTTTTTTCCCGGCTCGTCGTGGGTACCTCACCACCAATTCTGAGGGCCGGGCCGCCCCTGGACCTAACTGAGATAGGCTTCCATTAAATTAATCGTGCTTATATATAGGGTATATGTGAGACATAATACCTAACCACCAACTCATAGACAAACTTGCTCAAAATTGAAAACAAGTAGATAACCCATGTCAGTTTTTAAGAAAAGAAAGGGTCTCTCTCAATCTTTAGGCCATATGTAGCAAATCTTAGTTTTTTTTTTTAAATTAATACCCACTTGAGGCATTATTGCTACACTCCCCTCATTGTAATGGTGGTACCGATCAGTAAGGGGTGCCTAATGGTGGCGTTCACCATTTTTTTCATGACATCTTCCCGTGGCTAATGCAATCGTATTCCAAAGTAACAATATGAGTTTTTGCTTGGGCTTATCAACATGTTGCGAACTTAGATTTGTTTCTTGTGACATTTCCTCACGGATATTACGAAGAGGGGTTCTCTTACACAACATAGTGTTTTATAACACGGGTGAGCTTGCTTTCCGTTTTGTTTAAAATTAAGGATTCCAATGAGTAAGTTTTTTTCAAATCGAAATGTAGAAATTATAAAGTAACTTGTTTATAGATAATTATAAAATTTTTCATATATTTTCGTCTCCAATGACAGCTATCATTACTCAACTTTTGCATCAAATCGTATCTTTGCTTATGTACAATCGTATATGCATGTACAGTTTAATGGAGGTCATGCAAACATGCGAGTGTAACGCCCGTTTAACTTGATAAATAATACTGATAATAACATATGGTGAAATCAACCATATGCAATGGTCGCTGCCATGATGACTTAAATTTAAAATAAATTGTGTTTTGTTTTTTTTATCACTAACAGGTATATATGTTGATCACCTATTTATTTTTGAAACTATATTTATTTTTTGCCTTTCTTTCATTGAATAATTTTCCAAATTAAAAACATACTTAATGTCTTCATCAAACGACATAAATGAATCGGTATTCATATTGTACATGTTGCCATTCTGCAGTTTGTAAAGTTTTACTTTGAAGTGTTGGTGGTAGTGTGTTACTAATCACTTCTAATTCTCCAACATTCTAAAGTTTTAACAATTTTGTTTACGTTTTCAGTTGGTCTATGTTTCACAGTAAATTTTATAGGGAAACGAGTTTTGTCAAATAATATAGTACATTTTCATTCGACAATATAAATTCTGATTAGTATACATTTCAACATTGCTGCAATGCATGGCAGGTCAAGTTACTAGTTTTGACTTAAAACACACACATTAATATTTAATGTACTAAAAAATCAAGTGGAGACTAATCCATTTAACAAATTGATATCTCGGGTCATATTACATTGCAATAAATTGGATGTTACAATGCAAAGATGTCTTAAAATGCTAGCTTAGAGGCGAATGTGCTTCCTTCTAGTTTAAATCTTTGAGAACAGAGATAGAAAAGCATGCCCTTTCATTCAATTTGTATCTACCCAATTAGAATAAATTATAAATAGATTCGGATTAAGATCAACTTTCTGTGAGACCTGAAATTTCAAATTCTTTTATATGTATTTTATATATAAAATTATTTTTTAAGAAAACTTACTTTTACTATGTAAAAAACATCAATTGTTACATCAAAACATCATTTTGTTACGATAAATTTCTTTTCTATTCTTATTTTTATACTAATAACCATCGATTATGAATTTTTTTTCATATATATAAGGGCTCTACTAAATACTCGTATAGTATTGGATACCCAAAATGTTTGAAAAAGCCCTGCTCAACTAATAATGTAGAAACAGTGATGACGTGTTACAATCCATCCAATCAATGAATGGGACTATGGGAGCAATAGCTACAAGAAAATAATTCATGTTATTGTTTTGATGTTGTGATGGTGTATTTGAAAAGCAAACCTTTTCAATAATTTGGTCCTAAACCTTAAGTGCATTACCAAGGAAATCAAGTCAACTTCTGTTTTATGGATTAAAAATAGTGTGAAGTTACAATTGTTGGTTTCGGAAAATTAATTAAATTGGTGTAATTCATTTTGATTTTTCTAATTCTCTTGATACTTAATTGGCCTTACTAATATATTGCCATTGAGATTTTACTTTTTTTAATTTTATAAATACCCTTTGTCAATAATATATGTATATATGTGTGTGCGCGTATATGTATATATAAATAAATTAGATGTTGTTCATTCTTACCACCACCATCTTTTCATATAAATATATTATATTAGAATCTCATGTATTATATGGGTTTAATAAATTTAATATGTTATAAACAACAATTTTTATAAAGATTTATATATTGGATTTATTGAAATCAACAATATGAATTTCTAAAAATTATATATAACAAATAATAAAAAGTATTTAATAATTATAAAATTATATTTTAAGCTAAGATATAATAAAATCTTCTTAGAGTTTATTAAATTTTGATACATTAGTAAATTATTAGAAGAAGATTTATATTTTTAAGAGAGAATTGCACTTTTGGTCATTTATGTTTACACAAAATTTCAGAGATAGTCCTTAAAGTTTCAAAGTGTCAAAATCAGTCCTTTAAGTTTTCAAATGTTGCAAACTTGGTCCTTTCTCCGTTAACGTCGTTAAGTATTAATAGAATAGGGGCATAAATGTCAAAAAAAATATCACTTTTGGTCCTTTATGTTTACATAAATTTTCATATATGGTCCTTTATTCTATTAGTACTTAACGGCGTTAACGGAGAAAGGACCGAGTTTGCAACATTTGAAAACTTAAAGGACTGATTTTGACACTTTGAAACTTTAAGGACTATCTCTGAAATTTTGTGTAAACATAAAGGACCAAAAGTGCAATTTACTCTATTTTTAATAAACAACTATATAACTTGATTACTAATTAAAATTATTAGTATTTATTATGAGAGAGACGTGAAAAAATCCAAATTTACAAGGTAAAAAATGTTTTATAATTTCTTTATTAGAATAAGAGTAGGTAGATACATTCACACTATGTCTAATTATTTTTGAAAATTGTTGTGCAATGCCACTACAAGAATGCAAGGCTATAGCATCGACACCTATAGCGATGATACATGTCGTCCCTACACAGAAGGCTATAGCGACGACATGTCGTCGCTATAGGCCTTCAGCTGAAATTTTTTGTACTTTACGTATAGCGGCGATGTGTCGTCGCTATATGTATAGGCAGGAACACCAATTTTTTTCGCGGTTGAGGGAAAATAATCAGGCACGACTTGTCGTCGTTATAGTCCAATTATTAATTTTTTTACTTTTTTTAATTAAAATACCTGAATATCAATAAATAAAGTTTTCAAAAAAATAAATAAAAAAAAAATAGCGACGACTTGTTTTGTTTATTGACCTATAGCGACGATTATGGAACCCTATTGCAACGACAATTGCCGTCGCTATACGTTTGTATTCTTGTAGTGTGCTACATTTTTTTATATGTTTCATCATGTTTTAGATATTAACGTCTATCGATTCATCAAATTTGTTTTTGGGTTTCCAAAATTGTTCAAAATATGCACTTTAAGACCTAGATATACATAGATATATATAGATACAATACTAAGACTATATCAAACAAGACATATTCCGAAGATATTTTTGTCACTATAGCCTCAAAGTAATCACAATCACCTATAGCAATGACAAATAGTAACTAAAAGGTCATTAGTATAGGTTTGTCACCCTAGCTCGGATTTTTCGTCACAATAAAGAGCTATGTCAAGGTTGTCACAATAGCTTGTGCATGGTGTTTTGGAATTCATTGCAGATCAAAAAAAGTTGTGACAAAATTTCGTCGTTATATGATTTTCATTGGTTTCTGTGTCTAAAAAAATAGGGACACCTATAGCAACGATAGAGTGAGCTATTGAAACAACATTTGTCATCGCTATAGATGTCACAATAATAACCATTCCAAGCATAACAACAATCCGAATTCTAGGGATCTTAAAAACAAACAATTCCAAAATACTTTGAGTTGCTATAAAACAATGTTTTAAATTGTTAAAATAATTTCTATAATTTATTTAAATTTCATAAAACTAATATAACTAAATTAGTTATATTTTTATGATGTTTTATATTCTATATAATTAAAAGAAATTTTTTTAAGTTTATGAAATTTATTATGATTAAAGTATATTAAATTTTATAAATGTTTTATTTATTTAAAAATGTTTTGTGATTGTTATTAAAATCTTTTTGTTCGTTTATGTTCTATATTTAAAAATATGTTCTAAATCTTATAAAACCTATAATAAATTTTATATAACTTTAAAATATGCTTTTTATATCTTTAACTTGTGTAATTTTAAATAATTACATACATATTTAATTATATACATATTAAAGATGTTTAAATTTGTTTTCTCATATATATATATATATATATATATATATATATATAACAACTTATAATTTCAAATGAAGTAATAAATTATTTAATAAATATATTTATTTATTATAAATTACAGAAATGTTATTTATTTATCATCAATCAACAAGATGGTAGTTATTGGCAGTTGCATTCATGAGTTAACGAGGGTCTAGTCATTTATGGTCACGGGTCAAGTCAATTTAGTGGGACCGTGTAAGGACCATTAAGTCTGATGCGCACCAAAACATCTCTGGATCAAGTATTGAACTTTTGGAAGACATACAACCGCTGAAAGATAAGAATTAACCTGGTGAAGAACCATTGCTTCCGAAGGACAATTCTCTTCCACTGAAAGCTTCCGGATCCCTCTTCAGTACTTAGAGGTTCAAATCGATCAGTGCTTTCGATCGATCATCATCGTTTCCGATCATCAGTGGTTCCCAAGACAAAGACTTCCGAAGACTTTCTCTCTGACAAATATTCTGGATACTTATAGAAATAATCAGAGCTACTTTCTCACACTCAGATCAACAGAGAAGACATTCTGATGTTAGTCAACAACAAAAAAGATTTGTCAGGATTACAAAGATACTAAGCAGTTAATACATTTTGTTGTTTAGGTATTTATTGTAAAAGTCAATGGAGTCTTTTGTATTAATTTTAATTAATATGGCTTGGCCTGTCAAGACCATAACAGATACTAGATTTAGCATACGATTGTTTCTAGTGTTTTGTCCAGCCGAGTATACCTACAAGGATACAGCTGTAGGTCTTAGTATATAATCCTTCACTTGTTAGTTAGCAAGATAAGAGTGAGTGCTTGAGCATAGACTTGTAAACTTAACAGTTGAATGCAATATACTTTGACCTTGAATTTATAACTGCTTTCTGTATTTTGTTTCAATCTGTTTTTGCAAATCAAGTTGATAGAATTTCCGCATCTATCAACTTTGTAGAAGATACCTTGTGAAAGTGTTGTGTAAGTTACATAACCCGATCCAACAAGTGGTATCAGAGCTTTGGCTCTCTAACTTAAGCAACTAACCATTCTTAAGTTACCAGTTGTTTATCTTCTACTACGTTTTGTTTTTCAAGCTACCTCTAAGTCAAAATGACAACCATCAGTAAGCATGACACTGATAATTTTACTCTCAACAAACCTCCCATGTTCACTCCAGATGACTATGATACATGGAAGGTTAGGATGGAGGGTTTCATCAGGAACCAGGACTTCAAACTCTAGAAGTCAGTTCTTGAGGGACCGTTCATCCCAACCGTTGCTGCTGCAGGTACTGGTTGAGAACCCGTTCCAAAAGACCCATCTTTGTACTCAAATGAAAATTACAAAAAGATGGAGGTGGACTCTAAGGCACTGTGGCTGGTTCAGATGGCAATCCCAAACTCTATCATACATGCATTCAAGAAATGCAAGAACCTAAACCTACCTCTGTTTCCTCAGGTTCAGCCGCTTTATATGCCCCCATCCACAATCCTCCACTTCAAAACTATCAACCTATCTACCATTCAAATTCCACACCCATTATCACTTTCCTAGAAACACCAACTCCATCAACTTCTCATTCAAACCCTTTTGCAATCTCAACTCCACTGCTAAGCTCAAGCCATGGAACATTCATGGCAGAAGAAACAAATTATTTTCATTTATGTCAGGAAGATCTAGATGGAATCCCTGCTGATGACCTTGAAGAAATGGACATCAACTATCATATGGCCATGATTTCATACAGAGAAAATAATATCTATCAGAGAACTGGAAGACAGTTCAGGAAACATAACATGAAAACTGGGTTTGGTCTAGACAAGTCTAAACTCAAATGCTTTAACTGTCAACAGCTGGGGCACTTTGCAAGAAAGTGAAAATCTCCAAGTTCTCAGCCATCAACTTCTGGTCAGCCAAACCACAAAGCACCAAGCTCCTCCAATAGGGTAAATATTGCAGAACAGCACGACTTTTCAGATTGGAGCTTTCAGGCTGAGGATGCATCTACATCAAACAATGCTTTGATGGCCAATGACTCCACCTTTACATTCAAGGTAACAGAAGATATGTGTACCACTGAATGCTTAGAAAAACTTAATGCTTACAAATGTTTTAATGCTCAAGTCTGTGATGAGCTTGAGTCAATACAAGTTGTTAAGGCAAATATCTTTGAAGCTGAAAGAAATTACAAAGAAAAGATTGAGGAGTTAGAAAAGACTATCTCCAGCTTAAAACATGAAGACACTAATAAGCAGTGTCAAATAAACAATCTTTTAGAAAGACTAACAACTACTAAAACTGAACTTGTATTGGCTGAGGCTTACAAAGACAAGTGTCTCAGTCAAGATGTGAAGTTTGAGAAACTTCTCAAAATGACTGAGATACCTGAGCTTGTTAAGAATAAGGGTATTGGGGTGGGTTACAACAAAATGGAATCTCCATCTGCCTATACTCTAATGGTGGAGGTTCGATGCAAACCAGAAGCTAGCCTTGTGTATGATGAAATTTTGGATATACACAAAATTCAACAAGAAAATGATTTGCCTGAATTTAGCCCTACTCAATCAAATTATTCATCTGAAGATGACACTCCTGAAAATTTGAAAAATTAAAATCTGGTACTAAACAAAAGAAAAGAAAAAAGAAAACCAAACCATCTTTTGTAAAGGCAAAATATGTGCAAACCGGGAGTACCTCTTCAAATGACTGTCACTTGTCCATCTGACAAGTCACATAGGGCTAAATCAAAAGATAGAAATGCCAGTGTATCCAAGGTTCAGGTAAACAATCCAAACAAAAGCCCGGTGGGTACTACCAAGTCAGAACAATCAGGTTTCGTGAAGCATATCACAGCTTCCTCCAAAAGAGAGAAGCTTCAGAAATCATTCAATGTTCAGACTGTGTGTCTAATGTGTGGGGATACAAGTCATTTTGCTGCCGATTGCTTCTTCAATCCTAGAAGCAGAACTCTTTCAAGACCAATAATAAGAGAAAACAGCTGGAAATCGTGGAGCAAATCATCTTTCTCTTCGGAAGAAAAATCTGCTTTCGAAAGAAAAAGATCAGTCAAACAGCACAAGAAGCCATCAAAAGCAGACACTTCTGACAACATGAAGAGAAAGAATAGAAAGTCTTCTGAAGCAAAAGGAACATCGGAAGCACATGTCAAAAGTGCTTCTGACAACACCAAGAAGTCTCACCACTTCGGAAGAAGAAAGTCAGAAGAAAAACCCCACCTCAAGACAAAGTCAAAACCGTCGAAAGAAAAGGCAAAAGTTACTTCCAATGGCAGTCAGATAAAGAAAATTCCTTCAACAGTACCAAAGGTCAAGAAAGTCTGGAAGAAGAAGGAAACATCTAAATTAACAGTTCAACCAATTGATCCATCAGCAGGATCATCATCTGGTCTAACAAAGATGATTTCAAAAAAATTTCTTACAATGATGAAAATGGAAAACCCAAGACCACATGGGCTTGGGTTCCCATCAGGAACTAACTCACCTCTAATCATGTGCAGGGACAGCAAGACTCAAAAGACAACTTTTGGATTGTTGACTAGGGGTGTTCACGGTCCGGTTTCAAACCGTGAAACCGCCCAAACCGTTCATCGGTTTGGTTTCACGGTCGGTTTTTTTCTCAAACATTTGGTCGGTCGGTTTCAAAAGTTCAAAACCGTAATAAACGGTTTGGTTTATGGTTTTCGTCAAAAACCGGTCGTTAAAAACCGGACCGGACCGTATGTGTTTGAGTATATACTAATATAGAAATATGTATCTACATGTAGATGTATCTATATATATGCATATATTCATATAGATGAAGGTTCATAAGAAAACTCTTCATTTTGGAGAAAACAAGAAAACTCATACTAACCAATAAATATTTAAAAAAAAATTTCATAATTTTTTATTATAAGGTTAGAAATGTTATAATAAAAAAGAAATTTTTGAAAAAAAAGTATGTAGATCACGAAGTTACGTATATGTAACTCAAAAAGTTTCGTATGTAACTTATACAGTTACATATATGTAATCAATATGTGTAACATACAAGTTACATATATGTAAATATGTAATAACCTAAAATACATTTTTTTACATTTCTTATCTTATAATAAAAGGAAATAAGAAAGAAAAAATGAAAAAAAAAAGTTTAATTGGTAATGATTGTGGTTAGTTTCCTTAGTTTCTACAAAATGAAGGTTTCTTACGAACCCTCCCCTATTCATATATATATATATATATATATATATATATATATATATACACTTGTCTATATATGTGTTTCTATAGAATGAGTTCATGATTTATCTGTCATTCAAAAAAAATACAATTGGATTAAATGTAATTAGTTCGCCTTGTACTATAAAAGGTTTGTTTTGATTAAATTATTGCTTTTAACGAGATCAAAACCTCAAACCGTAAACGATACCGGAACCAAACCGTTGATAACGGTTCGGTTTGGTTCGGTTTTTATCTTGAACGGTTCGGTTTTGGTTTTCGTTATTCAAAAACCGCTGTTAATGGTTTGGTTTACGGTTTCACCTAAAAACCGTAAAAACCGGACCGCGAACACCCCTATTGTTGACAGTGGATGCTCCCGGCACATTACATGTAACAAGACCCACCTACACAAATATGAACCTTTCTTTGGAGGGTCTGTTGTCTTTGGAAGTGATCCAGTGGGTGGATATATCACAGGTAGGGGCACAATCACAAATGACAAGGTAAGCTTTGAGAATGTTCATTATGTGAAAGAATTTAACTATAATTTGCTGAGTGTATCACAGGTGTGTGACCAAAAGCATAACATGTTGTTTACTGAGCATGAATGTATTGTCCTGAAACCAGGATTTGTTGTTCCAAATGACCAAAAGGAAAGCAACACAAATAATCTCATCATGCCAAAGAGATAAATTTAATAACAACAGTCCTACATTTGTTACACATGGACTTGTTTGGCCCTATAAGTTTGAAAAGTCTAGGTAGAAAGTCATACTGCTTGGTGGTCACTGATGATTTCTCTAGGTATACCTGGGTATTCTTCTTGAGTACCAAGAACGAAACTGCTGAAATCTTGAAGACATTTATTCTTAAGGTTGAGAATGAAAGTGACCATCATGTAAAAATCATAAGGTCTGATCAAGGAACAGAATTCAAAAATCATAGTTTAAACTCCTTTTATGAATCTAAGGGTATTACAAGACAATTCAGTGCTCCTACGACTCCACAACAAAATGGTGATGCTGAGAGAAAGAATAGGACACTAATTGAGGCTGCTAGGACCATGTTATCTGATGCCAAGCTTCCAATAACTTTTTGGGTAGAAGCAGTCAACACTGCCTACTATGTTCAAAATAGAATATTGGTAGTTAAATCACATGGTATGACTCCTTATGAAATTTGGCATAAGAGAAAACCATTTATTGGGTTTCTTAAACCATTTGGATGTCAATGCACCGTTTTGTATACCAAAGATCATCTAGCCAAGTTTGCTGAGAAATCAGCAGAGGGCTACTTTGTTGGGTACTCTTCACAAGCTAAGGCATATAGAGTATACATCAAAGATTCCAAGATTATTGAAGAGTCGGCAGATGTTCAGTTTAATGCACATACTATCAATAAAACTGGAATAGGCCCTGATTGGCTGTTGGATCTTGATAAATTCTCATCTGCATTTAATCTTTTGAAAGAATATGTTCCAGAACTACAGACAACTACCTTGAACTCCACTAAGCACACAAGAGAAGAAGACTTTCATGTTGAACTGCCAATAGCTTCAAGACAAACCTTGGTAGAATCCACTTCAACACATCACTTGGTAGAATCCACTTCACCTTTGATCTACAAGTAAGAGAAATCAAAAGCAAGATAGCTAGGGGAGAATTAACTTCAATAAAGTAGATCCAGGCACATCAGGAGGCACTAAACCTTGGCCTCTAGGGACTCTTCCAGGGAAGAATAATTGCAAAGCCTCTCTCTAATGCAGCACTCAAAGAGAGTTTGGAAGACATGTATGATGCCTCAAAGAATCCATACTTCCCTAAGCAAGAGACTCCCTCTCCACCATCTAGTCCTTCGTATGATAACATGCCCATTTCCTCAGTGATCAAAATCAAAAGAAGTCAAACAAAGCAACAAACCACTGATCCTGAGTAACAATCAAGGATGGAAGGAGAAAAGGAAAAATTGGCTTCCACTGAAGCTACAGTGGGTTCCACGGAAGAAAAATCTTCCACTGAAGCAACAATGGCTTCAACTGAAGTTGAAAGAACTCCCACTGAAGCTCTAATAGCTTCCACTGAAGATAAAATAGCTTCCACTAGAGCAGAAGCAACTCCAGAAGCCACTGATAATGAGGATGATGAAAGAAAGCAGGAGGAACATGAACAATGAAGCACACTCTCATGTCAAATAGTTTCTTTTAGAAAGTGTGGTCCTTTCAGAAGGAGAAAGACTGCAGCAAGAAGAAAACATGATGAAACACCCATAAATGTGTACTTTCTCATTGTTGAATGGAGCTACTTATCCATGGAGAAGATGTTCGTTTTGAGATTCTGCGATAGAAACATAGTAAAACTCCAGCATTATCAGCTATGTGGTCTCCCTGCTCCAAACATTTTTGATCTAGCAAACCTTCCTCTACTCAATGCAGATAACAACTTTGAAGGCAGACTTGCGACAATACTTGTGTAAAGACTAATAAAGGCTGGTGCTCACCAAACTTCTTATTTTGTCTAAGTATAGGAATCTCTTTGAATAAAAACCTTCGGAAGGAAGAAGTGATTCTTCGGAAGCAGCATTGCTTCCGAAGGATAACTGGTTCCTGCCGAAGGTTATACAAGACAACTGCTTCCGAGGAATCCTCACATGCATTGAAGATAAAGACTTCCGAGGAATCCTCTCTTGCATTGAAGAGAAAGACTTCCGAGGTTTATCCTCTGACAAAGACTGTAGCAGCTTACTCTCATAGTACAAAAGGTACTGACACAAGACATGCTGGTCTGAGTAAAGACAAAGACAACATGTAATGAGTCAGATAAAGCGCCTTACCTCTCCCATGCTGCATTAAATGCAAAAGATCATCTGAAGCCTTGAAGATCAACAACATTAAATGTCTTTTGTATTTAATAGTACTTTGTAAAGTCAATGTCTATTAATGTAATGATCATGACTAAGTGTCTTAGCCTGTTAAGACACTCAACATACTAGAATAAGCTTTACTTTATGTACTTGTCTAGTATACCCAACTTGTATTCCTAAGTGTATACGGTTGTAGCCTCGGCTATATAACCTCCCATTGTATGTTTGCTTAGTAGAGCGAGTACGCTTCTTACTTTGAGAGAAATATATCCTTGAGCTTGAAATTACTCTTGTGTTCCTATAAGTGTTCAAGGATTATTACTTTGTCATTTTGAGTGCTTGTGAGATTAGTCTAACAGAACATTCCGCATATGTTAGATTGTATAAGAAATACTTGTGAAGTGTTGTTTAGATTAAGCAACCCGATCCAACAACTTGTTCAGAGAAGAGCTGAAAATTTAATAAATAAAGGACATAAGTTTTGGTAGCATCAGCCTAGGAGGAGACTATAATGACCATTAAGTCTGATGCGCATCAAAACATCTCTGGATTAAGTCTTGAACTTTCGGAAGACATACAACCGCTGAAAGATAAGAATTAATCTTCGGAAGAACCATTGCTTCCAAAGGATAATTCTCTTCCACTGAAAGCTTTCGGATCCCTCTTCAGTACTTAGAGGTTCAAATCGATCAGTGCTTCCGATCGATCATTAGCGTTTCCGATCATCAGTGGTTCCCAAGACAAAGACTTCCGAAGACTTTTTCTCTGACAAAGATTTTGGATACTTATAGAAATAATCAGAGCTGCTTTCTCACACTCAGATCAATAGAGAAGACATTCCGATGTTAGTCAGCAACAAAGAAGATTTGTCAGGACTACAAAGATACTAAGCAGTTAATGCATTTTGTTGTTTAAGTATTTATTGTAAAAGTCAATGGAGTCTTTTGTATTAATTGTAATTAATATGGCTTGGTCTGTCAAGACCATAACAGATACTAGATTTAGCATACGTTTGTTTCTAGTGTTTTGTCCAACCGAGTATCCCTACGAGGATACAGCTGTAGGTCTTAGTATATAATCCTTCACTTGTTAGTTAGCAAGATAAGAGTGAGTCCTTGAGCAAAGACTTGTAAACTTAACAGTTGAATGCAATATACTTTGACATTGAATTTATAACTGTTTTCTGTATTCTGTTTTTGAAAATCAAGTTGATAGAATTTCCGCATCTATCAACTTTGTAGAAGATATCTTTTGAAACTGTTGTGTTAGCTACATAACCCGATCCAATAAACCGCCATTAGGAGCTCTACTCTTTGGACCATGCAAGGAACGCTACCCTTAGGACTTCGCCAGGGATCGCGCCGCGAACCCTTTGGCCCTCGCCTTTAATTCGTCAAAAGCTCAAAAATCTTTAATAAACACACACTCCGTATTCCAAACACTTTAAAATTATTTTACATATAATTAAACTAACATATATAACTAACCTGTGCTAAATTGTTTACATCATTACCTGCCAACTCATTTAATGTACTTGAATAAATTGTTTAGCCTAGAGGTTCACAAACCCCACATTGCAGTAGAATCTCGCACCTGCACAGCTTCTTGTGCCGATGATTTCGAGCTTAAAAATTAAAAACACAGGAAAACAACACGACTTAATAGTCGTCACATCGTCATAAAAAAGAGCGATTATATTCAAAAATAAAGAAAAAAAAAACAAAACTTAAACGTTAATAAAAAAATCTAAAACAAAAACATGTAAAAAAAAGTTTGGAGAAAACATAAACGACATAACAAGACGTTTGTAAAAAGAAGTATATTATTTGTAAAAAAATATTAGGATAAACTTTTCTTTTGCTCCCTGTGATTTGACAATATTAACCCTTTTGCTCCAAAACTTTCAAAATGATCATTATGCTCCCTGTGGTTTGACAGTTTAATCATTTTGCTCCCTGTGGTTTGACAGTTATAACCCTTTTGCTCCTTGTGGTTTCGAAAAAAATGAAGTATAATGGAGACATATTGAAAAAGTTTTGAGCAAAATGATTAAACTGTCAAACTACATGGAACATTATGATCATTTAGAAAGTTTTGAAGCAAAATGGTTAATATTGTTAAACCACAGGTAGCAAAAGAGAAGTTTATCCAAAATATTATTATGCAATCCACATTTCAACTTAATATAAAGTTTAAATAAATAAATATATAAATAAAAGACTTCTATTGTAAAAATGAAACAGGAGTAAACAAAAAAAACAAACAAACAAAAAAGAAATAGAACCGAACATGAGTCACAATTAAAGTAAGAGATTGTATACCAGTAAACCATAACCACAAATGTATCAAACAATTGCATCAAATAAATTCTATTCATTAACAAAATAGAATAAAAAACTAATATTACCATTGACAACATAGAGTAACTGTTTATTTGTTGGTCAAAATCATAAAATTTAAAACTTTAGTGGGCAACTCAATTCACATGAAATTTACTATTTCTCAAGTTTGTTAATATTATCATTATTATTTTTATTATTATTCTTATTAATGAAGTATGGCTGTATGGGTATAGGCTCAAACAAATTTAGGTACAACGCATAGACAACGACAGCATATAAGAACTCAAATCAATACAACTATGACTATGAAAGTTGGTGTACTATGCACGTGTGCCTCATTAAAATCTAACACACATTCAACCATTCAAAAACATGGTGTTGGATGTTTGATTAGTCGATTCTTATCATAAATGTTTGTGTCATTAAACAACAAGACATAGAATACAATGACAATTAATATGTCGTTAAATTACGCTAATTATTTGTATTTTAAATTGTAAAAAAAACTTAAATATAAATCAAAGCCAACTAGTGG
Organism: Mikania micrantha; assembly: GCA_009363875.1. Taxonomy (NCBI): domain Eukaryota; kingdom Viridiplantae; phylum Streptophyta; class Magnoliopsida; order Asterales; family Asteraceae; genus Mikania; species Mikania micrantha. Next base: position 56,268,428 of record CM018693.1, read on the forward strand.
ATATGAGATACATAAACAAATTATAAAAAAGCTGGTTTTAATGGTTTAAGTCACCGTTGAATCTATGAATCGAGTGTGCAAACGGAACCAATCATTAACTATATATATTGGTCTTTCTTCTTTTTGGAATATGTAGTTTGCGTATACATACTATTATTTTATTTTTATTTTTTCAGTTTTAAAATTTAATACAAACTAACACCTTTCAAAACCGGTCTAAGCAATCCAACCAACTTGGTATATTAAGTGTGTGGTTTTTATAAACCATAGCTAGTGATTGAATAATCAGACCGATTTGTTTTTTGAAACATAGTTAACAGTTTAAAGTAACATATTCAGTAATCTTGACTGATCACCGTAAGTAACCATATTAGTAACTATAATTAACATAATTATTTTTATATATTCATAAGTAATTCTAATCAAAATTAACCTGAGCAGCTACTTTTGAGGCTAACCTCGATTGCTCAAGATTCTTTTTTCAAGACAAAAGCACATGATAACATGAATTCAAAACCAAGGTTTGGTTTAAATATTAAATTGCATAAAAGTTTTGTCAAATCATGATTATGGAACATATGATGTACTACCAAATAACCAAAACAAGAAACATATAAACATGAAGTCCTTACCGATTGTGATGTCGAATAATTTGAGTAGATTTTACAAAAATTTGATAAAGACAGGTGAAGTTCATAATATACCTGCAAAGATACATATCTCGAAATTTCTTCGTGTCTGCATGTTTCACAAAAACATTACCTTATGATATTAATGAAATTTGTCTCTGCTTTTTTTTTTTGTAACAATAAAAATCAGTTATCGTAAAATTTACAGGATCTATCAACACTGTACTTACTAATTTGTTCATGTAAAGACAACTTATGTTGTCTATGTGACCTACAAGAAGGTCAAAAGTTAAGAAAATTTAATTTAACTTAAAGAAAGTTGTCATAGATACTCAAGATCTTCCTATTGTAACAACCTCTTGAAGGTTATGTGTACACCTTTTGTATCTAATTATGGGCATCAAGATCTATAGACTCAACTGATTTATTATGAGGAAATTTTAAAAAAAATTCTGAATTATAGTGACTTTATAAAATCCAATGGGAACTTATAAGAAAATTAAATTTCTCAAAATAAAAAAATAATAATAATAACCAAAACAAGAAACATATAAACATGAAGTCCTTACCGATCGTGATGTCGAATAATTTGAGAAGATTTTACAAAAATTTGATAAAGACGGGTGAAGTTCATAATATACCTGCAAAGATACATATCTCGAAAATTCGTCCTGTCTACATGTTTCACAAAAACATAACCTTATGATATTAATGAAATTTGTCTCTGTTTTTTTTTTTGTAACAGTAACAATCAGTTATAATAAAATTTACGGGATCTATCAACACTGTACTTACTAATTTGGTTATATAAAGACAACTTATGTTGTCTATGTGACCTACAAGAAGGTCAAAAGTTAAGAAAATTAATTTAACTAAAAAGAAATTTGAAAAAGATAGTCAATATCTTCCTATTGTGTCAATTTCTTGAAGGTTATGTGTATACCTTTTGTATCTAATTATGGGCATCAAGATCTATAAACTCAACTGATTTATTATGAGGAAATTTAAAAAAAAAAATCTGAATTATAGTGAGCTTTATAGAATCCAATTGAAAGTTATAAGAAAATTAAATTTCTCAAAATAATAATAATAATAATAGTAATAATAATAATAATAATAATAATAATAATAATAATAATAATAATAATAATAATAATAATAATAATAATAATAATAATAAATCGGATGGTTGTGGTAGTAACATGGGCATTGGGTTATATCTAAGTGCTAGGTTGTCCTAGCTATTAGGATCAATCAAGCCAGCAAGTCAAACGATTGGAATGGGACCTCAAAAGTGTCGTTATTATATGTATTGTTGCACGAGCGAAGGTGATTTTGGCACCTCAACCAAGGACCCCACTCCACCTAAAGATTGGCATTCGTCGTTTCTTTCATCATAATTGATTTCATTTTTGTTTTCTATTTATGATATTTTATCTTTATAATATATTTAGAAGTATCATCTCTATTTTATTTTAAGGTAAGAGTAAAGTTTATTTTTATCTCTTTTCTCAAATCTCACTTAAAAATGAGAATTTTCTGAATATATTTGTTTGTTATTTGTATGATATTTGTTTATTTAAATTTTGTTTGTGTTTCCTATTTAGTAATAACTATTGAAGTAGTTGACCATGGAACTTTGCAAGATAACAAAGGTAACCCACATGTTAATAGGTAAAAAGTTGTTAATAAAAAGTTGTATGTAATTAGTGAGTGATTGTCACATGTGCTAATTAATTTTGTGAGTCAAAGACTTTTTATAATATTTCTTTTATTTTACTTATTCATATTCTATTTCTTCCTTGTGATATACTTAGTATTTCTTTTATTTAACCTTTTATTTTTTCTTACTTCATCCTTTCGCTAATTAATATCTTGTTTATTCAATCCGTATAATACATGTGTTTCTAATTCATTATATGATGTTCAGTGTGTCTATCTCATGTTGTAAGACCCCAAATCTACGAGATCACCCTAATTGGCATTTCATAAGCATACATAGTTTTAAATTTTTAATTTATTCATTGTAGCCGAAAAACATGTTTAAATATAACATATAGATTCGACCATTTCAAGCATTCATAAAAATAAAGCAAATAATCTAAACGATGAATAGGATGCCAGTGTGTTGAATTGGGTAATCTTTTCTTTAATGTCAACTTCTTTCAAACCTTGGAACTAAGCTTAACTTTAACTTGACATGCTAAATTAAGTAAAATGTTTTCATCAGTAAATAACTCTATATATACACATAGAAACAAACAATAGAGTTAGACATGTATGTGTCTAGAGTGCATCATAAGTTACGGTCCATAAACTGACAAGTCTATCATATCATCATATGTTGCCTATGTATCTCTAAGTCCATAGACTGATAGCATTCTATATCTCTAGCCCTTACATTCATATTGATATCGGATAATCTATTTAATTTACGGTCGTGTTCACCCCATGAGTGGTTGTCAACCACTCCACACAGATAAGTCATAGTGATCTATTGATAAGCCTAAAAAACATTGCCCATATTGACTTATAACACACTTGGGCTCACGTCATGATTTTAATGTTTAAGCAGTACTAATCGAAACTTGCATCATGATTTAAAGTTTCGAGCTATGATCAAAAGTTTCGAACATGATCGAAAGTTTTGCGCTTTGATCGAAATTGCAAGCTCGAAACTTCTGGAATGCGATGTTCCTCCGTACAACATTGTTCTAGGATTGAAAGATTGGTTCATGTGTCAAAAGTTTGGACAAACTTTAAACTAGTCACAAAATGTCCCTAACATCCCATATCTCTTGATTCCAACAGAAAGTTTCAAACGTTTTATTAAAAATCATTTGTAATTGGCCCACAATTATTTGATTATTTATATATTATAGATCTATGCCTATAAATAACTTTAAGACATAAAAATCTTATTTTTTTATGATAAAAGATTGGGATGTGCAAATGGTGATGATAATGATTGAACCGGTGGTGCTTGTAATTGATCCTTGCACGTAATCACACCCTCATGACAATCAATTTGATGATGTATTTAATTACTACTTCAGTTTTTTTTTCTTCGACATTTAGATCTTCTATGCTTCTTTCTTTTCCTCTTTTTTAAAAGAAGTATTTACATATATCTCTATAGTGAGAACGTTTATTACATAGCAGGTTAAATCTCGTGTGTTACACGAGTTGAAAAATGAAATGTATGTATTTTATAAAAATTCTTTTTAAAAATATTTTTTGATAAAACTTATTTTTACAAAATTTTTATTTTTCCTAAAACTACAAATCTAAAACAATTTTTGTAAATAAAAACTGATTTTTAGAAAATTTTCATATTTTGTAAACAATTTTAAGTTTATTTATCGATAAAAAAAATACTTCATTTTAATTTATTGAAATTATTTTTTAATATATAAAAGGTATATAATATCATTATCATTATATTTATAATTATTTGAAAAATAATAAAATCTATATCTATATCTACATAATAAAAGAATAACCAATTTGTCATCATGCAAAAAGAGATAATAGATCTCGTCGTTAAAAAATGTTTGTGTATGTATAATAAAATATATAGATATTTATCATTTAGGAGGCAAACTTTATGTTAAATAAGAGAACATAAGTATACGCTTTAGGTCAACATATATCTATGTCTCCTCACAAAGCGCGAAGAGTAATTGATCAAATTCGTGGGCGTTCCTACGAAGAAAACTTATGATATTAGAACTCATGCCTTATCGAGCATGTTATCCCATTTTCAAATTAGTTTATTCTGTAGCAGCAAATGCTAGTTCCAATATGGGTTCGAATGAAGCAAATTTAGTGGTTAGTAAAGCCGAAGTAAATAAAGGTACTATCATGAATAGATTAAAACATCACGCTCAAGAGCGTAGTTTTGCGATACAAAAATCTACATGCCATATAACTGTTGTAATAAAAGATATATCCTTAGATGAATATATAGATACCGATTATATTACATGGTCACAAAAGAAAAAAAAAATACAACCATATCTTACTATGATATGTATAGTAATGGGGGAACATGGGACAAAAAAATAAATTATCACTCTCATATTCATTTATCATTAATTTTTGTCACATGTCACATTCATATTCATTCGTCATTAAATTTGGACATTTGTCACTTTTATATTCATCTTTAATTTAATTGTATTTTACTAATTCTCTCTCCTATTTTTAGTTAATAATTTTAAACAATTAAAATGTATACTTAAATGCAAAAATATAAATTTTTTATTCTTAATAATCATATGTAGATTTCAATTATATCTTATTTTAAAACATAATATTATAATTTCTAAGTATTTATTATTTAAATTTTTTGGTTCTAATTTTTTTCTTATTTCACTAACGACGGATATGATATTCAACATGTAAATTTTTATATAAAACTATTGGTTTATAACAAAATAAATTTATCGATTCATATTAAACTTTTTTATGAGTTCATTGGTCAGTCAAAACAACTTTAATAATTATAAAAACAATATCTTACCTATCAATTTTCAATTATGTGGTTACTAAACTTTCAAATTGTTGTTTTAATGCTTAAATTATTTGTTAATACATACCTTGATCATCTTATATCAAAATATCGTTTTATAATTTTTAAACTATTAGTTCTAAATGTTTAATAATTTATTTTTATTACATGTAATACACGGGATAATAATCTAGTATAATTATAACTATCATTTAAAATGAGAGAGAATAAATGAGAGTATAAAAAAATGACATTTAGCAATAATGGATTATAAAAATGACAAGTGTCGTTAATGGTATAATAGCTTGACATGTGGCAAAAAGATGTTTATTTATTATAATAGCAAGACTTATCTAATTCTTAAATTCAATTACATATTTACCCTTAAAAGAAGAAAATATGTAATTGACTAGTTTTTTTTGAAAGGAGAAATATCTTTTAAAAATGTGAAATATGTGATTGACTTTTTTACTTAAGTATATATATGTAACTAGGTTAGTGGTTCGTGTAATACACGGGTTGAATAAAAAAAATATAATAAATAGTCATTAATGAAAACTTAGATAATATAAAATGATTTTTTAATATAAAATAGGTTTAAAATTTCATATAATCTAATAATTTAATTAATAAAATACTATTATTATTTATTTAAATACTAATTTCTTCAAAATTTTGTTTGTTTAAACATTTTATTTTAAAAAAAATTGTTTTATAAATTTTATATATTATAATAAATTGATTTTGTAAAAAATGTTTTTTAATATTAATATATTTTTAATGTATTAAAATATCATTTTAGTTAATATGAGATATGGGCGGGAAATTAAAGATGAGGTGTTTTAGAAACATGACATGTGTCCTTCAAAATATTTATTTATTAGTATAGAAAGATAAATGATATTAAAAAGAAAAAATATGTAAATGTCTCTTCTTAAAAACATGAAATGGAAGCAATTTTGGTGAGACGTTGTTATATATGATGAGATTATGAACCCTAATCCATATGTTGCTAGTTAGCTATCCACCTCCTTACCAATGAGGCATTGTCTCAATGGTAGCTTAAGATTTTTTCAAGTGGAAGGTTTTGGGTTCAAATCCCTCTTGCAGCGAAAAAGGCGTCTGAGGATTTTTTCAGTAAGGTTTCCTCCTAGGGTGGTTGTGGTAGCTCATGTGAGGTGTATGTAACTAGACCTTGGTGACATAGCCTGGAAACAGTGGGTTCACACGATTGAGACATTCGCCATTAAAAAAAAAAGCTATCCACCTCCTTAAATCTTTATACAATATATGTACAACTAACCATGAGTTTCATTTTATTCATTTTTCCATTGCCTAGATTCTTATAATTAAACGGGTCGTTACAAGTCTACCCTCTCATGTTTTAAATAAATAACTGCATTTATGGAGCTCATTATAAATTAGATACAACCGTCTTTTATAAATGAATTAAAAAAAACGTTATTATAATATTCATTTTAAAAAATAAAAAAAAAATAACAGGTACAATAAACACAACAATATTTAAACGTAGTCGCTATAAAACTAATCATTGCATTCAATTATTTAAAAAGCTAATAGTAATATTCACTTTTTTATAAGTAAATATTCGTATTTATATGACTCACTTATAAAATATTAATAAAACACAACAATAAATGAGCATATTTATTCACTTTTTTAAATAAATTAATGTATATATACACCTTGTTATAAAATGGACACATCCATAAACATGAACATATTTTTTAATATATAATTAAAAAAATTTGTTTTAACAATTAGCAAAATGTCTATATAGCCCCTATAAGGTGACACGAGCTGTATATAACAATAATGATAGATATTTGTCTAGTCATCTAGAACTATACCTTGTAACCCTATACGAGTCATATAAGTGACCATAGTGTATTTAGGTGACCTAACAAAGAAGTGTTACAATTGTTTTAATGTCACATCTAAAAAGAGGTGTTAAATTTATTTCGTTGATAGAATCTGGGAAAATGTTTTTTTATGTTCTAGTTCCATCAAAAACCAATAAAACATAATTATTAATAGTTTTCTAATTTTATCATAATTTTGAATTTCATGAACCAAGTGGCTTTCTAGATACAAACAAAAGCTACAAAAAATATTTGTTTAGGAAAGTTTTCGAAAACTTATTGTTTTAATGGTGTATCAACACGTACTAAATATTTTATTCCACATAGACTGAGGGATGTGCCTTGTGAGTGAGCGTGGGAGAGGCGTGGAGGGGCGTGGCAAACCGCCCTCGGGTGGGCGTGAGTGGGCGTGGGAGATCTGTCGTGAGTGGGGCAATGTGACAACCAGTACCTGATCATCCGGCAAGTCCGTACGGTATGTGTACTTTCACTAAATACAATATATAAACAGTTGTGTGACAACAGGACTAGAAAACAAATAACAGTTGTACGTGTTTAAATGAAAATTTAAATACAGTAAATACAACAACTCATGAGAAACAACAGTGTGAAAACAAATGACAATAACATATCGGTTGCGATCTGATGTCCACAAATAACAGGAATCAGAAGGCCGATAATTCAATGAGAAAACAATGTGAATTCCATGATAACAATGAGAAAACAAGCAAGTTTAGTTGAGTCCGTCGGTGAGTAATTACAACTCCAATAACAACTCAGTTTCGTTTACGAATGAAGAACTAACAGTGTGTTTGCGTGGGTGACGATTCACACAAATATATCTGTGAGTTTAACGTTCTGAATGATGACTGAAAAGTAGAGAACAAAAATTAGAAAGTGAAATCCTCGTCGTGTTCGTTCAGGTGACGATTCGAACGAATACGCGCAAAGGTGACGCGATCTGACAAAATTAAATAAAATAAACGTTTACGATACAGTAAATTATGAACAATGAATTTAAATGATTTACCTGGAAGAATCACTTTAGAAATGTTAAAAATAAAACCATTATTATTTAAATTCGTAAAATACGCATTTACGTTCTAGAACTGTAACAAAAGCAAAAACCGAGCAACCGAAACAAACCCGAACACACGCGGGGTATAAAAATCCCATTTCAAGCATTAACTCTCATTTATGCCATCACCTACACCCTCCTCTCTCTAGAAATTTAGAATCTCTCTCTCTAAGAATTCATCACCAAAAACCCTTAGATCTCACTTGATTTTTGACCAAATCCTTCAAGTAAGCTATCTGCTCCAAAAACCACCTGAATCTAGGTAGATTTGAGCTGCAAGTTAGCGAAAATTAGGGTTTTCTTCCCTTTTTGGAATACACCCTTAACACCCGACTTAGACCATCACTAGACAAGGGAATGACACATTAATGACCGAGGATGAAGTGGGGATTCATGGGGTACCATGTTTCAGTCACGAGCACCAGGAATGGGGGACATTGGTGCTTCAGCCACGACGGGCGAATGAACAGCCCATCCCTGCCGAAAGGCCATGGGCCGAATGGGTGGACAGTATGGCTAGGGCGACCGAAGGGCCTCCTCCCAAACGAATGGGTGGACAGTATGGCTAGGGACGACCGAAGGAACGTGTAGCCGAATGGAACCTTCCATTCGCATGCTCTCCTCCATTTGGTCAAAGCCTACCCATTTTGCATGATAAGCCATTCGGCCTTTCTTTCGCAGGAAGTCCCTATTCTGCCAGCACCCTCCACTCGCATGCCTCCTTCATTCGGTTATTATCATTCGGTTGTGGATAGAACCATTCGGCTGTGATGCTCATTAGCACGATATGGACACCACCATCTTAAAAACCAAACCACTTACACCCCATGCACTAATTAAATACTACAAAGTTGATGGATGATCAAGTCAACTTAGTATCATCTAGAAACTTTTATGCATAAGGTGTAAAATAAACAAGTTTTATATTTTAACTGTTTCACTAACATTTTCAAAGAAGGTTAACCTATGGGTAACATTCAAATAATGTTCTAATCTTAAACCTAAAAGCCCCAAGTTTTACTACAAAGTTGATGGCTTGTTATTAATTAGCTAAACAACTAATCTTTTTCATGAAGTGATAAATGGTTAAGTGGTAATTTCTTACTTACCTTAACACAATCAAAAGAAGGATAGCCCTTTTTAGTTAACTACAACTAGAGTTTAAGTTGATTTAGAATTCTAAGTTTCATACTTAGAACTATATTGATTTACAAACTTTAATATCAATAAAATCTAAGTTTATACTTAGAAACAATATGGAATTTTCAAACTTTTGAGATATGTTATGGAGTTGAATCAAGTAACCATAAACCAAGGAGATGTAATATGTTAAGTCCAACCTTAACTGGTTGAGTTTAGCATAGTACATTGTCAAATGAGTTCAAGATCGGTTAATTAAACGCTTACAAAAGTCAGACAACCCTAGAGTCAACTTATGATTTCATACCTTTTATTCATAAGTTACAAACAATCGGGAATCAATACAGGATCGTGAAAATAACTCAAGGAACAATAGTGAGCACGTGCATTTTCTATTAATACTTAGTCAGCCATTTCAACATCCAGGTGAGTTCATATGCCCCCTTTTCTAATCTTAACTGATTTCTAATCTCGGGGCTGAGAAACATGCTAATTCTTTTAATTATTTAAAAGTTTTAGTACAACATATTGATTATACTATGATTTAGATAATAGTGTTTATCTTTATTATCGCTTATCAATGTATGTATGGTTGTGTGATCATAACATAACCGAGACATCTAAGATGATTCATGATAATATAGCTTCATGATTACATCAACACAATAGAATAATACTTGTTATAAGATTATATCTTATAATACTCTATTATTCTTACAAGAATGAACAGTGAGATAACACGCTGACAATGACATGAACCAACAAGAATGATATGATGATAACATAATTTCATGATATCATTCACCAGCCGAACTAACTAAGTGTAGTAAGACTAATTCTTACAACACTATGGTTATACCTGGGTGAAGACTATGGGATAACATGAGACAAATACAAGGGATAACAAGAATGATAATCATGATAACATAATTTCATGATAACAATATCATTCACACAATTACTAACATTGTGTAATAAGACAAGTTCTTATAACACTATGTTAAAGACTATGAGAACACTTAACACTCAGAACAGATGACATTGAGATGATAATAAAGGATGAACATAACAACAATTGATTACTATTACACTGTTTGCATTATATCACAACAATCATGTGTTCATGTATTCAAGTTCAATCGTAAGTCCCTACAAGAGAATCATTTACCAGTTAATTTAGTGCGACTAAACCGACGATAACGTTATGGTGCTATAGATTTGACGAACCGCCGGTTAGTGAGGTCGATACGTTGATAGTTTATTATCATTGGCCGGTAACGTATGACCGGTAACAAGGCGACTCAAGTCAGGTTTGGTAAACGACACATGGTGATATTAATCTATAGTAACTAATTGTAATTAATCCTTCAATTCTATTGACTAGTAGACTGAGGAATTGATTTTCTCTCTTGTTACATTACTGGTAATAGTTTCGTTGAAGGCTATGAGAATACAAATGCGATAGAGGTAAATTGGATGCATTGTGATCTGATTACGTGAGGATCACAATGGATCCCATTTAGGCTCTATGCATTCCAAGATGAGAACAATATCAATAAGTTAACTATCTCTTCTATTATTAGAAGGGAATTACTGTTAACCCTACAATTGAGAGAATAATAATAAGGACAAGGGTTAATAAATCTGATTTCCTTAAAACATTGAGGGATTTATCTTTCTTGGTATTGAAAATCTATTTCCCTAATACTTTATTATTCTTTACATACAACACAATGGGTGATGACATAATCTATGGGTGAATAACACTTGGGATGAATACATGTGAGAAAGAAATGGGTATCCATAGTTGTATTGCAAGTGGTGTTGAATTCAGTTAAGTATGTGGTGGGATGTCGGCTGGGGGCTTGTTCCCCCTACGTATACCCTATATATAAACATAATTGATATGATAAAATACTACTTGTAAATAACTATGGAGAGGACATTGTGTGAGACAAATGAAACAATAACCAATGAGACTTGTATATGACAATTGTGATTATGAATGACAATAAAACAACAGATTTCAATTGCTAAACTTATGAACTCACCAACCTAGTGTTGGCTTTGTTTAAATGCATGGTTTCTCAGGTGACGAACATGTTTAGTTACTAGCATTCAGGGATTAAGCTAGTGAACTTTTAGAAGACCTAACTTCATTTTGTGTTGAGCATAATTTGAATGACAAAACTGTGAATCATCTTTTGTAAATCTTGTGCAGTTACAAGATAGAAAACATCATGATTCTTTTGGATATATTTACTTAGTTAAATTATGAACATAACATTGTAATTTAACTTTGTAATTCGATATCATTGTCATGTTAGCATTTCTCATTTATATATCATGTGCCATGTAAACAATCTGATCAATTTGATTATCACACGATATCGCACCCTGAGAACTTTTCGCCCGACGGGAAAGTCGATCCAGCCCGCCGACTCGGGGTGTGACACGCAACGGGTGGGATTAACAAAAAAAAATACTTTTCATGGATCCCAACTAAACACCAAGCCAATACTACAACCCAAACACTCCACCTAGTTGAAACCCGAATACGCCACCTCCGAATTGGTTCTTTAACCCTTCTCCAATGAATCCTTTTTTTGATTCAAACTGTTATCGACCGCATTTTGATTCGAGTCCACAACAAGGGTTTTACAAATTCGCTGATTATGGTTCGAGTCAACAACTGCACGGGTTTGGTCAACTATCTCAGGATGAAGTACCCGAGACTCAACCCCCTACAAATGTCGGTCCAAAACGTCGGCCTCAAAACGATCAAAAGCATCGTCAACCGATAACCCCGGCACGTCGGATGCTCGAGTTCAAATAAATCTAAACAATCTAGATGAAGAAGAAGACGACGACGACATAGAGGATTTGACCCGTCCGATTGGGAGAGATCGTGCAAAAACTGACCGAGCAAGGGCGAGATGGGGCTCTTCATCTCAAACGACCCCATATTATAACCAAGGAATGTAAATCTTATCTCAACGAATCGGTGACTTTAACGAATTAAAACGGGAACGTCAACGGTTGGTAGAGTTACAGCTTCTATTCACCAACACCGAACACTTAACCGGGGTTGGCCGTGAAATTGCCGAGCGGGAGAAGGAAAAACTTCGTAATAAATATAGAGATAACTAGCTTTATGTAATTTTTTTTATTAATTTGTAATTTTTTTATTAATTTGTAACTTTCATTTATAATTTTATGTATTTTTTTAATTTAACATTAATTATATCTACTTTTTTATTTAAAAAGGAATGATGACGTGGAGTGAGTGGACAAAGGGGCATTTCCACCAAAATGGTGGAGTGAGTGGTTGTGATGAGTGCCTACGTGACGCATAGGTGGAGTGATTGAACCATGTGGCATACCCCATGGTCTTATGAAATAGCTTGTAGCTTAACTCGTTCTTCATGATTATTATAAAGGTTAGATTCTGTGAGGTTATGGGTTCAAAATTTTGACCAAAATGGTCAGTAAGGTTTTACCACATAGTGGGTTTCCTCATGAGGGCAGGTGGATTTGCTCAGTTCAGCAGTCGCCAACACCTGGGCGTTGGATACTGGGAAGTTGTTAACGGACTGTGATCGCAGTGCGTGGTTTGTTGGGTCCGAGGAGACATGCCGCTGAGCTCTTGTTTGCCATTGAGAAAAATATTTTATTGCACTTACTATCGTATTATCAAGATTTACATTATTTATTTAATTAATAACCTTCACGCAAAACATTTTGATGACATAATACCTCCTTTATATAAATACAAATGTGTTCACGTAGAAAAGGAAAACATCATGGGAAGCATAGGAAGAACTACAATGTGTCTCGTATCATCTGGATAAGGGTATTACTTTTTGTATAAAATCACGGACCGTATAAAATCGTGTACCGTGATTGAACACACATAATCAAATAACCAAGTAGATAATTACGAACCAATGCTTACCGACCCAAGTGTAAAGATCATAGATCACTTAAAAAAATCAAGAGTTAATTACACAAATGGTCTAATCACCAACGCTGTAATTTTGAAGTTACAGACCATATGTACAAAATTGACATACCAGAGAGACGAATTGTGTAATAAACTCAAATCAAGATAATTAAAGATCAATTGGATAATCACGAACTAAGTGTAAAAACCACGGATAATGTAAAAAATTGAGAAAAAATATATTAATATTATACTCAAATTAAATATAATAAAATTTTCAATCTAATGGCTTAATTTTTATTAAAAAATAATTAAACATTTAAAAGTTATTCGATTTAAAAAAATGATGAAATTTGATTTACCTAACAAAAAAAGTCAACAAAGTTAGCTATTATTTTTTGTCCCTCTAGTTACAACACATAAATTTCAAAATGTCAATGACAAGTGTAATGTAAACATTTTTTTTTGAACGGTCAACTAATCAACTGCCGAGTACTCCGTACACGGCACCCAATTACTAAAGGATGCCTAAGCTGGCCAGTAGTCCAGACGGACGAAGCCCCTAGCCACCAGCCAACAATTCCCGGGGAAAACCCGACCCAAGCACCCACCCAAAGGCACGACAGTGGAAGACCGGTAAAACCGAGTGGGATCAAGAATCGAGCCCATGACCTGGGTCTCGTATCACTTCCCCCATACTTCCATCTTACCACTAGGACAAGATATCATTGGTTGTAATGTAAACATTTATTTAATGTAGTGACAATTTACACTGGTGATAAGATCTAAAACAAAATATAGTTTATACAAACACATAAAAGAATATAGTATGTACATGTATAATAAAATAAAAAACCAAAGATTTATATTTATCTTAATGGATTATTTGGTTACCATAATTAATGATGATTATTATGTTATCTCAATTCATATAATTTGAAAACCTCCTCTTAGCATGAAAACCATGGTAAAAACATTGTAAGAATTTTTTTTTTTTTTGAAATTTCTTTTACAAGTTTATAACATTATTTTGCACATTTATATAAAAGAAATAAAAAAGCACCAAGAGTATTTTTTAAAACTTATTTTGTAAAACCATGTAAAACATAGATTTTTTTTGAACGGCAAAGGTTATCTCCTCCTAATCTACTCCAAACTAATTACACCATTGCATGGGTTAGAACACATGACTTACAGACGTTTTAGATGGTTTTACAAAATATTTTTTTTGAAAAAAATCCTCTTGGCACTTTTTTATTTCTTTTAATAAAAAATGTGTCAAATGATATTAAAAACTATAAAAAAAAAGGTTTCGAAATAAAACTTTTTTGCATGGTTTTTAAAATGATTTTCATGGTTTTCACATTAAAAGTGGGTTTTTAATTATCTTTTCCATATACATATACATATACATATACATATAGGGAGATGATCAAAAATTAACCATTTATTATTGCGTTAAATGAATAAATATATCTTATTACTTTGTGGTCCATATTAAAGTAAATGTAAAGGTATATGTTTTTTCTTCCTTTTTAATTAATATAATTAATGTAGAACTCACTTACATTAATAAAAAAAGAAGAAAAAACTCAAACATTTAGATTTACTTTAATGTAAGCCTCAAAGTAATAAGATGTAGTTATTCGGTTAACGTATTAAACATGGTTAACAAAGGAACCAAACCTATATACATATATATATATATAGAGAGAGAGAGAGAGAAATGATTGGGAACAAATAGTAACCCACTCTTAAAGAATTAACCTAAATAACTCCACTAAAACGAAGCCAAATTTTTGATTTTTTTAACATCATTGTTACACATCTACAACAATTTGTTCTTTTATGAGTTTGCGAAAATTCATCAACGTTTAATGCGTAACATCGCTGTAAGTTTTTGTATTATAAGTTAAAAACTTACAATGATGTTACGTTTTAAACGGTGATTAATTTTCGCAAACTCTTAAAAGAACAAAGTGTTGTATGTGTATTACAATGATGTTAAAAAAAAATCTAAGATTCGACTTCATCTTGACGGAGCTATGTGTGTTAATGCTTTAAGAATAGATTATTATTTGAACATTTTATCTCTCTCTCTCTCTCTATATATATACCTATATATATATATATATATATATATATATATATATATATATATATATATATATATATATATATATATATATATATATGGGAATGGATCCATTGGTAAACCACATTAATTAAGTAAACTCAATAACTCAATTTAATTGATTACTTAATATGATATATTTAAAATGAGTGATTCATATTTATTTGGGAAAATAAGGGGCTGAAATTTGTTTAAGGGTATTTTGAACATTAATTGTTGGGTGTACTTGATTTCATTTAAAAAAAAAGTTTACCCTTCAATTTTTTAAATCTCCATGAGTTTTATATACATTATTATATTTTATAAAGATTACAACATTAAATTTATCACATTTTTATCTTTAATTCATTTATAGTTTTGTGAAATTTTTTAAAAGTGTTCATAATTACACTAATATACGATTAATCATTTTATATTAAAATATCATTTTATAATTACCAAATTTTTGTTATTAACATGATAATATTTTATATTAAATTCTTTTAATATACGAGACAATATTATAGCGTATATATAGCGTATATATATAGATAGGGATGGTTCCGTTGTTAACCCTATATTATTGCGTTAACTCATTAACCTTATTCTATTGATTCTGGCCCACATAAAAAATGATCCAATAGTGTATCTTTTTTTTTCAATTTTTTAATCTTACAATATATTGATTTTAAATGAAAAGGGTAAATGTGTAATTGTGATTTTTTTTCTTTACGTTAGTATTATTATCAATTGTCATCTCATCATTAATTGCTTGTACTTCAAATTTGAATATTTAATTGGTACAAATTTTTTAATAAAAATTCTAAATATTTTTATTATATATTTAATATAATTCAAAATTGTGTTAATTAAAAAAACATAATATAGTAAAAAAAACTATAAAGGTTTTTAAATAAATAAACAATCTTTATTATATGATATTAAATTACATAAGTAGATGTAAGTGATTGTTAAATTAACGTAAGTTGATGTAAGTTTAATTAAATTCAAAATCAAAATCAAAATTTTCTGATTTTTATTATATGATATCAAATAACATAATATCCTAACATGTCATTAAATATAAATAAAAAACAACATATTACTCACAATCTACAATTATATCAATGTAAGTCAATAAACAAACAAATTACATCAATATGACATACAATTACATTTATGTAATTAAACATAGATTGATGTAAGTGATTGGAAGTGACTCAGTTACGTCGATGTAAGTCAATGTAATTTGCTGTAAGTTGTTGTAAGTAACTCCGTTACGTTGATGTAATTTGCTGTAAGGACTCCGTTACGTTGATGTAAGTTGATGTAAACCCAGATTCAAGTTGTTGTAAGTTGAATATGGCTATGATATCATCACAAAAACTAGATTCAAACAAGAGCCAAAAAAACCTATAATTTTTTTATACAAAAACTAAAAAGCCAGATTCAAAATGTAAAAAAAAAAAAACATAAAATCCATATTTTTATATCTAATTTTACCCCCAAAACAACACGTGTGATGGGGTGTCAACATGTTCCTTCAACGAAAAACTTAAACAATAAAGAAAAAATCTACTAACAAGTTTTTTAGAGCGAGAAAGAGAGTTAAATCTTGAATTTACCAGATTCAAGCAAGAACCAAAAAACCTATTAAAACATTACACAATGTTACAAAACGTAAAACAAAACAAACACAAACCCTTATCTGGAGATGTTCACGTCGGAACCCTCGCTGCAACTTGTGGTCGGACATCAAAAGCGTTACCACCACTGTTAGGGATGAAGAAGCTGCCATTGTTACGGTTGATTATTCTCTGAAGAAAATGGCGATCAAAAGCGTTACCACCACCGCTCTTCCTACCATTTTTAATTTTATAAAATTATAAATTTGTCAATCAAACTTGTGTCTCAATCCATTTAAAAAATACAAACAGTATACTAGCTCCTTGTTCCCATAGTTCCATTTTTCCAGTGAAAATCTCCGACCGACGCCTTCTCCTTGTTCGTCTCTCGTCCATAGCAACCGCTCTGCTTGTCGCCGTAGCTGATACGTGTTGTGTTATGGTAACTTCCTTCTGTACCACCGCTTCCATTCGCTCCTTTGAAACTCACGGTTGTTTTCGCCGGCACAGAAGAGGCATAAGCGGTCATCGCGTGCGTTTTTGAAGTAGACTGATCGGAATCGTAAGATCGCTTCGTCATCGTCTCTGGTCTGACAAATCACAAACAAAAATAACAAGCAACTTGATCAATCTCTCGAAATCGCATATAATATCGAAAATGATATATAAAATCCAGACTATCGAACAAAACTACCGATCGATATGATAGAAAGTCAAACATAAAACATGAAAATGAAGATCAAATCAACAATAAATCGATCAAAATCCATTGAAATCATGAAATATTATGTAGAATTGTGATTGATCGAAGATGTTTATAAGATTAAAGTAAGAAAACCGGATGTACGTCTGAAATAACAAGAAACAAAGTTTATGGAAAGTTAAGGAATGGGGAAGATGGGTATGGAAGATGAGTATTTGGGAAATATAAAAAATAAAGATTAAATAATGCTTTTGAAAAAGTGGTCAGATAAAGTATGGTGATGAAGATTTGAGATGTGTACCATGAATATGCATTGTACCGTAAAAGAGTGTTTTAGTTTTACTCTTTTAAAAAAACTAGACAAATAACGCTTATACCCTTGCCAGATTGACTTTCTATAGTACACGTGTCATAATTTCATTGGTTGCAAAGGGTGAAGCGGTTAACGTGATAAGGGAAGTTTAAGTTTTGATCCTTCCCCTATATAGATATTAAAGAAACACGTTTGATTGATGGGATATTTCATTATGATTGATTTTGATTACTTTGTTGGTTACTATATTTGGCATGTTCACATCCATACAACTTCCGCTTTAAGTGCCTCCCTCCCTCCCTCCCATCCACAACATATTCAACTAAGAAATTTAGTATTGTTTAATATCATTATTGATATTAAAAGTTTTTATTTTGATAATAAAATTTCTTTATCAACCTATGTATAATGCTGTTATAAAATGAATCCATATATGCTCGTTGGTTAATACAATACAATATTACGTTAAGTTTTTAATATTTTATATATATGCTCTGGCAACAACCTCTTTTTCTTTTTCTTTGTTATTTTTCGAATATAATTATTACATAAATGTAACATTTCGATTATGTATTATTTTTTTATGTGAGGTGTTCCTAATCAATACTTGAATATATATTATGTTTTCTTTTTTTCTCCTTAACAATTACCTCTTGATAATATTTGTGATTAACGCATTTGTCGATTCATTTATCTGTTAAAAAAAAGATTTTCAATTTTTTTATAATTCCCATTTCACTGTCAATTGATTATCGACTCTCAAATAATCCCTGATAACTTTACATATGAAAACAAGGGTTTGATATACCATTCATAACTAGCTTTCAGCAAGTGGTAAATTTGTTGTTTTGTGACCTTGAAATTATAGGTTCAAGTTGTGAAAAACAGTCCCTTATACAAATGCGTAAGGTAAAGCTGTGTATACCAGACAACAAAACCCCTCACCAGCCCATATGTAAAACAGTAGATAAGTCAAGCATTGTGTACGTCATTTTTAGTGGTTTTTCAAAATTTGACATTTCAATATAAACACTTAGGTTCCATTATCAAAACTATAAATCGCATGCATATATCCTATCATTTTTATACATTAAAAGAGCAAACATTACAATCATTAAATTTGGGTTATCAAGTAATAACTTTTACTTATCTTTGCATATAACTTATAAGTAAAATATCATATCACATATTCATAAAAACAAACAAGTTCCTTTAGGGAGTAGTGCGCAAAACTACTCTTATATACTATTTTTCTTTGATTATTGAAATTTGAAAATAGCATAAAAATTCTACAAAAATATTTAAATATTGTTAAAAACACTACAATTAATCTGATAACCAGATAATTTTTATTTATTTATTATTTTTTTTTTAAAAGAACCAAAATAAAGACAGTAAATTACACATAAAATGAAGCAAGCGTTGACTTTAACTTAATTCATGGGGGACAAAACGTATAGTAAATGTTTTTTAGAAGATCCACCCGAGTTTCAAGTATGTCAATATGAGCAGCAATTCTGTGGAACAAAGAGTCCACATCAGTCGGGCCACCGGGTATGATCCTCAGTAGTTGCCTTAGCTTCCTTTCTGTGGACTTGCGGTTATGAACTCCGGTGACCGCCACGAATACCGCCTTCTTCTTCCGCTTTCTTCCGTCGGAGCTCCGGCCAACCACCACCCCTTTTCTCCATGATCCCATTCTCTCTAGCTTTCTCACAATAGGAAGGAGAACAACGTTCAAAGGGCAGGGTATTTAAAGAAACTTTGAGACTCTCACACACTATATATCCACATGTTTAAGTATCTTATCTTGTCTTTTATAATATTATTGTTCACCTTGCTATTTTAATTTTTTTTATTTTATTTATGGATGGTTATAATACACTATTTATTTATAATAAAATGTGAAGATTAATATTAAATTTAAATTTTACTTGCAATCAAATTATTTTGATGAGTTTACAATAACTTGGAAGCTAAAATGTGAAATGATGCTAAAGCTTGTAAGTGTTTCATATTTTTTAAGAAAGCTATTCCCAAAAATGTATTTGATTATTTAAAGAGGCAATTTGGTAATTAATATATCGTTAGGCTAATAGATTTATTTAGTAGTTTTTTTTATAATATTATATATATATATATATATATATATATATATATATATATGAGAAAGATAATTTGAAAATCCTTTCTTGGCATAAAAACTATGATAACCATGAAAACTACGTAAAAATCATGTAAAAACGTTTTTTTTCTGAATTTTTTATAGGTATGTAACATTATTTGCCAATTATAATAAAATAAATTATAAAAAAGCCGAGTGAATTTTTTAAAAAAAATATTTTGTAAACCCACGTAAAACATACGTAGCATCTGGGTGCAGCGTTACGTATGTTTTACATAGGTTTACAAATTATGTTTTTTAAATTCATATGGCTTTTTTTAAAAAAAATTTATAAAAATGTGTCAAATAATGTTACAAACCTGTAAAAAAAGTCAGAAAAAAAACATTTTTTACATTATATTTACATGGTTTCATAGTTTTCACATTAAATAGTATTTTCAAATTATCTATACCCTATATATATATATATATATATATATATATATATATTGTATTCCACTAAATACATCTATTTTATATAATAAATCAAGATTTTTGTTTGGCACATATCATGTATTGGAGCATGTTTTATTTTTGTTTCCGGCCTTAAATTTGAAGTATTAAATCATTTATTAGCATTCCTTTATTAATGGTGATAATTAATAAATTTTACAAATTATTACTTTAACTTATTTTCTTATATTTTATAAATTATGTATACAAATAAATAATCAAGTCATGAATATCTTACATTTTCAATGTAAAAATTTAATAATATGTTTGGAGTATATTCAAAAAAGCAAACAACCTAACAAAATGAAATGAAAATGGATATATTGTAAAACAAATCATAAACTATACAAATAGTGATTTTATTGACAATGAGAATATTAAAAACCAAATTATTTCATGTATATTCATATATTTTTATATTATAACTTACTAGCTCATTAAATAATAGAAAATTTTTAAATCGTGTCATTTTTTAGATAAGTTACATAAGCTAAGGACTGATTTATATATTCTATAAATTATGGTATAATTAGAATTCATAAAAGTTAGTTCTTTTTATGTGTAGTAATATTATTAAATGTTAGTAAATGAATATTTTTACTTATTCATATTACATTATAAAATAGAAAGTAACTTTAATATTCATATATTTTATTTCTTTTTTAGACAACAAATTATTTAAATGATTATTATGTATTTATAACTCTTAATTTAAAAAATATAAATAATTGGCTACATTTACTTTTTGTTTTCATTATATATCTATTATGCATTGTGAATTATAAATATGAAAAATAATTAATATATTATTAAGCAAATGAGGTTAATCTGAAATTAGTTATAAAGTTTTAAGTTAAACTTATTTTCTAATCTAAACTTCTAATTGGGTCTTTAACTATCATTAACTTCAAATTATGTTCATTAAAATATTAAATAATATAACACCCCAAATTTTCTGTACAAGTTATTTGAACGTACGAATGGGTAATGGATAATTAACTTGTGGGAAAGAGATGGAAAATTAACCGAATGAAAGATCACGAAATCGAGTACCCGAAGTTCACAAAGCTAGAGTACACGAACTCAGCTTCGTGAACTCCCTTTTTCGTGAACCAGTTCGTGAACTTAGCCTATGTATATATGAGTGCATTGGGAAACATGCTAACCTTTGGCTGGAAGCACTCTCTCTCAAGTACTCGAAAAGGGCAGGTTCATGAACTACAAGAAACGACTTTTGCTCAACCAAAAGAAGGAGGAAACGCACGGGATTCTACAGAAAGGATCATCAAATACCAGGTAAGGGTTTGATTCATAAAAGGGATGATGTGATGATGTAGGTTCTTGAGTCCTAGCCAAGGCAATTCGGTTTAGGAGCTAAGAGCCAATCTACTTTCAGGTGAGTTCTAGATGCCCTACTTTAACATGTTATGTGTAACTATGTTTTGGGCTGACATACATGTTGTTAATGTGTTATGATATTATGATGCTTTACGAATGTGCTATGATGATGAACTGTCATGATGAGTATGCATGAGCGTATGATAGAATGATGAATGCATGTGATATGTTATGATAACGAAAGAATAATGATATGATATGAGAATGACTGTATGATGACATGCTATGATAACTATGATGATAGTTACAAAATTATATGCTATGATGAAATCCTATTAGGATAGTATGTTATCATGACCCGTTTATGGTGTTAAGATGTCATGATGATAAGTTGCTAGCATGCTATGAATATGATGGTAAGATGCTATTATGCTAGGGTGATACAATGTTAGCATTCATATGTGTATGATGTTACGAGGTTAGAATGATGCTATGCTAGTATGACATGATTATGGTACTATGTTAATATGATGTTAGCCTAAAGATTAATATGATGTTACGATGTGACGAGGTCATGTTGTAATAATACTAGCATGAAATGATAATGATGACATGAGGTTATGATGTTATGATTGAAATGATACTCGCATAATATGATATGCAAGTATGAATGATGTTTCCATATTCATATGGAATACAGATAGCAATGCTTCCGTAAGTATTGCGGGGAATGTAGGGCATGAAAGTCAACCTGACTATAACAGGCTGTGAGAGTCGATCGGACTATAAGCATGGAGCCGATCTATCTATAAACATGGAGTCGACCGGACTATAAACATGAGAGTCGATCGGACTATAAACATGAGAGTCAATCGGACTATAAACATGGAGTCGATTGGGCTATAAACATGGAGTCGACCGAACTATAAACATGAAAGTCGACTGGACTATAAACATGAGAGTCGATCGGACTATAAACATGGAGCCGATCGGTCTATAAACATGTAGTCGACCGAACTATAAACATGAGAGTCAACCGGACTATAAACATGGAGCCGGTTGGGCTATAAACATGGAGTCAACCGGACTATAAACATTGGGACACCCCGTAAATTCCATGTCAGCAATTCTTTTATTAAATAATAATTTAAATTATTATTACACACATGGCACGATATTGCAAACACAAACAATCACACTGTAATTCGAGGAGTTACCGAAAACGAGCACATGTGTCTAAAACTCATGAACATTGGTGAACAATCGAACAATTGAAGCAATCGAACAATATTAAATGATATGTGAACAAATGACAAACAAAATCAAGACGAAAGTCGAGAAACGGTAAACAATAACGAAAAATCGAACGAAAAACGAATCAAACAAAAAAAGTGGACAACTGGGCCAGCCCAGGACCCCTCGCAGTACGCGAGGATCCCTTGGCGAAAAGCTTCGCGGTACGCGAAGTAGAAGCAGGATTTTTGAATCCCGAAATCCTAGGCGGTACATGATGTAACATCAGTGCCGGACGCGTTGCCGGAACAGTGATCTCTACAGTAACTTGCACAGTAACTCAGGTACACACTATGTGAAACTATGTATAAGCTATTGACACTTGATGCTTGACACTAGACTATTATGCTATCGTTTCTGATACCTGATTAAATCTCACGGTTTAACAGTCAGAAACACAACAGACAACACAGAACTAACACTCAGATGCTTGATGTAATGCTATTATGTATATACGTATGTGAGGCTAAACAGAACAAAACAATAATAGTTGTTGCAAAATGCTAAACCGACGAATTATTCGTATAGGTGACGATCTGTACGAATAAATCTGAAAGTTTAACGTTCTGAAACGATGACTGCAAAGTAGAAAACAAGAATCAGAAAGTGAAACCAACGCTGTGTTCGTTTGAGTGATGATTCGAACGAACACGCGCGAAGGCGACATGTTCTGACGAAACGAAAACGAACTACGAAACGAACGATGATAATGTAGGAAAGTTAAACATTAAATATTTATTAGGAATCACAACCTTTTAGAAATATTACAAATAAACTCATTTTAATTAAATAGAATACGCGCAATGGACACGAGTTAACGAAATGTTTAACATAATCAACCACGATAAATAATTCAAGAAAAATGGATTTAAAACATTTACTAGGAATAACCACCTTCTAAACATTCGAAAATAATTTTTTTTATATAAGTTACAAAATACGCGCGTAACGTGTCGGAAACGCAACGGAGACAAAAACAGAGCAAACGAAATGAGCCCGAACACCCACGGGGTATATAAACCCTAAATGAGTTTCTTCTTTCATTTAATTCACCCTCACTCTCTCCCTAAACCCACCAACCCGTTTTCTTCCTCTCTCTACAAGATTTGAACTTCAAAGCATCATATCTCGCTCATTCCTTGGTGAAATCATGAGTTCTTGGTGTCTACACGTAGCTACGATCGTCCTCTACCTGGAAGTACAATCGATCTGAAGATTTGTCCAGCCAATTTCGAGGTATGAGGCTTGAAATGTTGGAAAGATTAGGGTTTTTCAGCCCTTATGTTAGAACACTGCCCTAGTCGGCTAACCACCTTTCCCCTTGAACCACACGACCTCGAAACACCATCATAGCAAAACACCACCATGGGTACCGCCTTGCAACAGCTCGAAGAAGGACAAAGATGAACAGGTTTGTGGAGGACAAGCCTGCATCGTTATCACCGAACCTTTTACTACCTGAACAAACCATCCCCGAACCCTAGATATGCGAACCTTCGGGCTGGAGCTATGAACCACGAACCTTCTGCATGAAATTCATGAACCTGCTGTCCACCACCAACCACCGAACCCTCCTGCTTCAGCCGAACCCTCTGGGAGCACCGAACCTATGTTACATACCACCAGCCTCGAACCCCATGCGGCGAACCTTCCCCTCCATGTAAACCTATGGCCGGCCGAACCTGTCCAGTGATTGGCCGAATCTTTGGAGGCAGACGAACCCATCACCTGCAAACCTGCTAGCCGCCTCCAACCAGCCGAACCTGTGTAAACTTTGGCCGAACCTTGCTGCTACATCACTGAACCATCAATACTGAATTAGATGCAGCAAACCTAGGGGCTACGCACTTTACCAATCGGCCGGTCTACGTAGCCATAATGCCCACAGCATTCCATGCGGCCTGCATGGCTTATGTTGCCATAATGGCTTCATTTGGCCCACATAGCTCATGACCGGCCCATAGGGATTATTTCGGCCCAAGTGAACCGGACCAAGTGATGTAGTAGGCCCATGGTGCTGTGATTTGGCCCAATACACTATTTTGATCCATGAAATTCTTGTAGCCCAATAGTTCGGCCCACACACACACGCTATCGGTCAATGGAAGACTAGTGGCTCATAACACTCGGCTTAGCCCAGTGAACCTATCCGGCTCACCATGGCCTTATCGGCCCGCATGTAATTCACTCGGCCCACATGACTTAAACGAATAATTTGCGATAAACCTATGGAACTAGAATTTCAAGTAATAAGGGGTATGATGAAATCTGGATATTATTAACTAAGTGATAAAAGGATTCAAGCTTAAACATGAATAACACGATAAATTAATAATAGGGTATTATAAATCTTAACCTAATTGGGTTAAGTGTGACCAAAGGCACTAACCTGTAAACAGGGTCGAGTGATGACTGCGACTCACGGGTGTTAGCCAATTTTAGGGCTAACATGTACACGCACGCAAATCTTTACAACATATACTTATAATGCAAATGCAACGTGAAGTCAATACAGGACCATGAACAAAACAACAAATACTACAACGAGCGCGTGCATTCTAGTTTAAGCTAAGTCAACCACTTAAAAAACAAGGTGAGTTCATTTGTCCCTTTTCAAACATATTTGTTTTTACCTCGGGACTGAGAAGCATGTTATACATTTTAAACAATTATTGAAATGTCTATTAAATGTTTTTACACTTGTTCATGATGCTTATATTGATGCTTAAGCATGTATCTCTTGTTCTGGAAGCTAGGGACTAAGGCTTAAACTATATGCTTGATGCTTATGCTATAAACTCAATGCTTAAACTATATGCTCGATGCTTATGCTATAAACTCAATGCTTAAACTATATGCTCGGTGCTTATGCTATGAACTCTATGCTCAAACTATATGTCTGATGCTTACGTTATAAACTCAATGCTTAAACTATATGCTCGATGCTTATTCTATAAACTCTATGCTCAAACTATATGCCTGATGCTTATGCTATAAACTCAATGCTTAAACTCAATGCTCGATGCTTATGCTATAAACTCTATGCTCAAACTATATGCTAATCCTTGAAGCTAAATGCCCAAAGCTATGATTGTATGCTAAATGCTAAGCTTGTATCAATTCATGGGATACGTAATTGCTAAACATTGCTAGAGCAAAGCTTGTACCCATGCATTGGGATACGTGAAAGCTAAACTATACGAATGCTAAGCTTTATCTATATATGAGATACGTAATTGCCAAACATTGCTAGAGCAAGGCTTGTATCAGCATATATGAGATATGTGAATGCTAAACTATGTGTGTGCAAAGCTTGTGTCTATATATGAGATACGTAATTGCCAAACATTGCTAGAGCAAGGCTTGTATCTACATATATGAGATACGTAAACGCTAGACTATTCGGATGCTAAGCTTAAACCAATTCATGAGATACGTAATGGCTAAACTATGCTAGAGCAAAGCTTGTATCTTTTCGTGGGCTACGTAAATGCTAAACATTGCTAGAGCAAAGCTTGTACCCATGCATGAGATTGGTGAAAGCTAAACTATGATTTGTGAAACAATTGTGTTTGTATAACTTACTCTGAAGCTAATCTACATGAATGCTATAAACTTGTAAACTTTTAAACAGTACACTAAAGCTATGATGAAGACCAGATTGAATGGTAGGTAAAATGCTTAATTATCATTAACAACAATGTCATATGTGGTTTAGTATGTGGTTGCATGGCGTCTGGGCGGGTTGTAGGCTCGACCATTTCGTATGCCCTATATATAAGCATACCAAATTGGATATTACATGTGATGTTAATGAGATTAAGGTTGTTACCGAAAGAGGTTTTCTAAAGCTATTTTCAACTTTTAAACTATATGAACTCACCAACCATTGTGTTGACTTTGTTTTCTTACATGCTTACTCAGGTGATGCACAGGTTTAAGCTAAGACTCAGGATTTCATACTAGGATGCCCAGATAGAGGACCTTTGTAGACTTTTGGAAAGTACATATTTTGTTATTGACGCGAGTCACTTTTGATATCTTGTATAGATACGAGATAGAAACATTTGATTCTTTTGATAGGTTTACTTAGTTAAATTACCGAACATTGATATTGTAATTTAACTTTGTAATCCTAGTTCAATGCTTTATTGTGCTTTAGTTATTCTCAACGTTGATGCTATGTAAACAATCTGATCATCACGATTATCACTCACGATATCGCGCCCCGAGAACCTTCCGCCCGGCGGGGAAGTCGATCCGTCCCGCCGGCTCGGGGTGTGACACATGAAGCCCTCAAGAAGCTTGAAACTTTATAAAACTCTACCCACTTCATTTCTCTTCGCTCCCATTCATTTCTCTCGAGCTCTCACACACACTCTCCGGCCAAGAAGCACTGAAAACACCTCTCTCAGCCACAGAAGCCATTTGGGGGACATCTTGAAGCCACCATTGGAAGATTTGAAGACTTGTAGCACTATAAGAACTCTCTACAAGCACCATCGATTCAAGAACCATTACCAGCCTCTTTCAAGCTCTCCAGGTTCTATTAACATCAACACCAAGCTGAATCAGAACTTCTAAAGGCCTTTGAAGGTAGTTTTGATGATCCATTTGCACTAATATCACTCCTAACACCACATGAAATCACCTACATTGTCACACCCCGAGCTGGCGGGCTGGATCGACTTTTCCACCGGGCAGAAGGTTCTCGTGGCGCGATATCGTTGTGATAATCAAAATGATCAGATTGTTTGCATAGCACACGATATATAAATGAGAAATACTAACATGATAATGATATAGAATTACAAAATTAAATTACAATGTAACGTTCATAATTTAACTAAGTAAATCTATCCAAAAGAATCAATGAGTTTCTATCTTGTATCTGCACAAGATTTACAAAAGATGATTCAATGTTTTGTCATTCAAAAGTATGCTCGACACAAAATGTAGCTAGGTCTTCTACAAGTCCACTAGCTAAATCCCTGATGTCTGATGACTAAACCTGTTCCTCACCTGAGAAAACATGCATTTAAACAAAGTCAACACTAGGTTGGTGAGTTCATAAGTTTTGTACTTGAAAACATTAATTTTTTCACATTCACAATCACAATATCATACAATAGTCTTGTTAATTTTTGACACAGCCGTCTCACACAATGGCCTCTCCATAGTTATATTTACAAGTAGTATCTCATCCTATTAGATATGCTTATATATAGGGCATACGTAGGGGAACAAGCCCTAGCCGACATCCCACCACATACCTAATAGAACTCAACACCACTTGCAATACAACTATGGATACCCCTGTTCATCTTCCATGTGTTTAACCCATTTGATATTCACCCATCTGTTTGTGTTCATCACCTAGTGTGTTATATGTAGAATAATAGAATATGAGGGTTCAAAGTTATCAATACCGAGGTGTTGATGATCCCTCAATGTTTTAAGGAAGTTAGATTATTAAATCTTATCCTTGTTATTATTCTCTCGATGTGGGGTTAACTGCCAGTCACTACTAATAATAAAAGTGTTAGTTAACCAGTTTATATCTTTTCTCTGTTTGAAGTGCATAGAGCCTAAAAGGAATCCGTTGTGATCCTCACATAATCAGATCACAATGCATCCGATTTACCTCTACCACTTTGATGTTCTTATATTCTTCAACGAAACTACTACAGTAATTGTGACATGAGAGAAAGTCAATTCCTCAGTCTTACTAGTTAATAGTATCGAAGGATTAATTACAATTATCATTGTAGATTAATATCACCATGTGTCACTTACCAGACCCTGACTGATGTCACCCTGTCACCGGTCATACGCTACCGGCCAAATGATAATACGATCAACATACCAGCCCTACCCGCCGGAGGTTTGTCAAACCTATGGTACCACTATGCTATCGTCGGTTTAGTCACGTCAAACTAACTGGTAATCGATTCGTTGTTGAGGGACTTACAATGTTAAACTTGAATACATGGCACATGATTGATGTGATATAATTCAGACTGTTCAATAGTAATCAATTGTTGTTGTGTCCACCAATGCTGTTTGTTCTCAATGTTACGTGTTCTCAGTGAAATGTTTTCTCATGTTTTAACCGTGTGTGATAAGAACTAGTCTTATTACACAGATTAATAAATGTGGAGAATGATATTATCATCATGAAGTTCATTATCATGATTATCATTCTTGTTGTTACTTGTATTTGTGTCATGTTGTTCCATAGTCTTCACCGAGTTATGAACATAGTGTTGTAAGAACTAGTCTTACTACACTTAGTAAACTCCGGTGGTGAATGATATTGTGAAATTATGTTATCATCATATCATTCGTGTTAGTTGTTGTTATCACCTTGTTGTCACTTGATTATCTCACTGTTCATTCATGTATGTATAATAAGGTGTCATAAGATATAATCTCATAAATTGTATTATTCTATTGTGTTGATGTGTCATGAA
Organism: Mikania micrantha; assembly: GCA_009363875.1. Classification (NCBI taxonomy): domain Eukaryota; kingdom Viridiplantae; phylum Streptophyta; class Magnoliopsida; order Asterales; family Asteraceae; genus Mikania; species Mikania micrantha. The sequence continues at coordinate 56,298,089 of CM018693.1, forward strand.
GCTATATTATCATGTTTCATCCTAGATTTCTCAGTTATGATAATGATCATACAAGCATGTATACAATGATAAGCAATAATAAAGATAAACAATATTATCTAAATCATAGTAAAATCAGTATGTTGTACTAAAACTTTTAAAGTAATTAAAAGCTTTAAGCATGTTTTTCAGCCCCGAGCTTTAAAATCAGTTAAGATTAGAAAAGAGGCATATGAACTCACCTCGTAGTTGATGTGGTTGACTAAGTAATCAAGAAATGCACGCATTCTTTGTTGTTGTGATGTTGTTGTATTCAAAACCTGTGTTGAATTCAATGTTGTTTGTAACATATAAGTATGAGTTATCATTTCGTAGGTTAACCATAAAGTTGGTTAACTTTTATAAGTAGTTGTATCTTGAATTTTCCTTGAACTCGTTTGATGGTATAACATACTAACACTTAGCCAATTTAGGTTAAGATAATTAGCAGGTAAAACGTTCTTGTCTTATTTGATTATCCTTATTGTTGACCTTAACCTATTGTAAAAGTGTTAACTCATAATCCATCAACTTTGTAATAACTTGGCTAAGTCATTTGTATATAAGTAACCCTATGGTTACTTTGATCAAAATAAGACTTAGTTTTAAACCTTATGACATGTTTTAGAAACCATATGTATGATTTAGGCATTTGTTTTAAAGTTCATCTATGTTTTTAACCCAAAGTTAAAGTAATATAAGTGAAAACATCTTAATCCATTTGTATTCAAACCCGATTATGTTCTAAGTTATTTTAGATCAAAGTAACTTGGACTTCTTGGCTGAATATAGATAATGTTATCATGGTTGTGTGTATTCTCGATCCATGGAATAATACAAGCAATTATATATTATTTGCTGGCAACATAGTTTCTCGAACAGCAATTATCCAAAAAAAATGGGGTTCTCGAATAATGGACATCAAGAATAATAGGTTCTCGAGTTTGGAATTAAATCCCAAGGGGTTCTCAAATTTGAATTAAGTTTCACGAATTTTAAATATATGGTTCTCGACTTTTGTTTGAAATTGGTTCTCGAGTTCTTCATACCCTACCTCCCGTTCCCAGCCTTTGCGTTTTGTTTGCAGGTCCCTTACAGCCCTATGTTTAAGTCATTTTAAGCTTAAATGATCCTACAAAACTCATTATAATGTGTATCTATCAAGGTTTAATGAGATAAAATTCGAGTTCGAGTTCATTCATCCGGGTTTTGTTAAAAACCCTAAAATACGAAATTTTATGCTCACATTACCTTCGAATCAGTAGCTTTCACGTCCGATCGGCTGTACTTTCGTTTTTTACTCGTCAAGGGCTTCGATTTGATACTAAACTTGAAGGATTTGTGCAAGAAATGAAGGTTTTTGTGGTGGATTTCTAGAGAGATAGTATGAAACCGGAAATTTTAGAGAGAGAGAGAGGTAGGTGAAATCATAAATGAGGAATTTAATGCTTGAGGTGGGTTTTTATACCCCGAGCACGTTTGGGTTCGTTCGGTTTGCTCAGTTTTTTGTTTCCGGTACGTTCTCGGAACGTAACGCGAAATTTACGAACTTAAATAAAATAGTTTTCTTTTAACCTTTTTAAGGTTGAAATTTCTAATAAATGTTTTTATATTTCTTTTCTTATTTTATTGTTTCGAAACGTTTATTTTATTTGTTTCCTCATATCGTTTCACCTTCGCGCGTATTCGTTCGAATCGTCACCCGACCTAACACGACAACGGTTTCACTTTCTGATTATTTTTTGTTTTCTACTTTTCAGTTATCGTTCAGAACGTTAAACTCACATATATGTTTGTGTGAATCGTCACTCACGCAAACACGCTATCAGTTCATCATTTGTAAACGGAACTGAATTGTTATTTGAATTGTGTTTCCTCACTGACGGACTCAACTAACTTGCATGTTTTCATATTGTTATTTGAGAATTCACGTTGTTTTCTCACTGAATTGTCGGCCATCTGATTCCTGTTATTTGTGGATATCAGATCGCAAAAGATATGTTCTTGTCATTTGTTTTCACACTGCTGTTTCTCATGAGTTGTTGTAATAATTGTACTTAAGTTTTCACTTAAACACGTACAACTGTTGTTTGTTTTTCTGAATTCTGTTGTCACACTGCACACTGATTACACATTGTTTTTACACATAGTGAATAGTAAAAGTACACGTACCGTACGGACTTGCCGGACGATCAGGTACTGGATGTCACATAAACACACATGCATCCATAAATACACACATGCGACTCTATTTTGGACACATGCACGAATTTGTACTTTAATAGATCTGTGTTTATGGCCTTGGATCATTGATTGGGGATATTGAGAAGATTTATTCGGTGTTTTGATGTTATCGTTGTGACATTTGTGACTATTTCTATAAATAGAAACTTTGATAGTGCAAGATGTTACTAGATGATGTTATAGACATGCTATACTAGTTTACATGATGATTTGTGATTGTTAATATGCCTATTGAATCATTGGTTTGGTTAGATTAATGAAATGAAGGGTTTTATCCATAAGTTTCTATAAAAGGAAGCTTTTATCATAGAAACTTGACATGCATATAGATTTTGGTTATGTTTAACTAAATTGATGATGATAATGTGTGCATAAACATATTTGTATAGCTTGATTTTGATTAGATTGAGTCTTTGACCAACTTGCTATATATGGTAACTTTGATTTGGGGCTTTTTGCTAGAAATGATATAGGAACATGTTAAATGGTTAAATATGATTGCAAGTATCATATTGTGATGATGTGAAAGATGTAGAATGAATTATTGAGTTAAAACATGGTAAATGTAATAACTTACTAAATATAGTAACTTTAATTGGGGATTTTGTTAAGTAAGATCTAGTGACATGATTAAAGAATGAAAGATGCTTGTAAATGGTACGTTGTGATGATATGATGATGTTTGTATACTTGATGTTGTTCAAAACATGATAAATAAAGAAACTTTCCATATTCTAGCAGGAACACTCTCTCCTGTAGCCATTCCAAGTCCACAGGCACCTTCTCAGGCATGTAAGGTGATGGAGTTTGTAGTGGTGCCTTGCCTTTGTCTTTTGGGTGGTGATGGTGGTGGTTGAGAGAAGTGAATGGGAATTGGAGAATGTGGAGGAGATGGGGGTTTGGTCTGGGTGGCTTCGGTGGTGGCGAATGTATGTGGTGGAATAGTAGTTTGGGTGGAAGCGGTTGGTTTTGTGGGTGGTTTGGGTTGAGGGGCTGGCTTACGCTTTGGTGGTGGTGGTGGTTTTGATTGTGTAGGTTGAGGCTTAGGTGGAGGTGGTGGTGGTTGTGGCTGTGTCTATGGTGCCTAAGAATATGATGATGTGCCTACGGTCTTCTTCCTGAGCCTAGGGTCCTTTGCCCTCTTGGACATCATCTTTAAGAGTTTCTTCTTGGGAGATGTCTCAGGAGTGGGAACATAATCAATATCCTTATTTCCTCCCATTCTGCCCTGGAGAGTGGTGGAATGATAGGCTCGGGCTCTCTGATGATTTCCTCTTCACCTGATGATGATGACTCAGATGATGAGTCCTCTGTAGCTTTACTTGCTTTAGCACTTGTTCCTACAGGAGGAAGATCGTGCTCATCTGCAACAAATGCAGTAGTTCCTGTGGGAGGAATATCGTGTTCGTATGCGACAAATGCTATAGGATTACCCATTTTCTCAGCCTCCTCATCTAAACCTGCAGACATTCTGCCAAATTTCTCCCGAGGGCGAGCACCAACGTACTGCTACTTGCCCTTTTTGTTCATGGTCATATATGAGAAAATGTCTTCTTTCATCCACTTGATGCCCAGAGTCCTAACTATTGGGATGAGATTCTGATGACGCTTGTTAATGATGATCTGGATGAATCTGGGAAATGCCAAGAATCTTTCCTTCCGTTTCCCTTGATGTTGGCATGCATATCTCTAAAAATCATCCTTGAGTAATTAAACTCAAGTCCCATAGTAATAGCCACCAGACAAGAACTGAGAGTATGGTTCAGGACATCATATCCTCCCTTTTGTCCCAAAAGGCATTGTGTGATGATCTGAACTAATTATCTCCAGTATGGGTGGAGAAGCTTCTTCTCAGTGGAAGGGTAAAGACCTCATGTCCCATCCGGAATACAGTGCGCTGAATCAACTCATGATCGAGCTCAATGGGGTCTGTAGCTTTGTCGCTGAACTGAAGGCACTCTCTGATGATCTGCTCAGTAATGATCACATGTTGTCCTTGAACCCTTCCAATCAAGCTCACATTCCCATTGGCATAAGTTATCTCCATGATGGAGTTCCAGAAGTCATAGATGAAGGAGGAGATGATATTTGGATGCTGCATGATAGCATAGTTAACTGGAGAGAGAATCAGTCCGTCTACCATACTTTTGAACATGGCATGTTTCTCCGAAGGATCGCCTAGATAAGCTGACATGTTGTGATCCGGTACAAAACGTAACTCATCCATCTGAAACAAAAACGAGCCAAATTAGTTAAAAATAAAATAAATTAAAAGTCAAAATTAAAAGTCAAAAGTCAAAGATCAGGTCAAAGGTCAAATCAAAATTGAAAGTCAAAGTTAACTTGGTCAACTGGTCAAGTCAACTAGGAAAGTCAAATCTGTATCAGAAATTTGACCACCTTGACATAATTTCTTTATAGAAACCCAACCTTAAAATACTTATACCCCACCAATGATTTCCACTCGTTTATCCATAATTCAAAAACAAGACTTATGATCAAAAAGTTTCCAATGGTTTTTCTGAAAATCCTTTTGGGAAGTTTATGGGCAATCAGACAGTTAAAGTAGATTAACATGCAACCTATCAGTTTTGCGAAATCTTTTGTTTCAAAATTTGATTGTGTTTCAACAAACTTAAAAAGCTTTGACAGAGTTTAAGGTAATAAGAGAAAAGAACAAATCTATTAGATTAGAGTCAAGAACAAAAAGGGGTTTTATCATATTTTTGCTCATTGGAATCTTTTATTTACTGATCAGCAGACCCATTGGCCTTAACGTCACACATCCTGGTCTTTGCTTATGCAAAAAAGAGGATGTTTCAGTAAGTATTTCCCGCTCTTTGTTTGCATAGAACATAGAAAATACCCGAGTTTTCTCAAAACGATTTTAAGTTTATCGTAATACAATCTTGTTTTGACTTAAAGATTTATGCAAAAAGTCAAATAGTTGTTGCATCTTTCTGGTTGTCTGATTTTCCATACTTCTCACTTATTTATATTTAATATTTTGAATGATCATGTCCAATCCTTTTATTTGGAAAACGTGTTTTAACTTCTTAGTGATTTATAGTTATCTAAGGTTATTATTCTTTAGAAATTATGTTTAGGTAGTGAACTTCAGAGTGTGAGAAATCATTTCACTTCCCTATTGAACCATTTTACCTCACTGTTCAGATAAAATCATTTTTATTTTTCTTAAATTTTGAAAAGGCAAAATCTTTTTGTTGTTTTCATAGATTCCACTCCCCCTAAACTTGTAGGTCATCTTAGACTGACTCAAAAACCAAAAATTTTTTTGTTGTTTTTGTAAATAGACTCAAAGACCGAAATTTTTTTGTTGTTTTTGTAAATATTCTCCCCCTAAATTTGTAATCTAAAAATTGAAATAAAACAAAACACAAATTTTACAGTATTTACAAAAATGTTTTAATCAAAACTTATTAGTTTGAGAGAGGCAAGCAAATGGTGGAATCGAGCTGTGTCGAACGGTTTTGTGAAAAGATCCGCCAGATTATCATCTATGTGGACCTTTTCAAGATGGATAAACTTCTGTTCGAAACAGTCGCGGATAAAGTGAATCCGGATGTCGATATGTTTAGTTTTGGAGTGTTGTACCTGATTCTTGACGATCTGTAGAGCGGCTTCATTATCACAATATATAGGATAGTCAAGAAAGTTCAAACCGTAATCGAGAAGTTGTTGTTGCATCCAGATAACCTGAGAACAGCAACTGGAGGCAGCAACGTACTCAGCTTCCGCAATGGAGGTCGACACGATTGTCTGCTTCTTGCATTACCACGAGACGAGGCGATCTCCTAAGTACTGACATCAACCTGTGGTAGACTTCATGTCTAAGTTGCAACCACCAAAATCACTATCAGAGCAAGTAAATAAACTAAACTCAGAGTTACAAACCGAGACGAGGTTTCCCGACAAGGTAGCGAAAGATCCTCTTGATAGCAATCAGATGAGAAGCCTTCGGATTTGCTTGATATTTGGCACACTACATACAGAAAACATGATGTATGGTCGGCTAGCAGTCAGGTACATTAGTGAGCCAATCATCGAACGGTAAAAGTGCTGATCAACATCTTCACCATCAGAATCCGAAGTCAAGACGGGACGTGCAGCCATAGGAGTGGGTGCGGGCTTTGATTCCAGCATGTTGAACTTGGTGAGAATGGCGGTAACGTACTTTCCCTGATGAATCAGCACACTCTTAGGATCCTGCTTTACCTGTACACCCAAGAAGAAGGTCATTTCCCCCATTGCACTCATCTCAAACTTCTTCTTCATCACAGCCTCAAATTCTTTGCAAAGCACCGAGCTTGTGGAACCAAAAATAATGTCATCCACATAGATTTGTACAAGAATTAAATCATCCTTATCTCTGCCCACGACCAATGTCTGATCGATGGCTCCACGGATATATCCATTTGCAAGCAAATGATCTGTAAGTGTTGCATACCATGCTCGCGGTGCCTAATGAAGACCGTAAAGGGCTTTGCCTAGTTTGTAGGCATGGTCAGGATACATCGAATCCTTGAACCCTGGGGGCTGACACACATAGGTATCTTCCTTGACTTTTCCATACAAGAAGGTTGTCTTCACATCCATTTGATAAGCAGTGAAGTTCATGTAGGAAGCATAGGCCAAGAAGATGAGGATAGCTTCAAGTCTTGCGACCGGTGCAAAGACTTCTTCATAGTCAATCCCCTCCTATTGGTAGAAGCCCTGAACTACCAACCTTGCTTTATTTCTGATGATCACACCCGAATCATCTTTCTTGTTTCTAAAGACCCATCTGGTTTCGATTGGCAATTTCCCCTTGGGCAACTGAACCAGATTCCACACCTTGAGCTTCTGAAACTGCATCGCTTCAACGCATCTTGACTCCTTAAGATCCATCTTGACATTCTTGGGTTCTACCTGTGAAATAAAACAGGAATATAAACAAGAACTAAATGGACCTGATTGACTTCGTGTTATAGTTTCTTCAAGAAAGGCGTTCTGAGCTGGAATGGATCTGCTCCTAGTAAGAACTCCTTCTGAAAGAGGTCCAATGATGTTCTCCACGGGGTGATTCTTGTTGATGCTTAAAGTAGGCACTTCCTTCACAGCTAAATTGTCGAGCTGATTGCTAATGTGAGTTAGCTTATCCTCACTGGAGGAAGAGGTGTTGTCAACGAGAGCGGTTTCACTTGCCTCAGCTCCATTATCCACACAATGTTCCTCAGGGATGTGGTCTGAGAACAATGGATTGTCAAAGTCTGGTGAGAGGAAGATGACATTTGATATGTCTCTGGAGTTGGTTGAACCAGCTGAGAGGTCTACGGATCTGATGGGATGACTTCATTGATCGGAATGGGCTGAACGGGCAGCACTCGATCATACATGCCTGGTGGGTCAATTGTCAGAAGCTTAGGGTCACATGGAACGAAGTCAACCCTGTAGTCCACGTAGTCACTCTTGTAGAAACTGTCTTTAGATTCAGATGGTCCTGCGTTCTCAGATGAAGTGTTGAAGGCCTCAAATGTAGAATCATACTGAAATAGCCAGTTTGGACCAGAACCGGCATCTGTGTTGTTCATCTCTTGCCAATCAATATAATATGACTCCACAATCATCCGGGTCTTCTTGTAGTATACCCGGTAAGCAGCTTTCTTAGACAAATATCCCACAAAGTAACACTCATCAGCCTTGTCATAAAACTTGTGATTCGGCTCAGCATGGAGGAGAGTGCAAGGACAACCAAACGACTTGAAATGACCCACCTTCGGCTTTTGATTGAAGAATATCTCATAGGGAGTCGTCTAATGGTGCTTGTTCAGTAGAGCTCGATTTTGAACATAGCAGGCTGTGTTACAGCTTCAGCCCAGAAAAAAATTGGCAGTTTAGACTCTGACAGCATGGTCTGTGCAGCCTCGATGAGCGTTCTGTTCTTTCTTTCAGCGACTCCGTTTTGCTGAGGTGTACGAGCTGCACTGTACTGTCGAACAATTCCCTTCTCATCACAGAAATCAATAAGTGTCTGATTTCTAAATTCTGTGCCATTGTGAGTTCTGATCATCTTAACCTTTAAATTCTTTTGATTCTCGATCAGGGTGATAAACTTCTTCTGGATATCTGGTGTCGCATCCTTCTTGGCCGGAAAGAACACCTAAGTAAATCTGGAATAATCATTTGTAATAACAAGACAATATGACTTCTTCCAATGCTCATGAGATTAACCGGTCCGAATAGATCCATATGGAGAAGCTGCAGAACTGATGATATTGAGTTGAACAGTTTGGGCTTGTGGGGTCTCTTGTGTTGCTTCCCCTTGGCACATGCAATGCATTTCTCAATTGTGGAGAAGTTCTTAGAAGGTAGACCAATAACATGATCTCCCTTAGCCAGTCAGTTGAGATTCTTCAAGTCGACATGACCCAGTCAGCAATGCCATAGCAAACAGTCATTCTCCGATGCCTTAGAAAACAAACAGGTGTTTTCTGTGTATGAATCAAGATTTATTTTGATAATATAGGAATTATTAATTCTTGGAGTCATCATCAAGATCCATTTCTCCTGTACGACAAATCCGGGCTTCAAGATTAGACACTCTTTGTTTGTGAAGTGTGTTGAAAAGCTCTTGTAACAGATATGAGAAACACTCAACAAGTTGTGGTTGAGTTCTTGACATAGTACACATCTTCAAAACTCAGAGTTCCATTAGTAATCGTGCCCTTCATGCTGATTTTCCCACCTTTGTCTCCAGCAAACGAGATGTATCCTCCATTAAATGGCGTGACATCATGCAACTGAGAAAAATACCCAGTCATATTGTAACATCAGTGCCGGATGCGTGCCAGAACAGTGATCGCAACAGTAACTCGTACAGTAACTCAGGTACACATTATGTGGAACTATGCTTATGTTGTTGATACATTATGCTTTACACTAAATTATTATACGATTGTCTGAAATCTGATTAAAACCTTAGGGTTTGATAGACAGAAACATGTCAGAAACACAGTGTTGTAACATAGATACTTGATTTGATGCTATTGTGTATAAACGTATGGGAGGATAAACAAAACAAAACCATAACGGTTGTTGTTACAGAATGCTAAACAGACGAATTATTCGTATAGGTGACGATCTGTACGAATGATTATAAGGGTTTAACGTTCTGAAATAATGACTGAAAAGTTGAAAACAAGATTCTGAAAGCCAAACCATCGTCGTGTGTTCGTTCGAATGACGATTCGAACGAATACGCGCGATGGCGACGCGTTCTGACGAAACGAAACGAAAACGAAGAACGATACGAACGATAATAATTTAAGGAAATATCATATTTCCTATTTTACAATTTGGAAACTCATCATAAATGAATTTTAAACGAAATCATTTTATTAATTCGCGAACAAATTAATTAAACGCGTAAAAATGATATAAATTGATAAGTAATTTAATACAACGATATCTAAAATAATCTCTAATGATAATCTTATTTTAAGTGTCCTAAAATAATCCTTTTATTTAAATTTACGAGAAACGCGCGTAACGAGCCGGATACGCGACGAAAATAAGAACCGAGCAACCGAAACGAACCCGAACACCCACGAAGTATAAAAGGCTTAAATGAGGGGAATTCTCTCATTTATCACAAACCCTTTCTCTCTCTAACCCTTAAAACCGTCACCCCTTTCTCTCTTTAGATCTCCACACTTCAAAACACCATAACTCCCTCAAATCTTGGTGAAATTCGATGATTCTTGAGCCTAAACGACTATCTTGAAGCCCTCTACAAGCAAGTACAGTGGATATGAGGTTTTAGCCGGCCAAAGTTGAGGTATTAGAGCTTAAAAAGCTCGAAAATTAAGTTTTTTTGTCACTTTCTTTGTTCGTCATCACCCACATTTAACCAGTGTAAACCTGTAAATACCTAAACCCTACATCACTAGGAACTGACCTGCATGTGGAAATACCATGGGAACCATCAAATTCAAGAGTTCGATCGTGGTAGTGATGATAATTACGCAGGGTTCGTTGGATGGGGCTGGCCGAACCTACGGCGGCTACAGGCATGAGACACGAACCTATCCCCGAAACCCTACGATCCTTCATCACTGTCTCTGAGTCATTGCCAAACCTTAGTGAGCTCAGCCGAACCTTGCTGGCCAAGCTTGGGCCAGCCGAACCCCTCATGGATGAGCGAACCATCGGCCATTGCCGAACCTTAGTTGATTTCGGGATCTACGAACCTGTGCGAGAACAATGACCTAACCCTGCTGTTACAACCTAACCGACGAACCGTTCATCAAGTTGGCCGAACCCATGCAAGGGTGGTGAACCCCCTTTCTACTCACGAACCTTGCATGGGAGCCGAACCCCTCGTACACAACCAAGACCGCCGAACCTATGCTAATCACCACCTAGCCGAACCTGCTATATGCCGAACCCTTGGCCGAACCCCTTGAAGCTGAGCGAACCTATGGTTTATCTTGCTAGCCGAACCATATGGGTGTAGGTTCGCTGGAACCATGCAACCCATTTGATTTTGAAACAACAATGCAGGCTTTTAGATGGCCAGCATCAACAGGATAGGCCCAACAGCCCAAGATCTTCGGCCCAACACACTACCATGACCTATCACACTTTAATTTGATCCATGTGGATTCTTTGTTCGGCCCAAGACACCCAACCGGCCCAATTCCCTTGCTCGGCCCATTGAGTTACCTAATTGGCCCAATTGTCGGCCCAAGCATGATACCCGGCCCACCTTAATTTGCCACTAGTATCTATCCGACCCAATAAGTTAGCCCATTGATCTATATTACACTCGGCCCATACACGTACAAATACTAGGCCTGACTACACATTAATTAGTCCAATAGGTTATCCGGCCCAATGGATTTTAAATAAATGATAGATGTATGAATGAACATTGGAGACGATGAAACAAAGGATGAAAACACCTATGGAACATCACTTTGTTTGTTATAAAGTGATGACAAGTTTAAAGCAAACTACATAAAGGTTTAAGAGCCTTATTTAAAGATGACAAATTGTAATTAATGAGCATGTATAAAATCTTGAACAATGAAGAAGATCCAACACCTCGTTACACAAAATAATGAAAATTGGGCCGGATAATGAATAAAACACGCAAGTGTTAGTCAATTTTAGGACTAACACTTACACGCTCAACGAATTCTTACAAACACGTACTTATAATTTACAAACTATATGAATCAATACAGGATTGTGAACCTTACAACAAGTACATTCAAAGAGCGCGTACATTCTTATTCTACTTAGTCAATCACTACGGACACAAGGTGAGTTCATTTGTCCCTTTTCAAACTTATTTGTTTTTACTTCGGGACTGAGAAGCATGTTAAACATTTTAATATACTATTGAAATGTTATTTAATGTTTTTAAACTTAAACATGATGCATACGTTGATGCATATGATGGGAAACTAGTATACTTTGAGAAGCTATAAACTTGATACTTATACTACAAACTTGAAGCTTGAAACTTTATGTTGGATGCTATGTGGGAAACTAAATGCTTAAACGTGAGACTTGATGCTTATACTAGAAACTAAATGCTTAAATTTGAAACTTGATGCTTATGCTTGAAACGAGATACTCAAACTTGAGACTTGATGCTTATGCTTGAAATGAGGTGGTTAAACTTGAAACTTGATGACTATGCTATGGAATTCATGATGAAACTATACGTGGATGCTCGAAACTATATGCTTGAAACTATGACTTGCTTGAAATACTAAGCATGTATCTAATCATGGGCTACGTAATTGCTAAACTTCTGCTAGTGCAAAGCTTGTACCTATGTATTGAGATACATGGAAACTAAACCATGACGAGGCTAAGCTATTATCTATATAAGAGACATGTAATTGCTAAACTTCTGCTAGTGCAGAGCTTTTGTCTGCTTATATGAGATATGTAATTGCTGGATTGTTGTATATGCATGGCTTGTGTCTATGTATGAGATACGTAATTGCTAAACTTCTGCTAGAGCAGAGCTTGTATCTTGTATAGGAGACACGTAATTGCTAGACTAAGCTTAACTAATTCATGAGATATGTAATGGCTAAACTTCTGCTAGAGCAGAGCTTATATCTAGCCGTGAGCTACGTAATTGCTAAACTTCTGCTATAGCAGAGCTTGTACTCACGTATGAGATTAGGGAAAGCTAAACTATGTGCGTGTGTGTGAAACTATGATGCTTGTTAAACTTATATTGAAGCTAATACTTATGAATGCGATACTTTGTAAACTTTGAAACAGAAAACAAAAGCTA